>JAUTXW010005262.1:0-600000 GCA_030620095.1 Kuschelorhynchus macadamiae | reverse complement strand
CAGCCATGGAGGGAAAGCTCTTTCCAGGAATAAAATCAGTTTGCTATATTAGGATTTATAAAAAGTATCTGCCAATAACTTGACTATGACACAATTCGACCAAAAAATCCCGCACATATCTAATCAAAATTTTTAAAAAGGAATAAATTTCATTTTGTAGAGATCTAAATTCTTGGTAAAACTTAACATTGAGTAAATTTAATCTGGATCGCTGCTACAGGGTGTATTGCATATTTTAATTATATTATTATAATTTTAAACTGCTGGACACATCAAGTGCACCAACGAAATGTTTGATTCAACTTTAAAGTGACATATATCAGAAACTAAAAAAGATATCGATGCGCTTTCCAACTTATTATGGGCAATTTCTTGTAAAATAGACCCAATGAGCTGCGGTTTTCGCGATACCATACATTTTATTATACAGGTGGTTTTACAAAACAATGACATTTTTGCAAAATTTCATCTAAGAAACTATCTTGGAAAAAGTGTATAAAACGTTTTTATATCTTGTCGGGTGATTTGGGAGGGTATTTAAAAAACAATTTCATTGGTTTTTGATATCCCTTCCATTTTTAGAAATATGATTTTTTCATTGAAAAGCCACTCATTTTAGGCATTACTCTGTAACTTTTTAATGTTAATTATTTTAATGGCATTATCCTGGTGATTATGTAGAACGAATACTTTTACGCTATTCAAATAAAAAAACTTTATACCGGGAACCAAACAGTTGAGAAAATATAATTAAAAAAAAATCTTGTTGATTTCAAAAATATGAATTTAACGAATTTCAACGTGCCACAAGCCTTCTATTTTTTATTTTAAAGTAATTGTTTTCTTCTATGGGTCAAGTTCTCGGGACAGTTTCGACATTTTTTAAAAACCTTGAGAAACAAGAGAATTACACTAGTATTAGGCTTGGCTTGTATCCTGACTTATAAAAAATACCATAAGGCATAAGGCACTTTTACATGCAATGCAAATTTTAGTGAATTATTTTATAAGCAGACAAGTATTTATTATAGATGGCCCAAAGTGGTAACTCTACAGGGTGAGCCAGAAAATTTACTACGTAACGCAAGACCAGCTTCCAAAAGAATCGTTGAAAAGAAAAACACTATTAAGGATTATTTTGAAAATTTTGGGTTTGATATTTTTGGATAATATGCTAAAACAAAACACAATAATACTCAACATCAACTTTATTTTTTATTTTACTTCCTGTATATTTTAACTTGAATTATGTTTCACAGTCTGGGCACATTTTCTCATTGACAGTTTTTTACAAAATGGCATCAGAAAATTGATATATTTTACACTTAATAAAGCTATAAATGCTAGACACTTTTACATACAATACAAATTTTAGTGAATTATTTTATGTGCAGACCAGTATTTATTATTACATTTTCTCATCAACAGTTTTTTACAAAATGGCATCCGAATATTGACATATGGAGCGGATATCGAAAAACCCGTGAAATTGTTTGTTCTAAATACCCACTCGAATCAGTCTATAGAATAATAAAAAGTTTTATGCACTTTTACTAATATAATTTCTTAGATATATAATGAAATGTATGATATCCCGAAAACCTCGGCCCATTGAGCCTATTCTACAAAAAATTGCTCAAAATAAGATGGGAAGCGCATCCCGATATCTTTTTTAGTTTCTGAGATATATCAATTTAAAGTTGAACCAAAATTTTCATTGGTGCATTTAATGTGTCCAGCAGCTTACGATATTATTACCAGGCTGTTGTAATAAACAAGGGTGGGAACTTTTATTTTCAAGTAAGTAAGAAAATGTTGAAATTTCTCTTTTTGAAGTGTTCACAGTTTTTACAAATTTCAAGGCAACAATCCAATTTTTTAGTATTGATTTATTTACCTACGCCTAAGGGTGAGTTCATTTCTTAATGATACTTAAACAAAATTTGTGCAAATATTTATTTTGATACAGGTGTTTACTAGACTCATAAAGGCTGTGCTCATGTTTCACTTGCCACACAGCTTTTCATTACAAAAAAATTTGCTTTTACCTTAATTTTTTTTCGCGTGACACAAACGTCTCCCCAAGAATACCATGACCCCTGTCTGGAACATATCCTGCAATGCCGAAGGCGCAATAATCTATTTTAGTCATATAGCGATCCCGATTTCACACTTTTTAGAGCTCATCAGGCCTCCAATACCCCATATACGTCAAAGGTATTAACCAGCAAAGTATTTGTTTATGTGAATTCAGTTTGTAAACTTAACTCATAATAATGACGGTCAGGATGAAGTTAGAATAAAATTAGCATTGGCGAGGCAAAAACCAGAGTGGTTATCATGAGCTAATAATACCTCAAATTTGGTTATGTTTAAACTGCAATAGATCAATTAGTAATTAATGTGAGTAAATTGAGCAGATGCAGAATAGGTCTTGTTTTAATCGAATAAAGATACTTAAACAAAATGGCTTCCATCATATTTATAAGATATCCTCTTTGATCCCACTATTGAAATACTTTATATGTTATTATGTAACCTTTTATTTGAAGAGTAATAACGTAGGTACTAAACAGAAACTAAAAAAATGAAATATGGAGCGGGCTAAACATTAAAGCATGGCTTATCTTAACAAAATTGACTCAATTTTTTTATTGATAAGGAATAAATGATTAAAATGTATAAAAAATTATCGTTTGTTTTGAAGTTTGAAAAAATTGTGAACATTGCAAAAATGAGTTTTTAATTTTTTTTTAGTAAAAATTACTAAGATTTAAAACTTATTTTCAATATAAAATATTTGCCACCCAATGCAGCATTTTTTCAAAAACTTTTTTGCAATTACCTAAAGTGCTCAACGATTCATTTAATTCATACCTTCATGAAGTTGATGCTTTTTTGGGTATCGATGAGATAATGGTCTCAGTCAGAATAACGTTTTATTTTAGGAAATATATACCCAAAGTAATATCTTAGCATATGCTTAATTAAATTAAATACTTTGATTACTTTAATCATTAATTTTTAAAAAGGTTTTATTTTAATCAATGTAGAACCGACTTTAAAAATAGTTTTCAAAACTTCTTGTAGAAAAAAATGGCACACTACCGCACTCGCCGTATGTGTTCGTTAGCTCAGCAGGGCCGAACGGAAAATACTAGTGAAATAAAGCCAGCTGAAAACGAGCTATATGAATTTGTGCCTAAGTATGAATCAACTAAAGGATGTGGCGATTTTGAAACAGAATTAGCTTTAAGAGATATGTGTTTCTAGAAAAAACTAAAACCATAAGAATTAGTTTTTTTTATTTTTTCTTATACCCAAAACCAAAAATTATTGTTAATGACGACTGATGCCTGCCAGTGAACTGTGTTGCCATTGAGTGATTGTCATTGGTTTTATAAATATGGTGGTTAAGTCACTGACAATTTAGGGTTTTGGGTATAGTATAATAATAATAATAATAATGATGATAATAACACCAATGTTAATCATTGGATTAGATAACTGTTGACTTCCAAATTTGTTATATATGTCGATGAATTATACTATTTGTTTTGTTTCTTATAACTGACTTACAGCTGCTTTAAAGATACTGATTTTTCAAAATTACCAATTACCAAGAGCTGTGAAACCTACGATTTTATTATAGTCAAATAGTCTTCAGTTTACTTCCTAACTTATTTTGTAAAGTTTATTAAAACGTTGATATTTAGGAATTTTCAGAAATTTACCTGTAATAATTTATGTTAAGAAATTAAAATAAAGAAAATAATATAACAAAAAAAATACAATATGCCCGAATTGAAACTGTTTAGCTTTAACAGCCTGCCAAACCGTTTAAATTGACTTTCTATTATTGATATTCTATAAAAACTTAATGTAAGGCATAGGAAATAATTAAATTTGTAAAGACATTTACGTAGAATTTAGGAATATAGTTTGTTATTAAAGACTAAAATATTTACACTTATTTCGACCTACAACACAATTTTCTATTTGCGGAGACAAGTATGAACTTTAATTTTTAAGTTCAGACATATTTCAATGAATGCCATTATAAATCAGTTTTAACCCGCAAAAAATATTTTTAAATTATTTATAACTAAAACTTGCGGAAAATCGTTATTCTTATATATTGTGAAGTAGATTAAATACAAGAAGATAGCATAAGATTTTTATTGTAGAATATTCCAAAAATTAAAACAAAATCATTTAAATATTATTAATAATTTATTTAAAAAAAGAACTCGTCAAAACTCGAAAGACCTATTTAAAATGTTATTATTTTTGATGAAAGATCATACGTTATAGGTGCGGGTTTTTTGAAAATTTTGAGACTTCAAAAATGGGGTACGGATTTGCCTCGAACTATGCGATTATGTAAAGTCTTTGACTTATTTATATTTTTGCCAGTTTAAACCCAAAAGCAAAACGTTTGATACTTTTATTCCTCCTGAACTGGTGTCTTTTCTAAAAACTATCTACAGCATTTACCAATCTACTAATTTTAGTTAATATCTTCATGCCATCGGTAAAACTCTCTGTGCACCTTTATATCGTGCCTTAAATGTCTGGCTAACCAGTCGTAATTATTTTTTACAAATCAAATATTTGGCACACCGTAGTAATATATTTGCGTAACTTTAGCTGTTAATAAGGTCCTTCTTTTCCAAGTTTTCAACCTCACTTATGGATTAGCTTTAAAACAACATCACCTATCACGTATATTAACAGTATCGCTGCCATATTTTATTAGTATGCCAATACCTATTTTTATTTCGGGCGTATTAACAGTACATGCACAATTCTTCCCTGCTTGCCTAATGTTAACTATAACAAAACATATTTCGTGACGTCATTTCTCTTATTAATGTTATCAATCTGGCATGCTGCCGTATGCTTTATCGAATAAAATCAGATTGAGGAGTACCGTATTCCTCAAACCAGATTGATCCAAATTTTTAAATAAGGTTATATTTTCGGCCGCAATTGCTTACATCGTTATCACGAAGAATTTTTTTTTTAAAACGTTTTACAGTCCTTGGAGAACTCGATGCCAAACACACCTTAAATTCTGCTAAGGTTTGACGATGATTTTGATCATCATCTGATTATCTTTTTATTTCTTGCTTGGAACATTTTTTTAAATATTGCCACACATTTTTTTTGTTGAAATCGTATGCAATTAAGACGCGAGTCATAATCTCTGTAATTGTTGAAAACAAATTCAATTATTATGAGCCTTCTCACTAAAATAAACTTCCCTTGTCTCATCGATATTACGTCACATATATAATAAAATTCTCCTGCTCTCACTACCTCTATAAGCGCTCGTTAGATTTTTTGGTAAGGCCAAAGCGCGTACCACATCCAACGGAAAATCAATTGATAGCAAAAATATCATGCATGCTTTTTATAGCGAATCCTTTTCCTTTTGATACTTTTCTGAGCAGCCGATGTTTTTTTATATTTATCTGTAATCATAGCGTGATCAACTGCAATGGTACTATCCGCAGAAGCTTGAACAGGCTCATATTTTTTAAACATTTTTTTTTATCATCTTCGCTTGATGCACATTTACTGTACGATGTTTTGTCGTTAGAAAATGAGCCAGAGGAGATATTCTTTTTATATTTACTAAATACGTCAAATTTATAAAACAATATATCGGTTGAATCCTGAAATTCTCACGTATATCATGAAAGTTATGATTTACAAGATATTATGAGCACTTAGTAATTTCATTGACATCACTTCCGTGTTTTCTAGTGACCGGTTTGTTATTTTGGTTGTTCGCCGGAAAACGCGCTTATTGTTTTTGGGTTTAAATTGACGACAAATGAAATAGATCGACAACCAGTTCTAGACGAGCGGGTCCTCTATAAATAAAAGTCCTTAAATCTCTGTTATTTTTAAAGTACCAAATTTTTTAGAAATCCCGCACCTATATCATAGGGTTTTGTAAAAAAAGAAGTCCTCTCAATAAACTATTTAAATTTTTATTTTTAATAGAAAAGACCCATATTTATAGGTACAGGTTTTCCAAAAATTTTAGGACTCTGACAATAACAGAACCAAATACTTTTTTATGAAGGACCATGCGATTATGTGGCGTCCCCGATATATTTTTTACTTTCGCCAGTTTAAACTCAAAAACAAGGAGTGCAGTTTTCGGTTCTGGTCAAAAAATATTATTTGTATGCTTAAACTTTGACAATATATAATGATATCCTCTATAACATATCTCATTATCGCAAAAGTTAAAAACTGTCACTAAAAACCTGAAGTATTTATTGTTTTTCTTTTCGTAGGATGGAAGGAGGTAGGAAACAAAATCAAACAACTGGCTATTACAAAAGCTCTGCAAAATCACATAGATTTCCTGGAACAAGAAAATACTTTTTTACAACATGGCAATAAAACGTCGAAATCTAATCAACAAATTGTGAATTCTACTTTAATTGACAAACTAGAACTTCCGGACTATAAAAAAAATATAGCGGATAATGGAGACAATAACTGACCGGTCACTAGAGAACACCTAAGTGAGGTCATTAATACGTCAGAATCAAATCAAAACATAATCACACACACACAACCTGAGAATAACGGGATACAAACTTTAGATGATCTTTCAAATTCGACTTACTCAGTAAATAAAGAAAACGATATCGCATCTGATTCATTTTCTGAAGATAAAACTTCGGGCAGCGAATATGTTCCAAGCGAAGACGACAAAAAGAAAATTCCGCAAGAAAAAATGAACATTATTAGCAACATTCAAATAAAAGCAACTAACATCAAAAAATTAAGAGTTCCCACGATTGAGAAATCTGAGTCTGTTAAGCTATTGCGGATATAACTACTGCATCGGCAGTAGGTTGCGAGATGACTACAGAAAGTATTTAAAAATATCCGCTGCCCAGAAAAGCATCGAAGGGAAAAGGATTCGCGATAAGAAGCATGCATGTTATTTTTGTCATAAATTGATTTTACACATTGATCTGCATTATGAATTGAAACATCCAGAGGAGTTGGACGTGGCACGCGCTTTGGCCTTCCATCGAACGCAAGGAGCGCTTTGTGGAAATAACGAGAGCATGCTACTTTCATTATAATTGTGAGGTGATATCAATAAGACAAAGGGAATTGATTTTAGTAAGAAGACCCACTAGGAATGAAATTGTTTTTAACAAATACTGGGATTATGGCCCGTGTCCCAATTGCTTAGGATTTCTTTTAAAGAAACATTTGTGGCAACATTTGAGAAATTCTCCAAAGACTTCAAGACGTTTATTATAGATACTCTTCGAGATGACGATGTAGGCAATTGCTGCCAGGAGGATATTATTATTTTAAAATTTGGAGCAATGCAGTTTGAGAAATACGGTACAACCCAATCTGAATTTATTCGATAAACTATGCGTCAGCTTGCCGGATTGACAATAATCATAAGAGAAATGACGTCACAAAATTTGAAGCTTGTTGACCTTCTTACACCACAAAAATTCGATTTAATTATTCAAGGAGTCAAGCAATTGTGCCAAAGATCTCAAAATAGTGACTCTAAAAGGTCTGAATTTATGACACCATCTTTGGATTTAAAATTAGGATATTCTCTAAAAAAAATGTGCTAATATTGAACGGTCTTGCCCTTCGACATGAACATTTTAGTAGGAATAAATCCTTACAGGTCTTTTGTAGTTTGATGGAATTGGAGTGGCAAGTGAGAATTTCATCAAATGCCTTAGCTACTCTTTATAAAAGAAAAATGAATGCTGGTCAGCTTTTACCAAGAACGAATGATCTACTAAAATGCAATAATTATATAAAACTTGAAAAATGTATCAAAAAACTAAATAGTGCCCCAGATTTCGAAAATTGGTGCCGTTTATCAAATTTTGTTTTCTGTAGAATTATTTTGTTTAACAAACGGCGAACAGGCGAAGCCTCCAAAATGACAGTCGAACAATATGTTTCACGACCAACATGGTCTGAGCAGGGAAATCAGGAATCAAAAATGACACTTACTCCTTACGAAACTAAATTAGCATAACGTTATAGTTAACATTATAGGATATGTGCCTGTACTATTAAGGGCCAGAAACAAAAATAGGTATTGACATGCTTATAAAATATTCCTAGTATAAACCAAAAAAAATATTTATATTTTTGCCAGAGGATCGTTAACATTCACACACGTGAGAGGTGACGTTGTTTTAAAACAAATCATAAGTGAGGTTGAAAACTTGAAAAATCCGGACCTCATTGCCAACACCAAGTTACGCAAATATGTTGCTACGGTGTGCCAATTATTTGACTTTATCAGAAAATGAGTATGACTGGCTGGCCAGACATTTAGGGCACGATATAAAGGTGCACAGGGAGTTTTACCGATTGCATGAAGATATTGTTGAATTAACTAAAATTAGTAGATTGCTAATGGCTGTAGATAGCGGTGAAGCAAGTAAGTTTGCAGGAATGCAATTAAAAGACATCAATTTGGAAGGTATTAATATTTTTTCTACCAGTTGGGGAGGAAGAGGATCAGGGACCCGAAGAAAACGACTTGCAAGTGATGCGAGCTTAAACGTGAACGTTTTGGAACAAAAAAATAAAATGTACCGCAAAAAAGATGATGATTATTCTTCAGATAGCAGTAGTGAGATCGAAATTCCGAAGTCAACAATACAAGTTAATAAGAATAGCTTAAAAGGTAAACCATTAAACAAATTTCACCTCTTTTTTCTCAGGGAGCGACTATGTTTAATTTATTTACCTATGTTAAAGTAGAATTTATTATATTCTCTACTGGTCTACTGTATGCATATAAAAGTGAAATTATTAAAACAATAAGTTTTATTTCAACTACCTTATAAGATTTTTTAATCAAGTTTGGTCCAAGGTATACATGAGTAATAAAGAATTTAAATAAGCTCTGAAAAAATCTATAGGCTGATCTTTACGGGTATATTTTTCCCACATTTAGTTTGCGGCACCTTCAGTTCAACTTTCGAGTCCATTTGCGATAAATTTTGTTCAACTTGAGAGTCTACCGTGTCGAATTAGGACAATAATGGTATATTTTTGTAACCTTTTCTATATCGCACATTTTGTAGAAAGCTTGTTTGGTATTTTAAATACATTTGTGTATAACACACAAGTTTAACTACTAATAGTTATCAAAACATAATCCTTAACCATCTTAAGCTTAAGTGCTAGGGTATTAAAAGTTATCTAAAGTTCTAAAAAGCCAGTTTGGAATTTCCGATATCCACTTCACTAATCATAACTTGATTGTGGTGTTTTTTCATAAAAGCCAAATGTTAAAATTTTTGAACACTCTGTATGCATGATGTCTAGTAACGCATGCAATAAAAATGAAATGCCTTAACAATTCTACGGAATCTCAGGAACATCATTTCTTATAAAGTATTAAAGCTACAGGGTAAATTGTGAAACAAATTACCGTTTTCATAAGAAAATATATATCAAAATACAAGAGTTCTAACCACACTACACCACAACTTGTTACGTTCTGGACGCGCGTTTCGCTAACCAAGTTAGCATCATCAGCAGATGATATAAACTAAAGTAACTTATCCTAACCGAGACTATTTATAGGTAAATGTGGTCACACTTGGTTGCACCCGACTGCACCGTTGTCAAGTAAACAATAGAGGGGACTATAGGGAATAGGCCCTCTGTCTTTATTTAGTGCTTTCTTACCACATTTAACTATTTCTATACTCTCAAATGCATCCAATAATCTATTATTAGATACATTTTTAATCAACTTAAGATTATTTATTCCTATTCGGTGATTGTTTTCCAAAGCATGTTGGGCAACGCTTGACTTTTCTGTTCTTCCGTATCTTAAATGTGCCATGTGTTCTTTAAAATGAATATTTATGGAGCGTTTAGTTTGCCCAACATATTTTAGATCACAGTCATTACAGCTAATTTCATAGATGCCACTCCTCTCCCTCAAGTCGACTTTGTCTTTGGGGTTTCCAAGGAGATTTTTCAAACAATTCTCCGTTTTGTAGGCTACTCTAAAACCTACGTTTTTAAATACTTTTTCTAGACCTCTCGTATATCTGGGATCATATGGGATTACTATGAATTTATTGGAAGGCTCAGGTATTTGAAGAGAAGTGGCATCTTTTAACATTTTCTTATGCTTATGTCTATTTACTAGTTTATGTACAAAATTATCATTATATCCATTACTTTTAGCTATATTTTTAATCCGATTCATTTCATTGTTAAAACGTTCTTTACTTAGTGGAAAATTGACTAACCTGTGAGTTAAGAAATGGAATGCTGCCATTTTGTGTTGACGGCAATGAAATGAGTCGGATGTTATATATCTATCAGTATTAGTAAATTTCCTATAAATATCAAATTCTAATTTATCGTTATTTCTAATAACTAACGTGTCGAGAAAAGGTAATTGCCCATTGTTCTCCTTTTCGTACGTAAAATTAATGGAAGGATGTTTATTGTTTAATGTTTCTAAGAAAGTGTCCAAATTTTCTGTTTTAGTATCAAAAATAGCAAATATATCGTCTACGTATCTATACCACACCCTTGGGAAATACTTGAGTTCTTTTTTGAATTGGGTTTCTAATCTGCCCATAAACAAATTTGCAAGGAACGGAGATAAGCAATTGCCCATCGCAGTTCCCTCTAGTTGTTTATAATATTTATTGTTGTACTGAAAAAAATTTTGATTCATACATAATTTTGTGAGAAGTACATATCATCAATAATTTCTTTCTTCAAATTATTGATTTCAAGTAGTTCCTTTAGGTACTCTAAAGCTAGTGGTATGGGTACACTAGGAAACAATGAGCTTACATCAAAAGATATTAAAATTTCACCTTCTTTTAAGTGAACATTCTTAATTTTATCTAAGAATTCTAACGAGTTAGTAACCTCAAAGTTATCATACGAGATATTTAATTTGCCGAATTCTTCTACTAACCATTTTGAAATGTTGTACGTTGGTGATCCAACAGCTGAAACAATAGGTCTCATGGACTTCCCAGGTTTATGAATTTTGGGAAGGCAATACAGTTTAGATAACTGTGGGTTACAATGTGTTAGTTTGAGTTTTAGTTTATCGGACACAAGGTTTTTACACTGTTTTAAAGTACTTTTTACTTCTGTTATCATTTTTGATAACGGGTTTTTCTCAATTAAATCATAAGGACCAGTTTGAATCAAATTGTCTACTCTTTCAAAATAATCTGTTTTGTCTAGTATAACAACCTTATTTCCTTTGTCAGCTTTTAAATAAAAACATTCCTTTTTCTTCAGCCCCTGGATAACTTCAGTGTTTTTACGAGAAACATATTTTGACTTGTTGTTAACAACGTTTTTTGAGATTTGATTACTGCAAGCCTCTCTAATGAATCCCTTAGTTGACTCTGGCACGTATTGAATGGAACTTTCGATATTCCCTATAATAGTTGGTAAACTATTTTTTACTGGAGGCTCTGCAAAATTCAAACCTTTATTCAAAAGGGCGATTTCTCTATTATCAAAAGACTGAGAAGAAAGATTTTCTACAATGTTCTCGACTTCCGAAGAAATTTGTTTTTGTGGTTTCAACTTTCTCAGTTTGTTTTTAAGTGAACACATTTTCTTCAAAAATTTGGCATCGATAACTACGAACATTTTTCTTTGGAAATCTAACCACTGTTCAAATTCTAAATTACTAAGCTTATAGGTGAGTTTTTTAAATAATCCGTATGCTTCAATTTCAAGCATACTTCGTTTGCTATACAGATTTTTAATTTCTAAATCTAGCCACTTTTGTTTGGCAAAAGATTCAACCTTCCCAGTGACGGGTGATTGTTTAGGGATCTTGACTGAAATGAATTTAGGGAAAACTGAAAAAGACTTGCATGATTTTAGAAACCAAATATCTGCTGCTATTAACCTAATCTTAGTACAGTACTTACAATAAAGGTTTTGTTCCGTTGACCGTGAAGCCATGTTAAGTCCTAACACTGGAACCTGTGGTGGAAGATAGATCAAAATACAAGAGTTCTAACCACACTACACCACAACTTGTTACGTTCTGGTCGCGCGTTTCGCTAACCAAGTTAGCATCATCAGCAGATGATATAAACTAAAGTAACTTATCCTAACCGAGACTATTTATAGGAAAATGTGGTCACACTTGGTTGCACCCGACTGCACCGTTGTCAAGTAAACAATAGAGGGGACTATAGGGAATAGGCCCTCTGTCTTTATTTAGTGCTTTCTTACCACATTTAACTATTTCTATACTCTCAAATGCATCCAATAATCTATTATTAGATACATTTTTAATCAACTTAAGATTATTTATTCCTATTCGGTGATTGTTTTCCAAAGCATGTTGGGCAACGCTTGACTTTTCTGTTCTTCCGTATCTTAAATGTGCAATGTGTTCTTTAAAACGAATATTTATGGAGCGTTTAGTTTGCCCAACATATTTTAGATCACAGTCATTACAGCTAATTTCATAGATGCCACTCCTCTCCCTCAAGTCGACTTTGTCTTTGGGGTTTCCAAGGAGATTTTTCAAACAATTCTCCGTTTTGTAGGCTACTCTAAAACCTACGTTTTTAAATACTTTTTCTAGACCTCTCGTATATCTGGGGTCATATGGGATTACTATGAATTTATTGAAAGCCTCAGGTATTTGAAGAGAAGTGGCATCTTTTAACATTTTCTTATGCTTATGTCTATTTACTATTACTATAAAAATATAGCTAAAAGTAATGGATATAATGATAATTTTGTACATAAACTAGTAAATAGACATAAGCATAAGAAAATGTTAAAAGATGCCACTTCTCTTCAAATACCTGAGGCTTCCAATAAATTCATAGTAATCCCATATGATCCCAGATATACGAGAGATCTAGAAAAAGTATTTAAAAACGTAGGTTTTAGAGTAGCCTACAAAACGGAGAATTGTTTGAAAAATCTCCTTGGAAACCCCAAAGACAAAGTCGACTTGAGGGAGAGGAGTGGCATCTATGAAATTAGCTGTAATGACTGTGATCTAAAATATGTTGGGCAAACTAAACGCTCCATAAATATTCGTTTTAAAGAACACATGGCACATTTAAGATACGGAAGAACAGAAAAGTCAAGCGTTGCCCAACATGCTTTGGAAAACAATCACCGAATAGGAATAAATAATCTTAAGTTGATTAAAAATGTATCTAATAATAGATTATTGGATGCATTTGAGAGTATAGAAATAGTTAAATGTGGTAAGAAAGCACTAAATAAAGACAGAGGGCCTATTCCCTATAGTCCCCTCTATTGTTTACTTGACAACGGTGCAGTCGGGTGCAACCAAGTGTGACCACATTTACCTATAAATAGTCTCGGTTAGGATAAGTTACTTTAGTTTATATCATCTGCTGATGATGCTAACTTGGTTAGCGAAACGCGCGTCCAGAACGTAACAAGTTGTGGTGTAGTGTGGTTAGAACTCTTGTATTTTGATCTATCTTCCACCACAGGTTCCAGTGTTAGGACTTAAGAAAATATATATCTTAATATTCAGGGGATAACGAAAAATCCACGAAATTGATTTTTTCTAAACTTCTGATCAACCCTGGTTCCCGAGATATGTACGTACATTAAATTAAAATGGACCAGGATTTTGCACTGTGCATTTGAGGTAACCAGGACTTTAAATACTTTTTTACGATAAATATTTAACAAAAATATGTTATAAATTTGAAATTATACATTATGTTCTTGAATATCATGTTTTTAATGCTTTTCATGTCATGACGAATAAATGACTGATCTACCGTTTTTTCTTTAAAAATATTTTTCTTATTATTACTGTAAAATAAAGATATTATACCTTTATTTTTTGTATTTATCTAACAAGACTATATTACACCCGTTATGCGATTACGCATGGCATGATCAGTTTTAGTCCACCATTCGGTTTCTTTAAAGTTATTAACTTCATTTGTATAACACACGACCCTGTACTTAATGTTTTATGTAATAAAAAAAAGTGATGTATCGCACTAATACATTTATTACTAATATGTATGATTTACATACCGAAAATTTAAAAAGATAGCTCTCCAACAGTCCTATCCAGCACATTATTCCTTACAAGAAAATCAAAAGACCCTGAAACTTACAACAAAAATTCCAAATCCGTATTTAAACTTCTGAAGTTGATGAAGAGACTTTAAAAAAAGACAAACCTTGGATTAATGCCTGCTTCTTGGAAAGTGTTTACGTTTTTTCGGTATATAAAAATGTATATAAAATGTCCCTAGAAATTAAAAATAAAATTTAAAAGTTTTATTAATTTCGAACGATCTTTTATTTTTATCGCCTACATTGAATGTGTGTATTCATGTTGTTGAATTACGTGCATCCTTTGAATATTGCCTAAATTCACTTAAAATTCAATTATTCCTTTTTAATAAAAACGATGAAACAAGCATACTGATTTATAAAATTACTCGTTTTTAAACACTAATTACTTCTTTCGAATATCTAGATTTTTCAAAAATATTCCAAACATAAATTGTTTGTTATGCTTTTTCAACAGCCGCAGAGTTACAGCGTTTTGAACTTCGTCGCGCATACAAAGTAAAATATAAGTAAGGAAAAACACGAATCAAAGAGCGGCAATTTAAATTAGTAGACGAGATAAAAGAAATAAGTAATTCAAATTTTTTAATAGAAAGTAATTGTTGATCTGCCTATTAAAATAAAAAATGAATTAATACATTAACAAAAAATCCTGTTGCTGACGTAGTAAACATAAATTTTAAATTTTACTTTTTATTGTTTCAGAACAGTGGTTCTTTGTTAAAAACGCTATAAAACAAATATTTGCTAATAGTTACAATTTAATGACCACATCAAATTTATGTTAAATTAAAAAAAGTGAAATCCAATAAATAGTGAATTATGAACTTTGATGAAGGATAACTCATAAACGAAATGTTTTCCAGTCGAGTTGTCTTCAAATTCGTGATTTGCGGCCAAAAATCTAGCAGAGCTGTAATGAAAAATTATTGAAATAATGAGTAAAAGAAAGACAAAAATACTTTTTTATTAGAAGAAGTTAATCTGTTATTCATATTAACGTGATATATTGATTAAATCAGAATCTCAAATTTTCCCAACAAAAAATCAATAGGTTTTAATTTCAAAAAAGAACTTGATGATGGTTACAAAAATATGAAACATCGAAAATAAAACTATTTTTGCTAAAGAAGTGGTAAATATTTCTAGTGGTTTTGCTTCTAGTTTTAATAACTTCACAAAAAAAATAAAAAAGAACTATCCAATTCTTTTAACGGATATCTTGTTCTGATTTTTCTTAATTTTGCCAAATAAAATATAAAAAGTTACGTCAAGATCCCCTAAATGGCTTAACTTTGGCATCATTTAAACTTTTTATAGTGAGGTGCGCACCGCATTTAATTCACCCTGTATATTTAGTTTCACCAAAACCACCTTTTATTACCTATTGTTAAGGATCAATAAGACTCGGCAACCACGCAAGGTTCGCAAGCAAAGAACGGCTGAAGACGGCCACCACTTGACAGCGAGCAGCGCTAGAAATATACACGTTTATGTTTATTCCGAACAATAAATTACGTTTTATACTAAAATATCTTTGTTTTTGAAACCAAAAATTGTACAACATTAACACATGTTACAACTAAATATTGGTCCTTCTAGCCACATTAATCAGTGATAATCGGTGAAATAATTACTGCTCTCGCTGTTACAAATCCAAGGGTAAGTCCTTTAGCCATTGTTCCTCTCTTGTACCGACTTTGTTTGCGCTGATACAGTATATTTATTGTTGAAAACGGCATGCGAAATATTTAAATTAAGCCAATATACGTTTTATACGAAAATCTTATGCGATATTCTATTGTTTTTAAAATTTGTTTCTCTTTGCACAGCGCGACAGTAGTCTCATTGATAAGCTCAACCTGCGTTGAAGCCTAGCCGGCCATTTTCATTCCGCCAACGCTAATTCATTATCGATTTTGGAGCGTGACAGTGAATTTAATTCGACTTCTTGCAATTGCGGCGTTGCCACTATTCTTTCCATATACGTAGATTAATGCAAATTATTTGATTGTGGTAAATATTCGATAATTTAAATTTGTTTTTAAGTTAATAATGACTGAAGACGAAATTAAAATACTTAAACGACAAAGGGGTTCAGTTAAAACTAAATTAACCATATTCGCGAATTTTCTAAATAAGTTACGCGATCAATTAAAAGAAACAGATGCGGTTTTTGAGGAAGAGGAATATTATCAACTAGAAACGCGTCTTTCACAATCTCAAAACCTTATTCAGGAATTTGATGAGATTCAATGCAGGTTAGAAGCGATTGTGGACGACGGGGATTTAGCAGCACAATTTGAAGAGCGCAATAAATTTACTTCCTCGTATTATTCGGAAATTGCTAAAGCAAAGAAAATAACTACCTTATACGACAAAGCTGATGCCTCTTGTTCAAGCAGTAGGGCAAATGTAGGCGAAATTCAAACTAATGTCAAACTTCCTGCTATCGAAATTCCAAAATTTCACGGCGACTACGAAAGTTGGCTCGAATTTCGGGAGAATTTTGAATCATTAATACACATAAACAGCAGTTTAAGTGACATACAACGATATCATTATTTAAAGGGCTCATTAACTGGAAATGCCGTCGAAGTAATTACTTCTCTAGAGTTTTCTGAGGAAAATTACCAAATAGCGTGGGATCTCTTATGCGAAAGATATAATAACGAAAAACTGTTAATTCAAAACCACGTAAAGGCTATTTTTAATATAGACGTTCTTTGCAAGCAATCTTCCAAATTACTTCGTAATACAATCGATTCATTATCAAAACATTTAAAGGCATTAAAGCAACAACCCACCGATTCGTGGGACACTCTCATTATTTACATTGTTACTTCCAAATTAGATAAAGGTACAGCACGTGATTGGGAAGAATTTATTGCAAACAACGTTTACCCGGCTCTCGATGATCTAAAGTCATTTTTAAAGGCGAAGGCGGACCTTCTCGAAACTCTGGAATTAAAGGCATCCGATACGCGAAATAAAAATTCCAAAGATACTCACAATCAAACAAAAACATATTTTACATCAAACGAATTAGGCGGCTATAAAAAAGATAACAATCTAAATTCAAATAGTCAGGGAAATCCTTATTGCCCTTCATGTAAGCATAAAACACATTATATTAGAAATTGTACGGAATTTCTAAAACTATCCGCAAACGAGAGATTAGAACGTGCTAAGCAGCTAAAACGTTGCATAAACTGCCTAAGAGATGGACATACAAGCGTGGTCTGTAGATTAACAAATTGTAAAAAATGTAACGGGCGACACAATACATTATTACATTTTCCTAAACCTGAACAAGTTACTGAAAATGTGTCTACCAACTCAACAACTCTTACTACTTGCAAAATTCAGGATGTAGGAAGGGTGTTGTTATCCACGGCTCTTGTTCAACTCGTTGATGAAAGTAACAAAACTTATACAGCACGTTCCATTCTAGATTCCGCCTCACAATCGAGCTTTATAACAAATGATCTATGTCAACGTTTAAATTTAAAAAAGGAAAATGTTTCCATGTCCATAACTGGTATAAACAATTTAATATCCGACATTAAACATAAGTGTAGTGTAAATATAGAATCGCAACATAGCATTTACCAGACAACCTTCACTTGTTTTGTCTTTTGTCATTGAACATATTTCAGGGACGCTTCCTAATCATCCAGTAGATTATAGCAACTCAAGGTTCCTAATAATTTGGTCTTAGCTGACCCATCTTTCGCGACACCTGGTCCAATTGATATGTTAATTGGCGCCGATTTATTTTGGGATTTAATTTCAATTGGGCATAATAAATTGGGGCCTGGTCTTCCAGTTTTACAAAAAACCGTTTTTGGGTGGATCATTTCAGGTCCTTTGGTTAACCACTCAACGCGTGACACACAGTGCTACTTTGTTAAAAAAATGGACGTTCAAAGTCAGTTAAGCAAATTTTGGGAATTAGAAGAGTGCAATTTAAAACGTCACTTGTCAAGGGAAGAAAAACTATGCGAAGAACATTTTACAAAAACCACAGTACGCCACGCAATAGGCCGTTTTATCGTTTCCATTCCTTTTAAAGAACCGCTATCTAAATTAGCCGAGTCCAAGTCGCAAGCTGAAAGGAGGTTCCTGGCATTAGAGCGAAAATTGTCCCGAAATGAAAATTTACATGACACATGCGAAAAACTTCAAATAATGAATCAAAATTATATTACTATATGCCACATCATGGTGTTCTGAAAGAAACTAGTTTAACAACACGTTTAAGAGTCGTATTTGATTGTAGCGTCGCTACTAGTACAGGCGTCTCTTTAAACAATCTGCAAATGGTCGGTCCCACAATTCAAAGCGATCTCATGTCCATATTGTTAATATTTCGAACACATACTTACGTTGTGACCGCCGATATAGCCAAAATGTATCGGCAAGTCCTCATTCAACCAGAACAACGCAGTTTACAAAGAAATATCTGACGTTATGACCCTACAAAACCGCTCGATACGTATGAATTGCAAACCGTTACATACGGAACGAGTAACGCTGCCTTTCTGGCTATACGTAGTCTATTTCAACTTGCTCTGGATAACGAAGATAGCAATCCCGAAATCTCTGAGATTATAAAAAAGAATTTTTATGTGGACAATACATTATTCGGTAGTAATTCGATCGAAGAAACTTCGCGCCTTGGGCTAAAATTGTCAAAGGTTCTACAAACAGGCGAGTTTGAACTACGCAAATGGCATTCTAACTGTAAACAAATTGTAGACAATATAACATCTTATACCTCTATCGAAAACGGCCCAGTTAAAATAGGCAATAACGAATCAACCAGACCGAACAAATTGTAGACAATATAACATCTTATACCTCTATCGAAAACGGCCCAGTTAAAATAGGCAATAACGAATCAACCAGAACTCTCGGTCTTGTTTGGTCCAGTTATGATGATAAACTTACCTATGATATCGGCATTGACATTAACAACAGTAGAGTAACAAAACGCGTAATACTTTCATGCATCAGCCAAATATTCGACCCGCTAGGACTTTTAAGTCCATGCATAATAACTGCAAAAATATTACTACAAAAACTTTGGATTGAAAAATTAGCTTGGGACGAATCGGTGCCGCTTTCAATTCATACGTCATGGCTCAAATTTAAGGGCGAAATTTCTCTGTTAAATAATGTTAAAATATCGCGTCATACGATTTGCAAGAATCCAAAATCCGTAGAAATGCATTGCTTTTCCGACGCGAGTGAATTAGCATACGGAGCAGCGATATACATTAAATCTATAGATAATGATAATAAAATATATGTGCACTTAATGTGCTCAAAAACCAAGGTTGCGCCATTAAAATGTGTCAGTAGTCCAAGACTTGAACTGTGCGGAGCACTATTGTCTGCCCGATTAGCTAAAACCACCATTCAGGCTCTTAAATTAAAATTTGACAATATTATTTTCTGGACCGACTCCACTATTGTTCTTGGATGGCTTAAAACATCGCCAAGTTCTTTAAAAACATTCGTAGCCAACCGCATAGCCGAAATTCAAGAAATTACTTCTCACTTTCAGTGGCGGCACGTATCTACAAGGGATAATCCTTCTGATATCCTATATCGCGGCATGTCACCAAATGATTTAAAAAATTGTAAGTTTTGGTGGATGAGTCCTGACGTTGATTTTAACTGACAAGTTTCAAAATTCAATTATTGACATAAATCGTTTCTCTTCATTAAATCGTCTTAAATATTCCACAGCTTACGTTCTAAGATTCATTTATAATTGTCGAAATTCTCAAGCAAAGCGCACCGGCGCACACAGGTGAATTTGACCAAAAAGTTGGCCAGAATGGCAAATAAAAAATTCGCATTCACTATTGTCTAGTATCCTTATTTATTGACACAACATATAGCGCCATCTGTTGCGAGTGTGTAGCTGTCAGTAGCATATTATTATCGCATTTTGTGCTGATAAAAATGACTCTGTTATAATTTTTATTAAATCTGTGTGCAATATTACAATGAATTCCAATTCTGGAGGTAAGAATTTTATTATTTTATATTTTCAAATATTGTTTTTGAAAAATTGCAAAAGTACTAAATCCATCAATATCAAGCGGTCTATCGGGTATAGTTTGAAAGTCTATTTCAAGAGCTTTCAAATAATCCTAGATTTGGCTGCGACCACCTGCTCTTTATTAAAATACAAAAATAAATAATGAGAAGTAATTGACAGAAACACTTAAAGTCGCGCAAAATTTCAATAAAAATTGAATGATTTATTTTTTTTATTAACACTGGAACGCGCCAAATAAAAATAATTATTTGCCGATTGGCCGACATTTTGACGCACTCCATTCATTTTTTTCATGGGCAGCTGTCAATGGTATGACATCACGTCATCCATACTTTTTTAATAACAAAACATAACTTGTGATACATCATTTTTGAAATAGTTTTTTCAGTAGATTACTATTTTTACTATTATTGCTATTAAAAATTAACTAATTTTTCTGTTTATATTCGAACAAAAATGACGCCGCTCAAAGCTGTGATGTTTGTACAGGGTGAGTCAACGATAGAGTCGCACCCGTCACAATTTTTTGAATCACCCTGTATATTCGAAAATATTTTTAAACTGTGCCTCTGAACAACTCCTAAAACTTTTGTATTTAATAGTTTTTCATAACATTTAAAACCATTGAGATATTGGACTTTACTCTATCGTTGACTCACCCTGTACTATTGTACAAAAAAGTGCATAGCAAATGAGGTTTGTTTTTATTTTTTAGCTAGTACGAGTACGCAGCAAAATGCACCTATTAGCCGGCGAGAAATGGTCAATTTTTACAAAAGTAGGCAATCTGAAAGTTGTGAGTCGCCCGCGCCATTTGAATACCTAGTTTTGAGAGTTAAAGAAAGGACACATTGTGAAGAAGAATTTCCAAATAATATTAAACAAGAGGTATCTAAATTTGTTTATGACTATAAAAAGAAGTGGCAAGCGTGTTGTAGAAATAATACTCGATTTGAAAACAAGTATAAAAAATGGCTGGATACATACATCAATTTTACTGGACAAGCCAAATGTCGAAGTTCTATTTCCTCGGGAAGACCAAAAACCGTCTTTGAAAATTGTAGTGATCGGTCAAAACGACGAAAAACACAGGATTTAAGAAATAATAATGGATTAATGGAGTTGACATATGCCGCCCAAATGAAGCTCAGGTCTGAAGGAAGTGTTCAAGCTGCTAAAGTTTTATCTGAAATTGTTAAAAGTGGTCCGGAATCCATAAAAAAATATGTGAGACGAGACGAGCTTAAGGTTGTTAGGCTTACAGAAGACAAAGCTCTTTCGTTAATTATGAAAGCGTAATTGCAGCAAAAAAGCGGTGCTATCCTGAAAACCTGAAAATAACCGAGAGTGTGGCGGAGGTTCCTCTTCAAGATCTGGTCAATCACACAATGAAACGGCTGTGTATAGTACTCCGTGATGTACTAATTAGTCTGGATGAAAGTAAATTGAATAATTTATGGCTTATAAGTAAATGGGGCTGCGATGGAACATCCGGACAAGCAGAATACAAACAGTTAATTGAAGATTCAAATGTATCTGATGCTAGCATTTTCGTGTCGTCTCTAGTGCCTGTGCAAATTGTTTCTGGATATACCCGTGAGAATCATGAAGTAATTTGGCAAAATCAACGACCTTCGTCACCGAGGTACTGCAGACCCATTAAGTTAGAATTTATACATGAAACTACCGAAATTTTACAAGCCGAGACAAACTACATTCAAGAACAAATTGAGAAGTTAATAAGTACAGAATTAATAGTTAATGATAAAAAAATATATGTACAACACCATTTAGTTATGACAATGGTGGATGGGAAAGCAATAAATGCAATTACAAATACTTCTTCTACTCAAAGATGTAACTTGTGCGGTATTACAGCAAAAGATTTTAATAAACTTAACTACTCTTTAAGTAAATCAATAATATATGAACAGCGTTTGCTGCTAGGTTTATCATCGCTCCATTGTTGAATAAGATTTTATGAATGGATGTTAAATTTATCGTATAAATTAAAACTGTGTAAGTGGCAAGCTAGAGGTCTAGCAGATAAAAGAAATGTTGAACTACAAAAAAAAAGAATACAAAACGAATTTAAAGTTAAGTTAGGTTTGTTAGTCGATCAACCCAAGCACGGCTACGGAAGTACTAACGACGGAAATTCGGCTAGAAGATTTTTTACTAATTTTGAGACTTCCGCAGAAATAACTGGAATAAATAAAAATTTATTATATAGGCTGTGGATCATTTTAATGACAATGTCCAGTGGGCTTGCTATAAATGAAATAAAATTTAAACTTTACGCTTTAAAAACCGTTGTTATATATTTAAAATTGTATCCTTGGTATAATATGCCAACTACCTCTCACAGAGTATTAATTCATGGTGATATTATAATACAAAACGCTATAGCCCCCATAGGCCTTCTTTCTGAAGAAGCTCAAGAGAGTAAAAATAAAGATATTAAAAGATATCGTGAACATTTTACTCGGAAATTTTCTCGAATTCAAACAATGGAAGACCTATTTCATCAACTTTTAATATCTTCCGATCCACACATTACAAGTCTGCGCAAAAAACCTCAAAAACAAACAAAACCATTTCCACAAGATGTTATTAAGCTATTAAAAGAACCTGAAATTATTGTTAATTAAAATTGTAATATTAAATCGTTAAAGTTTATTTTGTAAAATTGATTATATTGTTAGTATACTTATGTATTGTAAAGTCTATCCGAATTCACTTTAACCAGTTTGGGACTCTTAATTCCTTTGTCGGTATAGGAATTAAGAGTCCCAAATTGGTTAAAGTAACTTCGGATAGACTTTAATTTCATAGCTGTATAATTTCATTTTGTTAAAGAGTTCGTTAAAATAAAATATTTAATTTGTTGAGGTTAATTATGAAAAAAGTATTGATATGCCACACTTTCTTGTCACATCCTGTACAATCTCAAAAATATTTCCAGTTTGTAAAGCTATATTTTCTGTTATTACTTATTTAAAATATTTTTGTTACTCCTAGGCCTAGTTTCTCAATGCAAGTTCAAATCATGGTTCAGCTGAACTCGACTGGTACTTGAACTTGGCCATTTGAAAAGCATTGCTGTCAATTTTTGACAACTGGGATGATTTTTTGACAGCAATGTAATTTAAATGGGCAAGTTCAAGTACCAGTCGAGTTCAGCTGAACCGTGATTTGAACTTGCATTGAGAAACTGGCCCTTAGAGCTCCATAACACAATTTTGAGACACCCTGTATAATTATCCGTGATCAAATTACTTTTTAAATGAAAATGAATAGTGAAAATACTATTTTAAAAACGTATGATTAATAAAAAATGTTAGTTTGATTTCTGACAATTTTGGCAAACTTTTTGGTCAAATTCACCTGTGTGCGGCGTACTATCAACTCAAGAAATAAATAATGCCTTTCTTATGTTAATTAAATTTTCACAAAATATGACGTTTTCTGAAGAAATAATTTTAATATCTAAAGGTAAATCCCTACCTAGAAAAAGTAAATTATTACCTTTAAATCCCTTTATGGATGACTTTGGCTTATTGAGAGTGGGAGGTCGATGGGAAAATTCAGATTTTCCTTACGATAAGAAACATCCTATTCTAATTTCGTCTAAACATTATCTATGTAAATTAATTTTTAAACACGAGCATCTAACATTATTACACGCCGGCCCGCAGTTATTGCTCAGTCATATACGCGAATCTCTGTGGCCACTGGGTGGAAAAAACTTGGCCAAATTTACGGTGCGCCAATGTGTTGCTTGTTTTAGATGCAAACCCAAGGTCATTTCTCCGCTAATGTGTGATCTTCCACAAGAACGCTTAAGACCCGGCTTTCCGTTCCAGATATGCGGAGTTGATTACGCCGGATCCTTTCTAATAAGAGACCGAAAAGGTCGAAATTATAAGAAAAATAAATGTTACTTAGCCCTGTTTGTGTGTTTTGCAGTAAAGGCGGTTCATTTAGAATTGGTATCCAATTTAACCAAAGAATCTTTTTTATTAGCTTTAAAACGTTTCGTAAGTCGTCGAGGTAAACCAACTCGCCTTTACTCTGACAACGGAACCAACTTTGTAGGGGCCAATATCGAGTTGCAAGAAATCGGTAACTTTTTACTAAAGGAAGAGAACGAAATAATTAAAATATACGCGAGAGGGTAAAGACTGCCGGTTTATTCCAGTAAACTCTCCTCATTTTGGGAGGCTGTGGTGAAATCCAGTAAGTTTCACTTAAAGCGTGTCGTTGGAAATAATATTCTAACATTTGAAGAAATGTATACTGTATTTGCGCAAATTGAGGCGGTGCTAAATTCCCGCCCTATTTCTCCTTTAACAACTGACCCCAACGACCTTACTCCTTTGACGCCTACCAATTTTCTGATCGGAAAGACTCTATCATCTACACCTGAGCCTGATATAACGCAGCTGCCAATCAATCGATTATCCCGATATCAGCTCCTGGAACAAATGCGCCAAAACTTTTGGAGTCGCTGGTCCAAAGAGTACATTTCTGAGGTCCA
This sequence comes from Kuschelorhynchus macadamiae, assembly GCA_030620095.1. Taxonomy (NCBI): domain Eukaryota; kingdom Metazoa; phylum Arthropoda; class Insecta; order Coleoptera; family Curculionidae; genus Kuschelorhynchus; species Kuschelorhynchus macadamiae. The sequence goes on along the minus strand of JAUTXW010005262.1, from coordinate 575,239 downwards.
ACAACGAACAAAATGGACAAAGAGCCGTGGACAAATTTCCGAAGATACATTGGTCGTCATAAAGGAAGACCATCTGCCGCCAATGCGATGGAAACTAGGACGTGTAGCCCGTTTGCATCCAGGGAAAGATGGTATAACCAGGGTAGTCTCTGTTCAAACTTCAACTGGCGTCATTAGAAGAGCCTGTCAGAAGATTTGTCCTTTGCCTGTTGAAAGCGAGTCGTTTCAAGGCGGGGGGCATGTTAAGGATCAACAAGACTCGGCAACCACGCAAGGTTCGCAAGCAGAGAACGGCTGAAGAAGTAGACAGACAATTTTACAGTATTTTACCACCAAATGCAATAAAACAGAAAAAGAGAAAGGCCACTGGTTAGGATAAGAATAAATTTTTCTATAATTATCATCTAGTACCATCGGTAAATTTCCTATACCCAGAACTTCCCTCGTTATAAATCTTAACTTTTATTAGGAACAGTGAAGTGTGCTTAGTTCAGTACATAATTTAGTAACACATACTAATTTTTCAAACTTTTTTATTCGGCGCTACTTTGTTCCATCATATTAGATTCCTACCAATATCATCTGCAGCAGTATCTGTCTTTGTCAATTGAATAAGATTTTTTTACGTTGTTTTTTTTATTATTTAGCCGCTATTTTGTTCCGCCATATTGAATTCGTACCACAACTTTACCAGCGTATGTCTATATCACACCTAATGCTTGCACTAAATTTGAAATTAATCTAATATATTTTTTTCAGGCCGATTTTTGAAATATTTTATTATATCGCCATTTTGTTTTGCATTCTTATATTCATACCAAAATGTGGTTCGTTCCTATGTAACACTTGATTTTTGTGCCAAATTTGAGGAAATTGAATAACTAGATTTTTTAGTAATCATGTTTTCACTAGGTCGCCATACTGGATTTATATCAAAATATGCCATGACATCCCGATATTTTTTGGCATCTACGGACGTTAAAACCTGAAAATATGTAAAACTTGAGAGGGTGATTTTTTCGCGCCTACAAATAATTAATTTGGCCGCCGTTTTATTACGCCATCTTGAAATAATACTATAGTTTTACTAGTGCGCCTATATACCACAATTAGTTATGACACAATTTGAAATCAGTCTATTAAGTAGTTTTTTAGGCTGAATTTTTAAATATTTTATTAAGCCGCCATTTTCTTTCGCCATCTTAGATTCGTACCAAAATTTTTGTTAGTTGATTCCTACATAATACTTGATTTTTATGCAAAATTTAAGATAACCTGAATAAGCAGTTTTTTAGTAACAATTTTTTTAACATTTCACTAGTCCGCCATTTTGTTTTGCCATATTGGATTTCTACCAAATTGTTTACAGGTCATTCTCACATGACCCTTAATTTTTTGCCAAAATTTGAAGTCAATCGAGTAAGTAATTTTTTAGCTATGCCGAGACAGGCAGACCGACAGACAGACCCACGGAATTAAGAAAACATGTGTTTCGGCATTTGGCCACGATTATAATGCTTCTGTTTTATAAGGGAAGTAAAAAGATATTTCAAAGTTCTATGTGTTCATATTGACTACAAATTATTTTGATTGACAAGTCTATCGAAAACCTAGACAGTACTTAGACAATTTTTCATTTATAAATTCTTAGATAAATATTTATGGGTTGTCAATCTGAAAGCCAAAATGTTCAGTCATTTTTCTCATTTTCTATATTGTGTTACTTGCAACCTTGTAACACTAGGGTAGCGATTGGTAAATTTGAATTACGACTAAGAATGTTGAGTGAGAGCTCTATGGGGTAATACATCCTACAACAAAAAGCATCTCTGATGTCATTGATTACCTGTTATGCTGCTGTAAACTATTTTGTAGTTTTTAATAAAATCAAAATTAGCATTTCTCTTTTAACCAATTTCAAAAAAGGAGGATATTGCCGGAGCGGTCCCATAGCAAGCATATTAAAAACATGTTAAAAATGGTACAATGGCACCATTTTTAAAAAGTTTACGTGAGCACAGGAGACAATATTCTGGGTGTCCCAGAATATGTGGGCAATCTTTCGGATTTGGGTAGTTTGTCAAAAAAGAGTCACAGAAACTTTTTGCCTAATGTAACGGAGATACAGGATGTTAAAGTGAAATTTTTATTTTTGTTTTATGTGAATAACTTTAAAGCTAATCGTGATATTGGAATGAAAATTTGATCTGGGGGTTATTTGATATGAGAAATTCAAATTTGATAGTATTTCTCTAACTTGTAGAAGGCGCAATCTACACGATTTTTTTCTGAAAAGTCATAACTTTTTTGTACGAACTTGTAATACTTTTTTGAGTAAAAAATAGATTTCTCTATCATTTTTATACCAAAAAGGCATTCTTATTAAAAGTTGTTATGAGCAATCGTTCTCGAAATATTTGGATTTGAAAGAATGGATGCGTTTGATTTTCAACAGCAAAATGTTGAAATTTTCATATTGCTTTCTAACAAAATATTTTTAAAAATAGATAGATAGTTATTTATTGGGAATAATAATTTCCTATGCATTTAAGCAGTAAAGAATCAGCTAAAACTATTTTGCTAGAAATTGTCTAAACATTTCCAAATAACTTGACGTTTTACTATAAAAAAAGAAACTCTTTTTCGATATCGATAAAATAAACCGGTTTCGAGAAAAAATATTTTTTATTTAAAGTGTATGAAATGCACCATGCACTATTACTAGGTGTTGAACTGATTCCTGCGTTTTATTTTTTTTTGACGCGTACTCAATTTTATGACTGAATTTGAAGACTTAATGTCACTGTGTCAGTTATGAATACCTTCATGGCGTTGAAATCTGAGATGATTAATCTTGTATTCATTTTATTAATGATAATAGAATTTATGTTCAATGAATATGCAGACATGCATTTAATGTATGGGCTTGCATTAGGCAATGCCTCTGAAGTGAAAAGGTTATACGATGAATGATTCCCAGATCGTAGGGTTCGCTACAGGAAAACGTTTCAAAGAGTAGATCGTTGCTTAAGAGAGACCGGTAAGAATCACGACATTGTTATTTATCACTGGTGTAAGCATATTGTAACAAAATGTGAATGTTTTAGGAAAATTTGAAAAAGCCAGTCATAACTGCGGAAATAAAAACGTTTGCGAAGAGCATGTTGAAAAAAGACATTTTGATTGCCATAGCTGTAGATCCTTCTACAAGTAAGTGTTCCGTAATTGGCGGCTGAGTTTGATTCCGGAAAATTGACTGTTTTTAAAACGAAGGAAGACATTTTCAAAATGGGTTCTAGAGCAGCACAGAATTTATGCAAATTTTATTGGTTCAGTTCACCTCTCTATCTTACTATCGTGACGCATTATCAGCTCCAATTTAAACCCATTAACGTGTGAGCTGAAATTATTTGGGCTTCCTCCAAAACAACTTTCCAGAACTTATTACTCAACAGTGCTATTTCAGGAATGTTTATAGTATATAACAAAGATGTTATACAAATAATTCAATCATATGTAACTAGTATTATTAGTTTAGCATAAATTATAGCATTGTTAACACGTTGACGGACAAAACGCCTATAGACGTCGAATTTTCGACGCAGTGATATGACATAACGTCTATAGAAGACGTAAGAATATTTGTATTAATATATATCGTGCACATCTTAAAGTTCCGTACTGTCATCAATATCAAGGAACTACTTTTTATTTACGAATGTGACGTAACTGACACGTGTGCCGCCGCGTAGCGATATGACGTCTATAGACATCGTCAACGCGTTGGCTTGTCATCAATTAATTGTGTGTCACATTGTGTTCTGTGTTGACAATTGTTTTGCGTTTTTTCCCTGGTAAATCGATTCAAATAAAAAAAGTAAGTAAATAGTGCCTAGAATTTAAATATTAGGTTTATAAATTGTAGTATTATCTATTTTTTATATATTTTAGAATCGGTTTTTTTATAGTAGCCATAAAAACCACCGTGATGATCTATATGATGAAGATCTACCCGACCCTTATAACGACATTGAAAGACAGTATGGTTCAGATAAAGATTATGATCCTACCAATGAAGCATCAGACTGTGACGATTTTGACGTCCAAGAATACGATAACTGATAATTTAGACGACAGTGACAATGAACATACTGTGAGTCTACCCCTGCCAGAAAACAACATGGAAGCGAAAAATGAATCAGAGATGGAAATTAGTCTCAATCAAAATAAAGAATGGGAAGAGAAAACAGCAGATATTCCAGATTTTCCATACAGTGTTTACCGTTGAAGCGGTAGACCTCTAAGTTTCATCAACAAATAAGTAAGGTGATGCCATATGTATGAAAACGGGCCGTTGACAAGATACAGTAGAGACAGGTTTTTCGAATAACAAATAGGGAAGAAATGCTGCAATTCCTTGGACTTTGTCTTTCTAAAGGAAATGATAAAAGCTATAGATATCTATCATTTCGTGAAGATTTAATCAAAATGCTTATTAAGTTAAATCCAAATGTTACGGGTAATGATTTGCTAACATCCAGACTGTTTTGAAGAATGGCACAAAAAGGAAAGGGAGGTGAACTGAATGGAGTAAAAATATAATATAACGTGTTTGTGTTAAACTTAATTTGTTCTGTATAATAATAAACTGGTTATAAAAAGTAGTTTTTGCTGACGTTGATAGACTTTGTGCCACAAAACACTTTAAAGTTCCGATGCCCATTAACATAACGTCTATTGACGTTGTGTCATCTCACATTTTAAATTATGGTTTTAATGTGGCACAACATCTATGAACGTCTAAAACTAGTAATAAAAATTCAGACCAGTATATTTAATCGTTTTTAAATTAGAGTATGTGTCACAATAGCAACCACGATTTTCATTTTTTTTCAGACATAGAATGATGATAGTGAAACTATAAGTTCTTGTTAGTACAATCAATGAGTTAAAAAAATATTCCTTCCAGAAGCTTCAACTATTTGGAAAATGTAGCTTCTAAGGATAATGATAATGAGTTCAGAGAATTTTTCGGTTGAGTATAGAAGTTTTTCATTTTTCTTTGCAAAAATTATTACTGGTTTCTGAAGCGGAAGAACCGGTTAGTATTGAAAAAGTTCTGTTAGCAGTTATTTGTCTACTATCCACTTCAAATAGTTACAGGCAAAAATTAAAAAATATAATAGGTATAGATTAGTAATAGTAAAAAATGGATTTATTGTTTTAAGCAAATAAATCCTGTTACTTAAGCTGCACAATTCAAATGTAAAAATATCAATAATAAAATTTCATAAGTCATTAATTTAAATTTTATATACCTGCATATTTTTTAAAAAAAGGCATTGATTAAACAAACTAAAAACAGATACACACAACATATAAAGTAATATACATTAAACCAAACATTAATCAATACACGTTTTTTTTTGATCAGCTGCAGGCAAAACTAATATTGTTTCTTTGTAAACATTGTCAATGGCTCAATCAAATAGCAAGTGATCTAATTAAATGGCCCTCACATCAACAAATGGGACACTATACTGTTTTTTCCTAGACGATATGTTGCTGAAGAGCAACAAGTAATTCTGAAAAACTAGCATTTATAGACTGTTTCACTAGCTATCCCAGTTCTCTAAATGATATTAAGGTGATTAGAAATTCTCTTCTTTATTCAAGAGTAGAAGAAATCCCTTGAATTGTTTTTCCTTATGCCGAAGTCAATTTAGACGATAAAACATATCCAAATATGGAATGGTTTAAAGAACCATTCATAAATAGAGAAATTAATCACCTAGATTCTGTGGTGTTACTTTTTTATTTATTTTCAGATGATTCTTTAAAGAAGAAATTGAAAAGATACATATAAAAGAGCTTAGAATATACCAATACCGCGTTCAGGTGACACTGCCATTGATGTTGAGGTTAAATAGAAATATTTCAATTTATTGTCATTTGTACGAAATGAAATGATGCCCACAGTTGGCGATAGCAACCTGGAAAATTAAAATGATTATTCAACTCAGGTTTCCTTTCCTGTCACTGAAAACTGAAACCGATGACCATACTATTACCATGCAATCAAATTCTGGACAAAAAACACTAAATCCACCGCCCCGTACTACTCAGGAACAGAGTGAAACTCAACTACAACTCTCACTAACAGCTTCTCCTAGAGCATCAACATTGAGTGACACTATTGAGCCCACTATTGAATCTCAACCACAGCGGTCACCATTACCCTCCCCTAAGCCTAATTAATCAACGCCAAACATTATTTCAGCCAGAAAATGCCAAACTTTCATGACTTCAAAGCTGAGTTACATGGACATAGAAAAAAAAATTAATAGTCATGCATTTGACGAGAAATAATAACACGAAAATCGAACAAAAATCCGAAGATTGTCATTTTTTTTAATAAGCCTCTTTCCATAAATAAAACAACTACCACCTATACAAAAATTACGTTTGCAGAATAAATTCAAATAAGCTTTACTGGAAGAGTTGGAAATTTCGACATACGGATATGGAAACTACAGTTACAACACTGGAGCAACCAAGTTATACTGCCCTCAACTCTTTAACATTTAACATTTTTTTGTAATATAACATTTCATTAAACGATAAACTGTATATAGAAATAAAGATGCACACGTATCTATAGTTACGAGGTACTTACCTTAATATTAATAACAATTTCTATGTTGGTGTAATAATTCGTAGACCTTGATGCTAGCTTTAATTAAAGGTTCTATATTACGCAGTATGTAGTCAAAAGTATTGACACTCATTATAGTGTATTCGTTTTTTTTCTTCGGAAAATGTCTAATTGCTTTGTACAGAATCAATTTCCTCATTCTCGGGCCTCTTTATTTAATTCGTAACTTCTACTCTAGAATTAGGGGAAGAGCCTGTACCTTGGAACTCCTTATACCTTGCACTACATTTATAAATTTGAATCTACCACGCAAAAGTTTACGATATTTGGCGTAGGCAACCAACGATCATTCCAGCAGCGGCCGTCAGTTAACATAACGTGATATTGTGAGTTGTGGTTCGAAAACATTAAATACGTGCATTTTGTTCATCAAAGTGAATTAAGATATTTAAAATATGTTTTATACTTTTTATAGATCATTTTATTATGAATAAGTATGTTCCATATTAAAAACAGGTATGTGGACGATCAGTCGTGCACATGCCGAATTCTCCGACAATAGTTTTTAGAGGCTATAAAAATGTCAGTTGTAAAAATTGAACAGGCTTGTACCTTGAAACAAGAGAGGGTCTTGAACGTTGGACCATGGACCAAGGTACAAGTACTAAAGTATAATCGGCTCATTACACATTTCTTTTTAATTTTCTCAATAAGGAAATGATAATTTTTTTGATTTCGTACTAAAACCAAAATTTTAATGCCGTATTTTATACGCGGTAAAATTTTCGAGTTTCAGGTGTACTTTTAGGTTTATTTTTAAATAATCTTTTTTCTTTCACAGATGCCACGAAGTAAACTCGGTATAAAAAGAAAAACTCCGGACTCTCGTGCTTTAGAAGAAGGTGCTAAATTTGTACGTGAAGCCGTCACACTGGTCGATTTGCTCTAAATCATGGCATTAATGCATAAAATTTATTTCTTTTAACATTAGCCAAAATGTCCTAAATTTAAGGTCAATAGTCCAAGCAACAAGTTGGCTGTGAAAAAAATATTTCTAGCATCTGACATTCAGTGACAGCCGACGTTAAAACAGAAATATTTGCACCTAATAAGTATTAAAAATCTAAGGTGAAAATAGTGTAAAGCTTTAATAGTTGCTACAAAACAATAATACCTGGTTAGATAAATTGTTTGTGGTGTGTGTTAATTTGAGGTATGTAGTCACAAAATACGCATAAGATTTTTATAATAATCGGATATTAGCGGGAAGTTAGGACAAAAAACTGAAAGCCTTCAAATCGCAGCTTTCTTTTAAGGAACCTATAATATAAAAGACTTTTTGTTTATGTTCCGCTTCTGATCCCGGTTCCAAATATTTTTTTTTTAACTCTTTGAATACTTATCTTAATTATCCCAAAACAAAAGTTTGCAGATATTTGCAGTTTTTTTCATAAAATTTAAAATAAAATTGCGTGTTAGGTCGAAAATTAAACTTTGCATTTACAAGTGTTGTGTTTGAATGATAACATTCAAGTTTTATATCACTAGTTATGGAATATTTTACTGTATTTTTTTATTAAATAGACTAAATAATTGTTGAAAATAAAATCTGGCTAAATTCCTCTGTTTATGCAGGGTGTGTAATTAATTTGTCAAAGTTCAAAAACGTTGAGAAAAAAAATAATGATATAAAGTTATGAACTCATGATTATAATAATTCTGCAAAAAATAGGTATACTTTTTTTTAAATTTAAAAGTTCATTAATTGTCTTATTTCAAAATTTTATTATCCGCCTTCTTCAATTTTTTTACAGATATGGAAGAAATTGTGGTTTTAAGTCATAGAGATCTCTTTAATATACTGCAAAGTTGTCCTCAAAAAAATATCCAGTCGAGATTTTCCTATTTACATACTCGAATATTAGAGCTTACAAATCATGAAACTGTATCAAAAAGTTCAAAAATTAAAATTTCACGTTTTAAAAGTCAGTTTTTAAGTAAATGGGCAGCAGTTCATCGGATAAAGGAGGCTTTTATAAGCAAGTACGTTAAATGGTTGGACCTTACTATTAAGTTTCAAAAAAATATTACCAGACATAAAGGACGCCCTAAGATCAATTTTCAGGATAGCAGTGAGCGAACAAAACGTTTAAAAACTGGCCACCTTCGCAGTGCAACCAGTACACAAGAACTTGCATATGCAACACAAATGAGTTTCCGTGCAGAGGGGAATGTTATGGCCTCCAAAATATTAAAAGATATAAGTAACGTGCCACAAAAAGCTGAAGAATATTGCACTGCGTTAAATAATAATAAAAAATCACATTCTAAATTAACTAGTGATGAAGCTCTCTCTCTGATAATAGAAGCAAAGTTAAGCAAGAGCCAATATAATTTAATCAGAAATCAGGTTAAGGAGAAAAACTGTGACGTGTTTCCTGCATATGATGAAGTTCTGGAATCAAAAAGGCGATGCTATCCTGCACAAATTAATATTCATTCTGACACCGAAGCTGAAATTACGCTGCAATCTCTACTAAATCATACCAGTGAAAGACTGATTCAAGTTCAAGAATCAGTGGTTCAAGGTTTTGATGAAACGTATATTGATATGAGCTTAGTGTGCAAGTGGGGGTTCGATGGATCCTCTGGACAATCAGAATATAAACAAAGATTTGAGGGTGTAAATAAATTGGACAGTAGTGTATTTTTAACATCCTTAGTGCCTATTAAATTGGTATGCAACAAACCCAGACACTTTGAATCAATTATCTGGCAGAATCCAAGATCCTCATCCCCTCGGTTTTGTAGACCACTTAAGTTACAATTCGCTCGCGAGACAACAGAACTCACTATGCAGGAAAAGACAAATATGGATAATCAAATTAAAAATCTTGTTCCCTTTAGGTATATTGTTAACAATAAAACAATAACAGTACATTTTGAACTACATCTCACAATGATTGACGGCAAAGTTTGTAATGCTCTAACATCAAATAATTCAACACAAAAATGTTATATTTGCGGGGCCACATCTAGAGACTTCAATAATATTGAGGCTGTAATTCAAAGATCGACTGATGACAATAATTTTAAATATGGACTTTCAATACTACACGCCTGGATACGTTTTTTTGAATGCCTTTTACATTTAGCTCATAAAATGAGCATTTCAAAGTGGCAAGCTAGAGGTGCGGAAGATAAGCTAAATGTTTTAGAGTCAAAAAAAACGTATCCAGGAACAACTTCGTTCTCAGGTAGGGTTAATCGTCGACAAACCGAAGCCAGGTTTCGGAAGCTCTAATGATGGCAATACTGCGCGTAGATTTTTTGAGAATGCAGATATAGTATCAGAAATAACTAAAATTAATATTGATTTAATTAAAAAATTTCATGTGATTTTGCAAACTTTGTCGTCAGGATTTGATATTGACGTAAATAAATTTAAAACATATGCTTTAGAAACAGCCAAGCTTTTTGTATCCTTATACCCCTGGTATGTAATGCCTGTTACAGTGCATAAGGTTCTACTTCACGGATCAGATATAATTAACTCCTACCTCATTCCAATAGGGCAACTATCCGAGGGGGCACAAGAAGCGCGGAATAAGGACATAAAAAAATATAGGGAGGATTTTTCCCGGAAAACTTCCAGAACGGATAATTTAAAAGATGTCATAAATCGTCTTCTTGTCTCCTCGGATCCGTACATCTCAAGTTTAAGAAAACTGTCACAAAAAAAAATCAAAACATTCCATCCTGAGGCACTAGAATTATTTAAGACTCCATTAGTTAATGATAGTAATGTTTAGGCTTTTAAATTTTAGGTCTGATTTCGCCAAATATCTAAACTGGGATTTTTCAGCTAATCTTAGAATTCTTAGATTAGAATCATATGTCAAAAATGTTGTCCATTATTTTAAAGGAATCTTGTATTTATTAATCTCGGTTTAAACCCGTGATTCCGCCAAAAAAATAGGTGACAAAGTTTTTGACATAATGTCATTCCAAAGATTAGATGGTAATTCCAAGTTTAGATATTTGGTATTTGGTGATCGTTTTAGTTTAATTTTTACTTAAGATAGTATTTCTAGACATAATACCTAAATAGTAAGCCTATTTGTAGATTTTTTATACTACATGCACAATGGTGACATAGTAAATTTAATTTACAGTTTTGTTTTATGCTGGATTTCACCAACTAACCCAAGTATAATAAATCCGAGATTCCATCAAAATATAATTGATATGACTAATTGACATATGTTGATCTAATCAAAGATTAGATGATAAATCCCAGTTTAGATATTTGGTGAAATCCGGCCTTAGAGATAAACATGACTAGACAGTAAACACAGAAAAGTATGTTTTATATATTTTTAATAATCATTGTTTTGTGACTACACCCTGTATATTAATGCGCTTCTTATCAATTTCATAAAATCCTACGTAATATACATAACCCTAAAAGATATAGATGCAATTATTTGCTAATTAAAACTTAGAATAGGAATTAATTTCAAAATGTACTGTTAATTTTTTTTTACATTTTCTTAACAATATTTTTCCCTGGGTCAAAATAGTTCACCAAACATTACACTATTCAGTAATTTTTTTTTAAATAAGTGTAACTAACCTTATTAAATAAGTTTTCAGTAATAATAATGATGTTTCTATTTTTTGCCACGTTTTCGCAAAAATCGACCAGTGTGGCGTCGCTTCAAGTCGTGCAGCGGCCATGCAATTTAAAGTGGCTCAAACTGTATTAAAGCGATATATGTTGCATAGTGAACAGAATATTCTTCATCATTCGTATAAAAATTGTGCCACCCATAAAGTTTTTGCTGAAGTAGAAGAGCACAGTCTCTGTGACTATCCCGTCACTGCGTCCCATATGCATTATGGTTTTACCCGCCGTGATCTTCAAGTTCTTTCCTACAATTTTGAAAGGCAAATAACAAAAAAATCCCAGCTTCATGGGAGAGGAAGGGTCGGAAGCAGGTGGAAAGCAGTGGTATTTGAACTTCATAAGACGGCATAATAGACTCAGTTTAAGAAAACCTCAGTTTACAAGTCTGTCGCGCTCCACTAGCTTCAATAAGCATAATGTTGCTACTTTCTACGAAGTTAAAGGAGGTGATGAACCAAGTACAATTTTACTGCTGATAAGATATATAACGTAGATGAGAGTGGAAATACAAATGTTCATGTACCAGGTAATTTGGTTTTTTTTGTTACTTAGTAGATATATACATACATACTGTACCACACTTATATGTCTTTCCTAGAGTAAACTATAAGGATTTTATGATTAAGGGAGCTTCTCTGGACTCGGTGGGAGCTGCTCATCCTAGTGGCTGGTCTAACAGGACCATTTTTCTACAATATTTACAGCATTTTATAAAACACGTGAATTGTTCCTCGACTAATAAAGTTCTTCTAATACTTGATAACCACGAAAGTCATATAACAATTGAGGCAATTAATACAGCTAAAGAAAATGGTATAATAATGCTAATCTTGCCTCCCCACACCAGCCACAAGTTCCAGCCACTTGATCGAAGCGTATTTGGTCCGTATAAAACATACTACAATACAGCATGCACTGATTGGATGCGTTCTAACCCTGGAAAACCGATATCAATATATGATGTAGCCGAAATATCCGGTAAAGCATATCCCTTGGCATTCATTCCGATAAATATTCAGTCAGGATTTCGAGTATCTGGGATTTGGCCTGTCAATGAGGGTATTTTTCAAGAGCATGAATTTATGAGTTCGTCTGTCATTGACCGGCCATATCCGCCTGACACTAGTGAACCGTCTTCATCGTACACTACTATCGTCACAATTGCACCATCTACATCAAATCTTTCTCCATATATATCATCAGAAACGGTCCGGCCATTACCTAAAGCTGCTCCAAGAGATACTATGTCAAAAGGTGGAAAGAAAGGAAAGTGTCTAATTTTGACCGATACACCTGAGAAAGAAGAGTTAGAGAGAAGCATTCAAGAAAAGAGTAAAAAAACACAAAAAACTACAAAAGAAATAGTTAAGAAGAAGGTTTTACAGTCGTTTTCCTCTTCGGAAGATACCGAAGACATTATTGTGAACGATGATAATTCTGACCTTGATGCTGATGACGATTTTGAGATTTAGGGAGATACCTCCTCAGAAGATCCTAAGGTCAGCCGTGTTGCAATTTCTTATTTAGCAGTCGGCGACTTCTGCCTTACAAAATTAGATGGGAAAAAGAAAACACATTACTACGTTGCTGAAATCACTTGTTTGGATCCTCTAACAGTTTGTTATTTAAAAAGGCGTTTGTTTACTGATAGTTTCTACAAGGCAAACACTCAAGAATTAGAAATTGACCGTACTGACATTTTGTCGAAACTTCCAAATCCAAGTCCGGGTGGATTGCCTGAAAGGCAAAAGGGAATGTTCGTCTCTACTTTTAATTTGACTGATGTTAATGTCGAATGATAAATGTTTTTTGCAATTTTCAGATATTTTTATTTGTGCACCAACGTACAAGACCTCTTGGTCCAAGGTACAAGGTATATATTGGACCTTGGACCAAAAAACAAAATACGATATAATATGTGGAAATGTCTAATGTTTGAAAGATATATTTTAATAAAAAAAATTAGTATGAAATATTAGTACCTGTTAATGAATGACCAACAGGATACAATAAAAAATGTAAATGTAATGAAGCTTATAAAAAATCCTATCCAAGGTACAAGCCTCTCCCTTAATATCTCGTGGAAAAAAATGAACTACTATCAAAACAGTAACGCAAAGATATTTTACATAATGACGTTGTACAGGGTGATTCATTATATTTTGACACCCACCTACAGCCGTAATTATAGGGTTTAGAAAAACATTTAAATACAAAAGTTGTAGAGTTTTTACTTCCCTCGTAAAAGGGAAGTATTGTAATCGTGAAAAAATCACTCTCCGAGATTTTTTCAGACCGTCACGTTTCAGGGTCCCTAGATGACGGAAAACATGTTTTCTCAATTCCGTCGGTCTGTCTGTTTGTTCGCGGCGTAGCTAAAAAACTACTTATCCGATTGACTTCAAATTTTGGTCAAAAATTAAGAGTCATATTGTTCTCGAATGGTTGGAGTTTGTATTGAAAAATTATTTATATTTTTGTGGGAACACGGACAATCCTGATGAGTTTCCCCACCAGGGATGCCATGTTCTCGATGGGCGTGAGTTGTACTCGCAAAATTTTTTATATTTTTCCGAGAACACGGACAATCCTGAAGGGTTTCCCCATCAAAGATGCCATGTTCTACCGGGGTTTCGAATTTATTCGATTCTAATCGAATTTGGGACGGAGCCACAGCCTTCTTCTTTCTTTGATCCCCTGCGGGGACGCTGTGCTCCATTTCTTCGTCTGTAAATAGCGAGTACATACTGCTTGCTCTTTGTCCTGTAGCTTGTGTGTTTTTTATAAATACGGACCTGCGGTCCAGTCTAGTTTTTTGTCTGTTAAAGTCGTCGCCTTCGCAGATGGACGAAAGGTCGGCGTTTGACTTCCCACCCTGACTCTGTCGAGTAGGAGAGAAATCCAATTCAAATAGTGATAATGGTTTTTTATTCTTTGAGGCTTTCTTAATCTCTAACGAACTGTCTTCGAATAGAGTTAGCAAAGAATCGCGCGAGCGGTTGTTATCAAGCAACATTGTTTGATTTTGTTCTTTTTCTTTATAGAATTTGTCCTTAATGGAAGATGAATTAAATTGACATTCTCTTCCTCGGGGCACCTCCATGGAGGAGTCCTCCATGTAGGATGCTCCGGCAAAGGTATCAACTAGATATGTCCTATATGATTTGTCGTGTTTTTTGTAGTAGTCAGGGGCATTTAAAGGCAAGCTTGGCAAGCTTGCCAGGCACCCACCACTCACCCGGGGAATTTTAGAATGTTCGTTCCCCTCGCCAGGAGCTAGAGTGAGCGATTGCTCAAAAAGGGGGACGGTGTTGCTGGGCGAATGGATCTCTGATCTACCTTCCTTGGGAACTACTCCGGAAGTTGAAGTAGCCATTGGTAGTAAGGTTTTTTAAAAAATCAGTTTAGTGAAAAAACAAAGTTCGGATATTCCGAACAAACAAATGAGGGAGCAACGGGCGTCAGTCGGGGGAAAGTCACTTAAAACTAAAGTAACGTCACCCGAGTGGAGTCCTATCCCTAAGTCTAAATCTAGGTTTAATTATAAAAAATCGTATGGATTTTATTTACTTATATAACCTGTCTATATGGCCGTAGCCGTGTGTAGGCTTTTCCAAGTCCTTACACCACTAAATATTTCACCTTTCGAACTTAAGTCGAAACGTTTAAGAAAGCACTACGCACTGTCACTAGAAGTGTCTGTGTAGATACTTTAATGCTTTTAGTTTATAGTTTATTGTTTATGTTCATTCAATGTTGAGATTTAGTCAAAGTTCGCTCAACAGTATTTGTCCATACAAATAGTAATTGATCACAATTACTAACACTGTCTTTTTGCTCACTTATCAAAGTCAATAGAGTCAAAATAGATAATAACAAATCTCTCGTATTTGTTATTGTTTATAAAAATTAGAATAACACTGTGACTGCCCAGTAAAATCTTTTTATGTTACAACTTTAGTATCAAATTACAATTATACTTAACCTAGTCGAACTAACTAAGTGAATATCTTTTGTTATTTAATTAAAATTAAAACTTTATTTATTTATGATAGTAAAATCAAAATAATCACTGTTTTAAAATTAGCAAAGTAGGTAAAATAAAAATGATATTTTTAAACTGAAAATTAAAAATTTGGAAAAACTCAAAAAGATATTCTTTTCAAGCTTGCCTTTTTCCCTAATCTAATCGTCCACTCGGGTCACGCCGCTTGGGATATTAGACGCGGAAATGTTTATATTACATTAATAATATTAATAGATTAATAATAAAATTATTAAAGTTAAAGTTATACTTTTATGATAGCAGTAAATAAGTTATAAATATTTACACAGTTAAATATATATATATATATCGATCAAATCAACTAAGAGATGCACGGTTTTTGCTAATTGTTCCTTATAATAAACAATCCTCTACACTTAAGAGAGATTGAGAACTTCAAGAACTGACGTGCTGTTTCTCTGGAGGGAATCTTTAAGTTTAGTTAAGAACGGATTCACCAAGCGTACTTAAGGCTAGGATCCTATCTTACCTATTACAAGATCAAGTAAATAATATTTACAATTTGTTTAAACAATTAAGTTTATGTTAAATTAGAAAATGTCAAAATCGGTTTGTCACAATCAGTAAATTTTTACAAAAATATGATTCGCCCAATTAAGGGTAGATCATAAAATACAAATCAAATAATACAATGTTACAAGATAATCAAATATTATTATGCAGTCAAAATTCGGTAAATCAAAATTTATAAGTTTTAAAAAATGTTATGTGAGCAATTCGTTAAAAATTTAGAGTGAAATGAGCAATTCAAATTTCCCAAAATAAGCAAAGAACGGTAAACAGGTTTACGTTTTGAAAAAATGAGTGATGATCTATGCCAGAAGTTACAGAGTTTAACTTTAACACTTGAACACTAGTTAGCTAAGGTTTAGAGCAAAGAATGGAAACTTGATCTGGAGAAACTGAGCTTGGAGAACGCTTAGAGGAGAAGGAGACCCAGAGTAAACAACTTTACCTATTTCTTCCTCGCGCAATTTATAACAGCCAGTATTATCTCTTCCAGATGCCTCCTACTAGGCCATAAATCAAGAGAACCAGATTTAAGACCCGAGGACTATCTTCACAATCAGAGCCCTACTAAGAACCTTAGTGCAATGGAACTTTTCAAGCAAAGATCCGGCGCATTCCAACGATGGGAACAAAGTGCAAGGTTCCTCTAGTAGTCTTCGGCTGTATCACTCAGAATGACAGAAAGAAACGCACTATTAACACTGCTTCCGACGCTTAGGAGGGTATATGAAAAATAGCTATTGCACTCAGGAAATTTACACGTATACTGGTCGTTAGGAGAAGATCGAATTCTTTTGAAACAAAAATCTGTCTATATTTATACTAATCGAAGTTTGACGTCACGGCGACACCCTTTTGCACGCTCTGGACCAATCCTGTTGATTGTGGGCGGAGTCCCGTGAACGAAACTGGTGCATTTTCTGTTTACTTTCGAACAAGATTTTATTGAGGACACATCTCCCTGGAAACTTTAAAGTCCCGTGGGATCCGTATTTTTGAGTTTTTTCTCAGTTTGGGATTTTTCCCTAGAATAGTGTCACTTTATACGTATTCTAGCCAAGTTTCAGATTTTTATTACAACTTTTTTCTTTTTGAAATTAAAAAATTCGTATAGCCTTAAAACTTTGTTAAACGATAGTTCTTTAGTTAATATTTAATCCTGTGAAAAATCAGATTTTTTCTGTCAGTTGTTTTATAGATATTGGACATTTTCACCAGGTCCTGGTGCATTACTTCCAACGTCGATTTCCTGGTTTTCTAGTTGTTTTTTCCAAAAAGGTTTTATTATATAAAACTCTTCTTTTTGTATGGGCTTTCATCGTGTGAAGGTCCCAAGTTGATACCTTTAATTTGGTTTTTTGTTTATCCAAAATTTTGACTAAGTCCAAAAAAGTGAAAAATTTTGTTCGCAAAAATTTTCCTATTTCCTTGAAAATTTGATATGGTGTAGTTTAAATCATTGGGAATCTTTTTTGTCTAGTGACTTTTTTACGTCCGACGTCGCGTTTAGGCGCTACGAACGTAGCGTCCTTTTTCAGGAGTGGCATCTGCGACGCCTATCTTCTTTTGTTCATAATTTTGTCAATTGTTAATATTTCTTCTTCAAATTTGGATACAAGGTGGCCCTAAGGGGTCTCTTTTGACTAGTCCTTACGGCACTTGTCTGTCTGGTTTAGAAAAAATTTTATTTAAGATTGAAATTGAAAAATTGAAATTTAACGAACTTGAATTTTTGAATTTTTTCCTTTAAAGCTAATTTTCTCTGTTATTACTGAACGGATTTTAATCATTCTTTTACCGAAATGTAGGGTTTGATTAGGCCTTTTTGGGGATGTAAAAAGTTTCGTAAAATAATTAGTTTTTAGATTTTGAGAAATTTTTAACGTTGAATTTTAGGTAGAAATAATGATGTTTTCGTAAATATTTTTATATGAGCGTGAAGCGCATATACTAGAGATCATTTGTACAAAGTTTCATTTAATTATTTTGATTAGAAATATTTTTAATTAATTTTTATACTTATAAAATTTCTAGAATCGATCAGACCAATCCGATTGTAGCGTGGTTGAATCTGATTGGCTGACAGACTTGAATGCTTTGAACTGATTGGGTGGAATGTTTCCATCGAATTTTCTAGATTAGGTGTGGTTACGTATGTTATTCGATTTGGTTCGAAGCTCTAGAAGATGATTTCTAGGCCTGTTTCCAATGTCTAATGCATGTAAATACATAGGGAATTCATTTGTCTGTATTTTGGCCTAATTTTACTTGTAGAATTTGGTTAATTTTGGCAAAAAATGTGATATTACGATACTCCCCCACCCAGCTGTAAATTGACTGTCCTTTCGATTGTCAATTTAAGCCTCGACGGATTCCTGGTGGACGTCTTCTTCGGAGAGTTCTTCAGGTCGTAACATCAGTTTTCGTCCTGGAGGTTTCGCTAGTGTTAGCTGCTCTGTCTCCGGGATTTGTGTTTTTGTTTGCTCAGGTTTAAATTTAATTTTAGTTTTAGTTTTACTTTTAATTTTAGGTTTAATTAATGTTCGGGAATTTTTGCTTTTAATTTGCTCATTAGTTTGAGATTGATTTAAAGTATTTTCATTATTTATATTTATATTACCATCATTTGAATTGGAATTTTGACCTGAAGGGTCGGACGTTTCTCCTTCAGAGTCAGAGTTGTTAGGAAATGAATAAACGCTATCTTCGTCGTCCGAAGATAGGTTGTCTTCATTTTCAAAGTTGACCTCATTTCCATCTGGATGCTTTCGTAAGTCGTCCAGATGTGTCACCCAGTCCCGTCCGTTGATGTTAACAACATAGGAGGTGTCTCCTAGTTGTTTAACAACAGTATGTGGTCCAGTCCAAGTCGTGGCGAATGTGCCTGGGCCGATTGTGTACTGTGTACGGAAGTTGACTTTTTGTCCGGGCGCAAAAGTGACGTGAGGGGTTTCTTTGTTTTTGTTATATTTTTTGTTCTGGTAATCTAGCTGCTTCGCATAGATCCTTTTGTTACGAGCCTTCCTTTCCGGCTTGGTCAAATTTTTCCGCCTGAGGGCCTCAGGGGTGAACTACGTACCTGGCCGAGGAAGCTCATAACCAAGGACTATGGAAGCAGGCGTTTCGCCTGTGGCTTGGTTACGACGAGATCTTAGTATTTGTAGTGCTTTGGGTACTTGCGTGTCCGATGCAATTTCGGGTTTGTTATGTAATAATATTCTCATGACTTTTTTAAATTCTTGAACTCTACGTTCGACCGGGTTTGCTCTTTGATGGTATATTGCAGAGAATTCGTGTTTAATGTTGTGTCTTTCGCACATTTTTTCGACATGTTTTGAGATGAAGACCGGCCCATTATCAGATACTATGGTCTCTGGGCTTCCATATCTGGAAAAGATTTCTCCCTCCAGATATGTTACCACGTCCCTTGCCAATAGCTCTGGAAATGGTTTGGCCTCCACCCATTTGCTAAAAACGTCTTCAACTTTTAATATATATTGATTTTTTCGCGGGGTTTCTGCGTAAGGGCCTAATACGTCGACTGATATCATTTGGAAAGGATATTTTGGCGATCTAGTATGCATTGGAGCATGTGGCGCTTTTTGTTGCGTTTTACAAATGGAACAGGGTATGCAATTTTTGATATAGTGTGAAACTTCACGAGTCATTCGTTTCCAATAGTATAGGCGCTGTATTTGACGCAACGTTTCGTCAATGCCTGGGTGCGCAGAATCAGGGTCATCGTGGAACGTGTAGATAACCTTCTGAGTCTGGTTTTTCGGTACTACGAGTCTGTCACCAGAGTCGTGTTGTCTCCAGAGTAACTGGTCGTAAGTTATGTAGTGTCTCAATAACTCGCGGTCCTCGTTAGTCTCTGGGGGGTTGTTCGTCAGGTATGTCAGCTGCGCGATGCGTCTCTGACATTGACGGTTTGATCTTTGGGCATTGACAATTTGTGTATGTAGGTCTCGTAGGTTAATCGCATTGATTGCTAAGTCTTCAGGGATAGTTTGAGACGCATTGTCAGGGTTTTCTCCCAGGGCTTCTGAGGTTTGGCGTGAAGTCTGTCTGCTCTCCCGGGTCTCTGCTTAGGAGATCTGGAAGTTCGTTCTTCGTGCCAGGGACATGCTCGATTTTGAAACTAAATTCTTGAAGTAGTAAGGCCCATCTAGTTAGTTTGGCTTTAGTGTCCTTGGATTTATTCAACCAGGTAATTGCCCTAGAGTCCGTTCGAAGAATGAACGGTCGATCTGCTAGGTAATTACGAAAATATTTTACTGCCCACATGACAGAGAGACACTCTTGCTCATTGATGTGGTACTTAGCCACAGTGGGTGAAAATTTCGAACTAATATGGGAAATAATGCGTCTTTCTCCGTCCTCTGCCTCCTGGTAAAGTACGGCCGCCATTCCTACGGAAGACGCATCTGTCTGAAGGATGAATGGTTTTGAGTAATCGGGCCTGCTCAAAGGAGTGGGATTCGAAAAAGCTATCTTGGCCTCCTCAAAAGCTTTATCGTGGACCTCGGTCCAATGCCACTTAGAAGTTTTTCTCAATAACTGGGTCAATGGCACTAAAATTTCAGAAGAGTTTGGGACGTATTCTCTCAACCAATTACAGACTCCAAGGAAGCTCTGGAGCTGTTTCTTTGTTTGTGGCCTTTTGAAATTTTGTATTTGGGTAATGTGTTTCTGTTGAGGGATGTTGTTTTCCCCACAGATACGATGACCAAGATAGTTCAAGTCCGTGACGGCAAGTTGGCACTTGTCCGCCGAAACTTTGAGATTATGTATTTGTAAGCGCTCAAAAATGAGACGAAGATGGGTTAAGTGTTCCTCGATAGTGTTGCTATAACAGATGATATCGTCCAGGTACACCTGTACGAAATCATGAAGATAACCAACCAAGACTTCTGTTGTCATAAGTTTCTGAAAGGTGGCTGGCGCGCCTTTCAGACCAAAGGGCATGACAGTGAATTGATAGGACGCTCCGTCTGGAGTTGTGAACGCCGTCAATTCTTTAGAAAGGTCGTCCAAAGGAATTTGCCAGTAACCTGCCTTCAGGTCAAGAACTGAAAAAACCTTTGCTTGACAGAGGTCTTTGAGAGCATCCTGGATTCTAGGAAGCCCTGAGCTCTCGTCTTGAGTCAGGTCGTTCAGGTCACGGAAATCTACACAGAACCTTTCCTTTTTACCCTCACGTTCGACAAGAACAGGGGGACTGGAGTACGGTGACTGTGAGGGTTCGATGACACCTGCCTCAAGCATTTCATCTACACATTCATATAAAATACGTTTCTTATAAGGGTTTAAGGGGTAACATTTTTTGTTAACAACTTTATTTGAATTTAACGTAATGACATGTTTTGTCGTACGCGTCGTGGGTTGGACTAACCCAGTTTCAAAAATATCCTGAAACTCATGAATCAATTCTTTAATACCCTGCGGGTGTTGATCATTTAGTTCCGGTAATTTTATTAAATTTTTATTTAATTTTGGGGGTTGATACCAGTACACTGTCTTTCTGTTTTCTACACCAATATATACACAATTACGTTTGTAATCTAGGACGCATTCCTGATTACTTAAAAATGGGTGACCTAATAGCATATCTTCGCATAAATTCATTATTACGAAGAATTTTGCCGTAAATATAGCCGATTGAATTTCAAAATTACAATGGCAAGAGCCTAGTACCTCAGCGTTCGCGTTATTGGTAGCTAGGGCTAAAAAACTTTTCTCTGATGTGTCGAGGGAATCTGGGGCTAAGTTTGCCGACAACAAATTTACTCCGGCCCCAGTGTCCAAAAGTGCCCGTACTTTTCGTCCTCCAAGAGTGACACTCAGTATCGGATTTTTCACTTTTGGGACTCTATTCCCAACGACGTGTGAAAAAGTCCTTGACTTATCACCATCAGTCCCTACCTCAACCTCCCTACTACTATCCTCATTATTATTATTATTTAAAAAGTTAGGTACCGCATTTTCGTTGTAAAGTGTTATTTGGTTTGAATTTGAAGAAGTGTTCAGTGGCTGGTGTGGTGTGTGGAGTGTGTGTTGTGTGCGTGTGGTTGAGGAATGGTGAGTCACACTATCCGCGCCACGCATGACGGGTCTGTTTTTAGACTCACCACCCTCGGGTGTGTGTGTTGTGTAAGTGTGAGAGTGTGTACTTTTTTCAAAAGAAGAGTGCGGGCCGACACTCAAAGTGAAAGTTGAAATAGAAAGATTTTTTATTTTGTTTAATTTAGAATTTAATTTATTTTTAATTTGAGGAACACTAATTTCTGTAGAAACGTTGTCTCCCTTCGAGATTACCTCTTGGGAAGCTCGCTCAACGTTCTTCTTTTGTTTCTTAATTTTCTTTTTAACTTTATTTTTAGCAACGTGGGGAAGGGTGATGCCCTTTAATTCCTCCACGGGTTTTTCCACTTCGGGAAAGAGAGAATTTAGATCTTTATGAACAAATGTGTTTTTTAAATTTGGAAAAATCTTTTGTTTATTATTGTTATTATTAAGAATTAGATCTTGATAGTTTGGAGAGAAAATGTCTATTTCTTGAATATCCTGAGGCCGGCCCTGACTTAGTTTTCCGGACACTCAGGATTTATTTTAGTCTCTTTTTTGTTTTTTAAAGAAGTCACCTGCCTTTGCAGGGACTTAATTTGTTTCTGGAGGTTTTCCTCCCTTTTACTATTATTATTATTAGTAGTAGAATTATTATTATTATTGGAATCATTAGTATTATTATTATTATTATTACGGCTAGTTGATGGCATGGCTTCGGTTTGCCTTACCACCGCTACCTTTTTAAAAGACTGATTTTGGTTTTTGGTTTGTGTATTTTGTGGAGCATTGTGTTTTGTATTCTGCGTGTTAGCAGTAGTCTGAACTCTATTTGTATTCGGAGGGTTGTACGGTCGATTTTGATTTTGTGCGTTCTGCGCAAAATGTCGATTAACGTTATTGTTATTATTATTATTATGATTATTATTATTTTGATTATTGTTATTATTATTATTACGATTAAAGTTCGTGTTGGTATTTTGACCGCTGCCAAAATTCCTTGTTGGACCTTGTCCAGTCGAAAAATTCCTATTTTGGAAATTTGTCGCATTTCTATTAGAATTGTTATTCGGCGCAAAGTGAAAATTTGTATTCCTCGGGCCGTTACTACCCTGATTTGTGCCAAATCTAGGAGTAGTGTTTTGATTTTGGAAACGATTTTGTAAGTTGGTTGTTATTGGTTTGAAATTAGTATTATTAGGGGGAGACGAAGTTGTTACCTTCTGCACCACAACTTTCGTCTGACCCTGTACATTAATTTTAATTTTCCTTTCCTCTGCAATGTCTTTCTCGAGCATTGACGTAAGATTTATTAAATCGGATATTGTTTGAAAAAATTTACCACGTATTCTTGTTCTTAGTTCAGGTAATAACTGTGACACAACTAAAGAAATTAGACTTTGCTCGTTTCCGTCGGTCTCAAGCCGCGTAAATTGAGCGTATTTTTTGAAAATAAACTTTTCTGATGTTTCATTTATATTTTGTTTTTCGCCATATAATTTAGTTTTTAAGTCCGTGATTTTATCAAGGAAACCAAATTTAGCTATAAAACGATCGCAAAATTGTAGCAAGGTTATTTTGTAGTTTGTGAATGTACTGGCCCATTTGTGGGCTTCTTCCCTCAACTGGGTCTTAATTATATCTAGCTGTTCGTAAGGATCGTTAATATTGTTCTGGGCGCAATATTGGCTTATTTGTTTCAAGAACTCACGAGGGTCCTCATGCTCGAGGCCGCTAAATGTGACTCTTAATTTCTTTGGTTTTTCTACCGGTCGGTTCAGGGATGCCAGACACATTGCCATTTCCGAAAGTCTATTTGCAATTTCTAATTGTGTGTTTACGATTGCGTTTTCGTTCAGCAGTGCGTCGTTGTAGTTTGTATGTTGTTTGTTTTGTCGGTTGCCTGCCTCTAGGCATACCGATGGTAGTTGCTCGATAAGCTTATGGGATCGTTGCGGGGATTGGTTCGCCCCCTGATGGACAAAGATTGGTTCGCTGAAGAAATATTCTTGTTTTTTGGTTGCCTCTTTTGTGAGGACTTCAGACAAGTTTGGTAGAATATTTTCCAACGACTCCTCTTTTCCATTCTCCCCACCAGGGATGCCATGTTCTCGATGGGCGTGAGTTGTACTCGCAAAATTTTTTATATTTTTCCGAGAACACGGACAATCCTGAAGGGTTTCCCCATCAAAGATGCCATGTTCTACCGGGGTTTCGAATTTATTCGATTCTAATCGAATTTGGGGCGGAGCCACAGCCTTCTTCTTTCTTTGATCCCCTGCGGGGACGCTGTGCTCCATTTCTTCGTCTGTAAATAGCGAGTACATACTGCTTGCTCTTTGTCCTGTAGCTTGTGTGTTTTTTATAAATACGGACCTGCGGTCCAGTCTAGTTTTTTGTCTGTTAAAGTCGTCGCCTTCGCAGATGGACGAAAGGTCGGCGTTTGACTTCCCACCCTGACTCTGTCGAGTAGGAGAGAAATCCAATTCAAATAGTGATAATGGTTTTTTATTCTTTGAGGCTTTCTTAATCTCTAACGAACTGTCTTCGAATAGAGTTAGCAAAGAATCGCGCGAGCGGTTGTTATCAAGCAACATTGTTTGATTTTGTTCTTTTTCTTTATAGAATTTGTCCTTAATGGAAGATGAATTAAATTGACATTCTCTTCCTCGGGGCACCTCCATGTAGGATGCTCCGGCAAATGTATCAACTAGATATGTCCTATATGATTTTGAATTTTAGAATGTTCGTTCCCCTCGCCAGGAGCTAGAGTGAGCGATTGCTCAAAAAGGGAGACGGTGTTGCTGGGCGAATGGATCTCTGATCTACCTTCCTTGGGAACTACTCCGGAAGTTGAAGTAGCCATTGGTAGTAAGGTTTTTTAAAAAATCAGTTTAGTGAAAAAACAAAGTTCGGATATTCCGAACAAACAAATGAGGGAGCAACGGGCGTCAGTCGGGGGAAAGTCACTTAAAACTAAAGTAACGTCACCCGAGTGGAGTCCTATCCCTAAGTCTAAATCTAGGTTTAATTATAAAAAATCGTATGGATTTTATTTACTTATATAACCTGTCTATATGGCCGTAGCCGTGTGTAGGCTTTTCCAAGTCCTTACACCACTAAATATTTCACCTTTCGAACTTAAGTCGAAACGTTTAAGAAAGCACTACGCACTGTCACTAGAAGTGTCTGTGTAGATACTTTAATGCTTTTAGTTTATAGTTTATTGTTTATGTTCATTCAATGTTGAGATTTAGTCAAAGTTCGCTCAACAGTATTTGTCCATACAAATAGTAATTGATCACAATTACTAACACTGTCTTTTTGCTCACTTATCAAAGTCAATAGAGTCAAAATAGATAATAACAAATCTCTCGTATTTGTTATTGTTTATAAAAATTAGAATAACACTGTGACTGCCCAGTAAAATCTTTTTATGTTACAACTTTAGTATCAAATTACAATTATACTTAACCTAGTCGAACTAACTAAGTGAATATCTTTTGTTATTTAATTAAAATTAAAACTTTATTTATTTATGATAGTAAAATCAAAATAATCACTGTTTTAAAATTAGCAAAGTAGGTAAAATAAAAATGATATTTTTAAACTAAAAATTAAAGATTTGGAAAAACTCAAAAAGATATTCTTTTCAAGCTTGCCTTTTTCCCTAATCTAATCGTCCACTCGGGTCACGCCGCTTGGGATATTAGACGCGGAAATGTTTATATTATATTAATAATATTAATAGATTAATAATAAAATTATTAAAGTTAAAGTTATACTTTTATGATAGCAGTAAATAAGTTATAAATATTTACACAGTTAAAAATATATATATATATCGATCAAATCAACTAAGAGATGCACGGTTTTTGCTAATTGTTCCTTATAATAAACAATCCTCTACACTTAAGAGAGATTGAGAACTTCAGGAACTGACGTGCTGTTTCTCTGGAGGGAATCTTTAAGTTTAGTTAAGAACGGATTCACCAAGCGTACTTAAGGCTAGGATCCTATCTTACCTATTACAAGATCAAGTAAATAATATTTACAATTTGTTTAAACAATTAAGTTTATGTTAAATTAGAAAATGTCAAAATCGGTTTGTCACAATCAGTAAATTTTTACAAAAATATGATTCGCCCAATTAAGGGTAGATCATAAAATACAAATCAAATAATACAATGTTACAAGATAATCAAATATTATTATGCAGTCAAAATTCGGTAAATCAAAATTTATAAGTTTTAAAAAATGTTATGTGAGCAATTCGTTAAAAATTTAGAGTGAAATGAGCAATTCAAATTTCCCAAAATAAGCAAAGAACGGTAAACAGGTTTACGTTTTGAAAAAATGAGTGATGATCTATGCCAGAAGTTACAGAGTTTAACTTTAACACTTGAACACTAGTTAGCTAAGGTTTAGAGCAAAGAATGGAAACTTGATCTGGAGAAACTGAGCTTGGAGAACGCTTAGAGGAGGAGACCCAGAGTAAACAACTTTACCTATTTCTTCCTCGCGCAATTTATAACAGCCAGTATTATCTCTTCCAGATGCCTCCTACTAGGCCATAAATCAAGAGAACCAGATTTAAGACCCGAGGACGATCTTCACAATCAGAGCCCTACTAAGAACCTTAGTGCAATGGAACTTTTCAAGCAAAGATCCGGCGCATTCTAACGATGGGATCAAAGTGCAAGGTTCCTCTAGTAGTCTTCGGCTGTATCACTCAGAATGACAGAAAGAAACGCACTATTAACACTGCTTCCGACGCTTAGGAGGGTATATGAAAAATAGCTATTGCACTCACGAAATTTACACGGATACTGTTCGTTAGGAGAAGATCGAATTCTTTTGAAACAAAAATCTGTCTATATTTATACTAATCGAAGTTTGACGTCACGGCGACACCCTTTTGCACGATCTGGACCAATCCTGTTGATTGTGGGCGGAGTCCCGTGAACGAAACTGGTGCATTTTCTGTTTACTTTCGAACAAGATTTTATTGAGGACACATCTCCCTGGAAACTTTAAAGTCCCGTGGGATCCGTATTTTTGAGTTTTTTCTCAGTTTGGGATTTTTCCCTAGAATAGTGTCACTTTATACGTATTCTAGCCAAGTTTCAGATTTTTATTACAACTTTTTTCTTTTTGAAATTAAAAAATTCGTATAGCCTTAAAACTTTGTTAAACGATAGTTCTTTAGTTAATATTTAATCCTGTGAAAAATCAGATTTTTTCTGTCAGTTGTTTTATAGATATTGGACATTTTCACCAGGTCCTGGTGCATTACTTCCAACGTCGTTTTCCTGGTTTTCTAGTTGTTTTTTCCAAAAAGGTTTTATTATATAAAACTCTTCTTTTTGTATGGGCTTTCATCCTGTGAAGGTCCCAAGTTGATACCTTTAATTTGGTTTTTTGTTTATCCAAAATTTTGACTAAGTCCAAAAAAGTGAAAAATTTTGTTCGCAAAAATTTTCCTATTTCCTTGAAAATTTGATATGGTGTAGTTCATCATTGGGAATCTTTTTTGTCTAGTGACTTTTTTACGTCCGACGTCGCCTTTAGGCGCTACGGACGTAGCGTCCTTTTTCAGGAGTGGCATCTGCGACGCCTATCTTCTTTTGTTCATAATTTTGTCAATTGTTAATATTTCTTCTTCAAATTTGGATACAAGGTGGCCCTAAGGGGTCTCTTTTGACTAGTCCTTACGGCACTTGTCTGTCTGGTTTAGAAAAAATTTTATTTAAGATTGAAATTGAAAAATTGAAATTTAACGAACTTGAATTTTTGAATTTTTTCCTTTAAAGCTAATTTTCTCTGTTATTACTGAACGGATTTTAATCATTCTTTTACTGAAATGTAGGGTTTGATTAGGCCTTTTTGGGGATGTAAAAAGTTTCGTAAAATAATTAGTTTTTAGATTTTGAGAAATTTTTAACGTTGAATTTTAGGTAGAAATAATGATGTTTTCGTAAATATTTTTATATGAGCGTGAAGCGCATATACTAGAGATCATTTGTACAAAGTTTCATTTAATTATTTTGATTAGAAATATTTTTAATTAATTTTTATACTTATAGAATTTCTAGAATCGATCAGACCAATCCGATTGTAGCGTGGTTGAATCTGATTGGCTGACAGACTTGAATGCTTTGAACTGATTGGGTGGAATGTTTCCATCGAATTTTCTAGATTAGGTGTGGTTACGTATGTTATTCGATTTGGTTCGAAGCTCTAGAAGATGATTTCTAGGCCTGTTTCCAATGTCTAATGCATGTAAATACATAGGGAATTCATTTGTCTGTATTTTGGCCTAATTTTACTTGTAGAATTTGGTTAATTTTGGAAAAAAATGTGATATTACGACAATATGGGGATGACCTGGTAACATTTTGGTAAAAATCCAATATGGCGAAACAAAATGGCGGTCTAGTGAAGTGTTAAAAAAAATATTATTAAAAAACTAGTTATCCAATTTATCTCAAATTTTGCAAAAACATCAAGTTTTATGCTAAAATCAAGTGGTAATATTTTGATACGAATCCAAGATGGCGGAATAATAAAATATTTCAATAATCTAGACATTTTAATTTAGCTTTCTATTACGTCTGCAACGACTGACTACTGTAATCTCCTCTTCCTTAATTTAAAGGCCTACACATCAGTAACTACGGCTCTTCTTGTCTGACTAAAAGCGCTCTCCTTGTCGGACTAAAAGCACGACCGATCCCATCATCGGATGCCGCAAAACACAATAAAATTCGTTTTATTCAATGCAGCTAAGCAGGACCGGCATTGTTGTTGAGTATAACTCTTCTGTTATGACAATTTTATTTTTTCTTAAATATAGGTTCCAGATATTTCTGAATTATAAAAATCAGGTTTGGTTGAATGTAAGCTGATGAACCAAATACATATATTATATTACCTAAAAAACAGGGCTACAAAATTTTTTAATAACTACATTGTACAAGGGGTCCAGTTTTCGTTGATATTATTAGCAAATATACGTGGTTGCGGTTAGCATTTTGGCACTCCACTCGTACCTCAATTACCTCGTGACATACTGAAAAGTAAAAATTAATTAAGGATATTTTTATTTAAAATTCACTGACATAGGTAGTTACCTTTTTCTGTTGTAAGCTTTAGCTTTTAAGAAATGGATCAAAATTATATTATACTTTTGTCCCATTCCCGTTGCAAAAAGATCTCTTTGGACGTTTAATCCATGAAGCAAACTTTAACTGTGTTTAGTACTAAATAATATTACATGTAATGGGCAAACATATTTGCAAAACCGCAATAAACTATTCTAATTAGCTTTGAAATTTATTTGAATTCTGACTAACAATTTGCTTGTTGCATAGAGGAGGGGAATGCGTGTCGGCGTCATCGACTTCGGGGACGCTGCGGCTTGAAGATATTTGATATTTCAGCCTCATTTGATATGTTATTTGCTGTTCTGGCTGTATGTTATGGGGCAGGAGTTCGCTTTTTGCGAATGTGAATGTGTGAGTGTGTTTTAACATTTTGTCGGTGTTCTCGTGTTTGTGACTATTGTGCTGCGTTATATTTCCTTGAATATAATAACTTTTAAAAGATGGGCAGAAAGTTAAAAATATCATGTTACAGGAAAAGTAAAAAAATAGTTTTGAAGAACAAATGGAAGTAAGTTATTTACTCGGTTAGTTATATAGTCATTATTTTGAATAGGTAATTACGGGTTTATTATGCTTTTTAGGGATCGCAAGAGGACTAACAAAGTTAAAGTCCCTGATACCTCTAATCAACTTGCGGCAGGGTAAGTGAAATATTTTTGTAAAGTATAATTTTCATGCAATAAGTACTATTTTATTTCAGTGAAAATGATAATTCGTCTCAACAATCTATCTATGCCATTTTGAAAATTCCTCAGAACCAAAACCGATTACTATAACAAAATTCAGGAACACGAATGAGAAACTGACTATGATTTTTTTACGGCTGCCTTCAAAATAGCTAAAAATTACTAATAACTACTCCAGAAAACTATACGTTTCACAAAGCTTGTGAAAATTGATATTGCTTTGTTAATAGGCAACGAAATTTAAATTCAAATAGTTTATTTTCATGAAACTTGCACATCACTTCTCGAAATTGCCAATAAAATGCAATAAAAATAAAAACCTAAAATCTCAAAAGCAACAAAATCATAAGAGGTACAGAAAAGAAAATACAAAATAAAACAAAAAAATAAATAAAAATAAAAATCCACAATAGAAAAACTAAAAAAAATAAAAATAAAATAATTGATAAAACTTTTTATCGCAATAAAAAAGGATGCACTTAATTTTTTAGGAAATATTTACGATGCCCGCTGTAAAGTTCGATCTATATGGGAAACTTTTTTATTTTTGATTTCTCAGAAAACTTTATTTTTAATGAAAGTTGGTGCTTAAAGTAAAATAACTTTGCCAGTAGCAAACTTTAGGTCAGGCATATTCATCGCCCAAAAAGTACAAAAATGTGAGTTTAAAATTTTAGAA
Organism: Kuschelorhynchus macadamiae; assembly: GCA_030620095.1. NCBI lineage: Eukaryota > Metazoa > Arthropoda > Insecta > Coleoptera > Curculionidae > Kuschelorhynchus > Kuschelorhynchus macadamiae. Next base: position 544,721 of record JAUTXW010005262.1, on the reverse strand, counting down.
ATTTCAGAAATTAAAATTCGTGAGACGGCTGAATAAAGGAATCGAAAAAGACATGTACAAAAGTCTAATACAGTTTTACGATATGGGTTACAATTATTGTGGAATTTCATCTTGAATATAAAAAAAAATCTTTTGGAATTTCATAGCGGTAACTTTTATATGTATTAAACTTTTAAACATATATTTTTAGACTCTTTTATTCTGCCGTCTCAGAAATCTTAATTCCTCAGAAATTTCAGATTCATACTTTTGTAATTTTTAGACACCCCGTATAACTGTCCTAAAGTTTAATACTGTCAAAGTTAGTTTTCCTCATGGATCAACTTTTTTCAAGAATAAAGTAGTCTGAGAAATCAAAAATAGAAATGGTTCCTATATAGAACGAAATTTATGGCGGGCGCTGTATATAATATATAAGTTTAAACACGTTACTTTTCAGTAGTAGTTGCACAATATACTTTTTCGCAACAAAATATTATTTTTAGAACACTTATGCCCAGTTTCTAAATGAACGGATAATTTATTCATATACATAGCATTATTCCATACCAATATGTTTTACTAAAAATAATGATCTTTTTATTTTAGTAAACACGATAATTTTTCGGCTTCATGTCAAGCAGCTGGTAAAGAACTATGCCATGTTGACAATCTTTCAAAAGTAATGGATACTGTTATAACAGAATACAGGTAAAAAATGCGAGTTTACACTTGAAACTATTTTTTAAGTAAAATATTAGTCCTGTCTTGGCTGTCTCATGGATAATGAATTTTATATTTTAGAGAAATTAGTGAACCAACTATTTCCCTTTACTTCGTATCAGAAGGTAAGCTTCATCAATTCAGTAGTTCACCAAAATCGAGACCGAAATGTACCCCAGAAAATACGTAAGAACGAGCACACAATTTTTAGTAGAGGGTTATTTTTATAATTGGACACCCACCTACAGAGTCTAATAAAAGTGAGAGAAAAAACTCTTAGTTCAAAAGTTATATAATTTTTCTTGTATGTATTATCTTTTAGATTTAGCAAAAAAAAAACAAATCAGCATCCCAAAGCTATCAAAAAGTGCCAACTTCAGTTTTTTATAATGAAACACCGTGTATATTTTTAGTAATATGTGCTATAATATTTGATCTGTTTATCTTTAATGGATCTTCTAAAATTAATTTGAAATCTATGCCATAAGGCATATATATATATATATATATATATATATATATATATGTATTAGACAATTTTAGGTCAATACATTTGTTTTTCTACGGGTACCTTCAAAATGGCTTAAAACACTAATAGCTACTCTTGAAAACTAAACCTTTCACAGGCTCTTTTAAAATTCATATAGCTTTGTTATTAGGCAACGAAATTCAGACAGTTTATTATCATCAGATTGCATACCAAGTATCGAAATCGCCAGCAGAAACAAAATACAATAAGACTAAAAACCTAAAGACTAAATCTAAAAATCAAAAACTTATAAAATGTACAAAAAAAGAAAAAACAAAGTGAAAAATAATAACAAATAGAAAATTAACAAAAAAATTAAATCAAAATGAAGTTAAAAAAATAAAAATAGAAAAATACATAAAAAATTAGATTATTTAAAAATTTATATTAAATTTAAAAAAATATAAAAAAACATTATCGTAATAAAAAAGGATGCATAAGAGTAAAAACAATCTCACATTGATGAAACCGTTGTGTAATTCTCTATGCACTTACTACAGGGTGTTCCATTAAAAAAAACAACTGGATAGTTTCTAACAGCTTTGCGATGCTCAGTTGTTTTTTCTGATAGTTAAAATAAGAGAATATTTGAAAATGTGGTTAGGTGTCCATATTAAATTTTAATTTAACAGAAATGTCAAAATAAAATTACAGACTCGTTGCTTAGTGTCTGTTAAATAATAAGTGCGAAAATCTTTAACTCGTAGAAATATAAGTGGGAAAAATACAATATAGCATAAAGTATGATGTGCAATTAATAATTTTCCTATATCTGATAGTATCGATACTTTAATCTTGAGTATCTGATACTTTGTATCATATACTTTGATACTTTCAACATTTTTATGATTAAGAGTAGGAGAGTTCATTGATTACAATATCAATATCAAAAACCGCTGGATTTTTTGTGACCATTATGAGTATCAAAAAATTAATAATTGAAATGAATAAATGAAAAAAAGATAATCAAAATTATGTGATTGATATATGTACACGTGTACTAACATTTATATATCACTTATTCAGTCAGTCATCATGAAAAATCGTTGAACAAAAAATTACAATAAAATAGGTATCAGAACATATAAAAACATGTAATTTTATCTGCATAATTACTTAGTCTTATTTAGGTAGTAATAAAGTTTTTGATACAAGTTAAGATGGATTTTTAAAGTCTAGCTTGCTTTTAGCGTACTTCTGCGGGCAGAAATTCTTTGTCCCGCTTTAGAAAATTTCGTAATAATGGTTATGGCAGTTGGGCCTTGATTTATATTATGACACACTTAAAATCCTTCTTTTCTTACGAAAGGTTACGCCTCTAGCATTTTTGTATTTCCCACAATTTCGGAGTTATTGGTAAAAATGGAATAATGTTCATACCTGCAGATTATTTCGAGATCCAGTTAAGCCAATTTGAAGGCAATATTAAAAGGATTATAAGTGCCAAATTCCAATTTTATATCCTGGGAACGACCAGAGAAATAAATTAAAAATAAAAATTGAACATCCTGTATTACCTGAAAAATTAATTTTGTTTGCGACATACGCTTATATAATATTTTAGTCATTAAACTGAGCCAAAAAATTACATCGTGCACGTTTAGCAATTTATCAAAAAACACCTTGTACAGCGCTATCCTAAATTCAACTGCGTGCGTCATATTAGCAGCTAAAAATGCAAGTTTTTTAAACTACATTTTGCGTTTTCAGAACTAATGACCGTAACAAACAAGGCTCTGTTTTTAACGGACGAAGAATTGTACATGTTTCTTACTTTATAAAAGAAATTTGCTGTTTTCACCATCACGGTTTATTCACATGTTCAGGCGATATGATTAGCATTAAGAATGAGACCAAAATTGGAGTATCATCTGTTTTTGTTTTAGAGTGCAGCGGGTGTAATATGATCCAGAAAATTCATACAGAAGACCCACAAAATAAAAAAATTAATACCAATAGTAGCAAATATTTTAGGTGCTATTAATATTGGAATTGGGTATTTATAAATGAATACTTTCTTTGCTACCTTAAATATAGCGTATGTACCTCAAAGACAATATCAGAAATATAAGGAAGGCCTTACTGTATATTTAGAAGAGAGCGATTATGATCTTATGATTGAGGCAGATAACGAAGAGAGGAAAATCGTTACGGAGGCGGGGGACGTCGATCCTGATGAGACTGCTATAATAACAGTAGTATCTGATGACCCCTGGTCATAGAGATCATATAAAAATAACTATAATGCAAACTCTGGTGTAGGCTGTATTATTGGATCTGCAAGTAATACTTTACTTTACCTGGGAATGGAATTAAAAATAAATATTGCTCACTGTGTAAATTCTCAAAAAAAACCATGTTTATTACAGAAAGTGGAGTGGAACATCAACAGGTATGGAAAGTGCTATTATTGTCGATGGTTTTAAAATCAGTGTTGAAATGCATCAACTAAAATATGAATATCTAGTAACGGATGTGACAGCAGTGTCTACAAAAAAATTCTTGACACAAAACCGTATAGAGGACTCAAAAAAGTAGAGTGCAAAAATCACCTTCTTAGAAAATTCTGTAACAAACTAATGCTATGTCCTAGGTGAACACGGGTTCTGCGGTGCGTTGCGAGAAACGTTCGAGAAAAAACAACGCGAATCAAATGAATTAGTCCAACGTAAATACGTCGGGCACTAAATTCGCCCGCAATTGGATCAACGCAACGCACGCATTGTTTTTAAATTAAAACGTGTTTTATTTTCACCGCGCGGCGTCGCGTCAGTTCTTGTCCGATTTTCGCAATGGAAAGATTGATTTCTGAAGTCGAAAGGCGCAATATTTTGTGGAATAAGAAAAATCCACGCTACAAGGATCGATTATTTGTGGACAAGGAATGGGATAATGTAGCTCACAGTACGGGATTTTCAAGTAAGTACATACCCTACACAAAAAATAATAGAAAACTAATTAATAGAGAGTTTTTATTTATTTTTGAAAAGAAATATTATTCCGAATGTTTCTCAAATGGAGGAAGAATACTCTGTATCCCGTGCAATTTTTTTATTAATAATATAGTTTTCTGCTAATTTCTATGATGTGATGTGTTTAACAATATTTTTATTGATTTTATTGCGAAAATATTACATCCAGTATACATTTAAATTTTGTTTACCCAAAAGTATTGACAAAAGATATCTCTTAAATTTTCGGCTTCTCTCGACGGACGGTTGTGAGCTCGTGAAATACGTAAATTATTATTAATATTATTACTAAGATTGCTGGCTGTATATTCTTGCAAGTCGTTCAAAAATGAGTCTTTTTCCATGTCTATTATAGCATTGTGCAAAACACAAATTGCCTTTACAATGTGAACCGCATTTTCTACATTAGTCTCTATAGATTTTAACAAAATTCTAAATTTAGCAGAACATATACCAAAGGCACATTCCACACTCATTCTGGCACGTGATAAACGGTAATTGTAATAAGAGGCAGGTTCATTATTTTGCAGTTGCCTTCGAGGAAATGGTCGTAATAGATAAGTTCTTAATGGGAACGCTTCATCTCCTATAAACACAAAAGGAACGATTTGTTCAGAGTTAGGTAATTGTTGATCTTTTGGTAAAAGTAAAGTACCATTTTCAATGTTTTGATAGATTGGTGAATTAGAAAATACTCCAGCATCGCTGTCTTTTCCATAGGCACCCACATCGATCATTAAAAATCGGTAATTAGCATCGACAACCGCCATTAATATTATTGAAAAAAAATGTTTATAATTATAAAACATGCTTCCCGATTTTGCAGGACATTTAACTCTTATATGTTTTCCATCGATACTGCCTAAACAGTTAGGAAAGTTCCATTTTTTGAAATACTGTGCTGCAACATTTTCATAATCTCTGACGGTAGGCAAAGGCATATGCAGTCTCTGAAGTGTATCCCAAAGGGCTTTGCAAACCTCCATGACTATAGACGCGACTGATGACTTTGATATTCGAAATGTAAAGGCAATTTGCCGAAACGCGATTCCAGTAGATAGGTACCTGAAACAAAATAAATCATAGTTATTTATACAGGATTTCTTTTTCAAAGGAAGAAGCTAAAAAAAAATGGCGAAATTTACGAGATCAATTCGCAAAAGAATTAAAAAAAGTTCGTAAACCTCGTTCAGGCGACGCCGTAGAGGAAGATGGACAGTATACAGGAAAATGGCAATATTTTGACAGTTTGCAGTTTCTGAAGGGTATAGTAGCTTCAAGAACTACGGAAGGAAATGTATCTCATGTTGAAGCTTCGCAAGAATCGCAGACCTCTTTGTTTAACAACGACGATATTGAAAATGAACAGGCTTCAGACGAAAATCCTGCTAATGTGGATTTTTCATCACAAGTGAGTGTGACTGCCGATGTTTCACAAGAGATCGTAAGTGCCGATTTTTCACAAGTAGGCGCTAAGGATGATGTTTCACAAGTCAATACCAACACTGTTGGTTTACGAATAAATAAAAGACAAATGGAGCTTGTATCTGAAACAAAAAACACGTCAACTCCGCGTAAAGCGATACCTCGTTTAAAAAGAAAATCACCACGCGAAGAGAATACAGCTGTAGAACAACAATTATTAAATATCGAGGAAAAAAAAACTGGCTCTGCTTCAAACACCGGAAGACGAGAATTCTTTATTCCTGAGGTCTCTCTTGCCATATTTCCAAAAAATGGATCCCTTGCAGCAACTACGAGTAAGAAACAAATTTCAAGAAACATTAATCAACGAAATGTCATCGGCCTATTCTAATGTTTCTTCACCTCCGTCTACCAGTTTTCAAGCCGCCGATAATCAGTACCCTGATCGTCCATCAACTGCATCCTCAGTGCGTTCATCGGCTTATTCGAATGTTTGTTCTCCTCCGTCTACCAGTTTTCAAGCCGCCGATAATCAGTACCCTGATCGTCCATCAACTGCATCCTCAGTGCATTCATCGGCTTATTCGAATGTTTGTTCACCTCCGACTACCAGTTTTCAAGCAGGCAATACTCATTATGCCCTGGATTGCCCATTAACTACTGTCCCGTCAACTGCACAAGCTTATGCAAGCAATTTTAACAATATGTACCAACAATAAGCATACATTAATAATAAAGACCTTCAAAAATTAATATGCTGGTTTACATTACTTACCTTAAGGTTAACAAAAGCCTCTCTTCGACAGAAATTGGTCTCTGAACGTTAGTTGTGCAATGATAACAAACATCACGTATATTTTCCACAATATAATCAAAAGTTATTATGGTCATTCTACTGTATTGGCGAAAAGCACTTTCATCTGCTCGTAACTCCAGGTACAGATGATGAAATTCCCCGTAAATTAACCTATTTCTATAAATCGAATGAGTGGTTTTTCTAATTTGACATCTCTTTTTAAGTTTTTGTAATAATCTTAGTCTAAGTACACTATTTTCCATAAGTAAAATGGAACGTGTTGACGTCGCAGCCATCGTTGTTGAACTAATCAGCCCGTAGTGTAATTTGCCGCCTATGTTTAAAAACGCACGCACCGCAATACGTTCGATGCGTGCGTTTTATCGCAACGCAACACTCGTGTTCACCTAGGACATAGCGTAAGGGAAATTTCTTCAAAACGTATAAGCTCTAACCGTAAAATTGTACCGGTTAAATTCAGAAGTGAATTAAACTGAAATATTTTAAGACTAAGAGTTGGTACAGAGAAAGCGCTAAAATATTATATATCGAAGAACGACTTGTCCATCCAGCAAAAATTAGAATATCGCCCAAAAGATCTAGATAATAGCCCGACTCACGTTTTTGGCCAACACACAAACTGTGCTAAATATTTTTGCAACAAAGAAACTAACGAAATTACTAATTTTATTCCATTTATGATTGAATATGACCTCCTGGAAGACATTCAGGGATGTATAAATCGGTTAAAGTTTCATGCTGAAAAATTGAAATAACAACTACGCTGAGCAGTATAATGCTTTAGTGGCAAAATTTGTAGGTGGAAAAAGGGTTAATTTTTCAAAAAAAAGGAGGATATAGTGCAAGGTGTTTTGCAGCCGCCCCTTCTCTAAATTCTCATGGAAATTTACGACGTGTCATTCACGAAAAAATTACAAGTCGAAGTCCTGGAAACCACACTTCCCTAGTGCTGTCGAAAAGGAATAGGATACGATCGAAAAAAAGGAAATTATTTACCACTCAGGAGATGGATAGTGACTACGGCATCGAAGCAGCTAAACCTACAGTTGAAACAGATAAAATTGAAATGGAAGGACTAAAGTAAAAATACATGGAAGAGATTAAAAATGTTTCAACAAACGAAATATTTAAACTGACAATAAACTAAGACTTATCCCAGGTTTGGCACCAAGAAAGGAGAAAAAGGATAACTGCTTCAAATTTTGGACTCATTTTTAAATTAAGATCTAGTACTGCTAAAAATAAAATTGCAAAAAAATTATTAAATCTTACTTTTCGAGGAAATAAATACACCGAATACGGCATAGCTAATTAACCAAAAGCCATAGCCGAAATGGAAAAATTAATCGGTTCGCCAATTGCAAAATCAGGCCTTTATATTAACACATACTGCTTCACCTAATGGCTTAATAGGTAATGAAACATTAATCGAAGTAAAATGTCTATTTGGTACCAAAAGTTTTACCCTCGAAGAAGCTATTAATAAAAAAATAATTAAATTTGCTCAATTAAAAATGGATGCATGGAAATAAACAGAAGACATTCCTACTATTTTCAGGTGCAAGGCTAGTTATTTGTTGCCCAAAAACAGTTTAGTTATTTTTGCGTTTGGACACTGAAAGAATGTATTTTTGAACAAATTAAAAGAGATGAAATTTTGTGGTCAAAGTTACTTACAAAATTGAGCGATTTTTATATAGGCTATTACTTACCCGAATTAATTAATGAAGAATATTAGTAAATATAGAGTATCACCCAAAAATTCCGAATAGAAAAATATTTTGTTATTTAATGTTTGTTATGATTATACACGTGATTTTTCTAACTTTTCAATTTGACATTCTTTTAAAGAAATGTTAAACAATTTTGATTTAATCTTATTATTTCTCAAAATTTTTTCAAAAATAAGAAAAATCGGTAAACATCCATTACCCGGAACTTCCCTCAATAGAAATCTTTCCTTTCATTAGGAATCGTAAACTCTAACCCAATTTGTGTATGCAGATCTGCATTATTTAGTATACTATCTTTTCAAACATTTTTATTGTGCGCCCTTTTTTTTCACCATATTATGGGAATCCTACCAATATTTTATCAGTTTCTACCTATGCCATACTTATTTTTTGGGCATGATTTAACATAAATTGATTTTTTTACACAAATTTTTTAAGACCACCATTTTGTATCGTCATTCTAAATTCGTACCAGTTAATCCCTGTATCATATCAAAGAAAATAGCTTACGCTTATAGCGTAGCTATTATTTTCTTTGATCATATTCAATTTTGCTGCAAGATATTAAGTCAATTGAATAAAAATATTTGTTTAGGCATTTTATTTAGTTTTTTAGTAACATTTTTTTTTTTAATTTCAGTATGCCACCGGCATAATGGGTTTTTACCAAACTATTACCAGGTCATCTCCATATGACCCTTAATTTTTGACTAAAGTTTGAAGTGAATCTGACAAATAGTTTTTTAGCTATGTCGCGAAATGATAGACAGACAAACCGACAGACGGACCGAGGGAATTGATAAAACATATTTTTTGACACCTAGGGACGCTAAAATGTGAAGTTATGTAAAAGCTGAGAGGGTGATTTTTTCACGATTACAAAGATTCTATTTGGCCGCCATTTTGTTCCGCCATCTTGAATTAGTACCATAACTTTACTAGGGGTTAGGATCCAGTAAAAAAACAAAAGACTTTTTATAAATTGTCGACGTTTCGAAACTTTATTGTTGCATCATCAGGACACATATATAGATTTTATATCCTGCATGAAACCCATATTTTCAGTCTCTACCTACTACGTTGGACTGCAGATATTTTCCAGATATTAAGTTCCTAAATGTTTTTCGTTAACGATCCTTTTGTTTTTATGTTAGAGTGGTGTGTTTTTTGGAGTTAGGATTCACAAAAAAACAAATGTCTCTTTTTTTATTGTCGACGTTTCGCTACTCTATGGTTGCATCCTCAGGATATATATATATATATATTTATATATATATATATATATATATATATATATATATATATATATATATATATATATATATATATATATATATATATATATATATATATATATATATATATATATATATATATATATATATATATATATATATATATATATATATATATATATATATATATATATATATATTGTGATTACCAAGAGAACATCCGAAATCTTCGCCGGACTTTTTAATAGTTTCGATGAAAAAAAACCTAAACAATTGTCCCATGGCAAAAGTGCCCTTTCTGGTGCATATGCCTGTCTTACTACTTTAAAACATTTCCCCCATCTGCCAAAAAGTTTCCTTTTCTCCTAAGAGTATTTAACTAACTTAACTTTTCCTTGCTTTTAACTGGTTTTGAGAGGATTTCTGCTACCTTTGTTTCGCAATAATAACAGTAATCGGGTTTTCTTTTATAAGGAATTTGGGTTTGACTTTGTCTCCATCGCAAGGTTCATTGGAAGAGTGCAGATCGTATTGGGTCTTAATTGGTTCTACAACTGTAGATATTCCAGTATTACTTTGGTCCAGTAGTCGCGTATCACGTGTATCATTCTGTTGAGAGTTAAGTTTTAAAAATGCACTTGATCCTTCGCTGTAAATATTTGAAGAGTTTTGTAGCCTGCTTTTATGACTTTTAAGATCATCACTTGAGTCCGAAGAGTTACCCTTCAATAAACAAAAGTTATAATTAAATATCTCAATCAGATTACAAATAATCGAGAATCTAAACAATGCATACTTTTCATATGAAAATACATAATAAATATATTTACTTTAATTAAACGTTAAACATAATGAGCTTTTTAAATTAACTGCCGATAGATATTATTAAGCCTGATAATAATAACTTAATATGCAGAATTATCGATACAAGTTCGCAGAGACAAAAAAAACGTTGGCAGTCGTTTAAATAATCACATGTCATCACATCGGCCTCAAAATAGTCGCGGTAGTATTTGTAAGTCTGTTTCGGTTGTAACCTGTAAAATGAAATACATTGCTTATGTCTCATTGCGCACACGTTGGAGTCCGTGAGTTTAGCTTGAATAATATTTACCATATCATCGCTAGGAGCATAAGGTGGATCGTTGTCATCTAAACCAGAAAATGGATCTTCTGGTGTCATTGGTAGTAATTCGTCTATATTTTCAGATAATTCCTTTGAGAGATGTATATTTTCAGACTGAAAAATAGTTTTAAAACAAAATGCTAGTTTTAAATTGCAAAATTGTTCTCTTTATATAGATATTATAATAGGAAAGTAGTCCAACAAAAACGTTTGAACAATTTTTTTTTAAATACATGTTTCGATAAAACGCTAAAACCCCTCCATTTAAATTTAGAGGCTCTAATATCTCCGGGATATTTTCATTCTCAGTCCTTTCTTTGTCCTTAGAATTTACCCAAAAACAGTTTATGGGAGTTTAACTCATTCAGTATTACAAAATTGATTTTTTTTCAAAAATTGGAAAACGAGAACCACAAAATAAGAGTACGTTGAAATGTGATCATCCCTATTTTAATTTACTACATAAAAGAAAAAATATTCAAATGCATGTATAAAAGTGATTATTTAGCTTTTTTTTTATTGATTTTCTCGCTCAATGTTCAAGATAGATATACAAACCTTGCTATACTTTTAATTAGAATGACAGTAACTGTTTAATGAACATTTAGTTTACAGGATATGTCATTAAAAAATTGATTTGCTTACATGATTAATAAAAGCGATGTTTAAGTGTTTTTCTGTGCATATATATTTTTAGGTAAATTCGATAGCCCAATACATTTTTAATTACAATTTTTAGTGAGTTTATGTTTTTGTGTGTCGTATAAACAATGAAATCCGGTTTGAAACTTTTTAGTCTGCTACCTATATGAACTGAAATAGTCAATTTTAACTATAACAAATACGACACCTATAATACCTCGTTGTAAAATGTAGTGTTTAAACTTTCTTCGGAATTTATGTGGTTATTTTCTTTTTGACTGTTTACTGAGGAAACTACTTCACTTTCTTCTGAAACGCGTGTCTGACAAGTAAAAGATCCAGTAAGTGTTAACCCTTCAAGTACCACTATTTTTTTGGAACTTCCTGGTTTTTCTTCGTAAAGACCATCCTTCGTTTTCTAAAATATTAAATTACGTTTTTACACAATAGAATAATTAGTATTTCTTATTACTGATACCTCATAAATAGAATTATTATATTATTACATTACAAGCTCTGTTACAGTTTTATTAATTGAGGCGCCCCAAAACAAAACTTGCCTTATCCACTATTTTCAGAAAACCAGCTAAATATTGCATATTTTAGTTCACGTTGCTCTCTACACGGCAGTAAAATAATTTTGTAGCAAAAGTTGCTTAAAACCGTTTAAAATCCGCGTTAAATTATGACTTTTCATGCAAAACTTGCAATATCCACATGACCTGACGGATCAAAACTTGTCTTATCCGCTCCGCCAATGAAATTGCTTTATTAGTGATCCACGTGACGAGATTTTGCATAATATGTGTGTGTTGTCAGTGGTTTAGAATACTTTGAAGAAGATTGTTGTTTACCATTTTATTTTCAAGAATAATCGGAAATTTGTGTTTAGTAATTAAATGTGAGAAAAAACTTTTGAACCCATAAAAACTTTTAATAAATGGAACAAAAAATTACACCTTCAGAACCGGGAAAAAGCCGGAAGAAAATGGGTGATAAATCCAAATGGAAGCGGGAAATAGCTAAACGTGAAAGGTATGTAAATTGAAAACAACTATTTTGAAGCCCGTGCTGCTTAAAATACCACACGTTGTGGTACTTATTAATAATATTTTTAAACAACCATCACCTTAGCCGCACACAATATTTTAATTTGTAATTTTTGACGTGTTTCTTTGTTTTAGGCTTGCTGCAAAGGAGCTGCCATCTTATCCTAGGTGTAATCATGATGGAAAAACATACAAATGCAGGAAACTATCGTTGAATGATATCTATCAATTCCATCGCACGTTTTACTCTCATGAGACAAAAGTTGGTCAAGATGCCTTTATTTTAAAACATTGCCAAGTTTCAAAACCAAAACGGAATAGATCAAAAAAAGAAAATAGCTCCAGGAAATGTGTTAGTGTGAGGTATTTTGTAAAAAAGACTGACTGTGAAAAATTTCAGATCCAGGTATGTCAACAAACTTTTTTAAGCATTCTTAAAATTTCAAGAGATCGTATTCAAAGATTTTGTAGAAGATATTTAGAGACAGGCAAAATGCCCCAAGAAAATCGCGGTGGGGATCACGTGAGTCACAAGTATGCAGAAAAACGAATGGCTGTTCGAAATTTCATTGAAAATTTAAAAGGATTGGAAAGCCACTACTGCCGCTCGAGATCCGCTGCCAGGCAATACTTGTCTAGCGATTTAAACATTTCAAAAATATGGCGAATGTATAACGCATCATGTGACGCAGTGCTAAAAGTAAAAAAGACTTTCTTTGATAGAATTTTCAATAGAGAATACAACATAGGCTTTGGAACTCCAGTAACAGACGCATGTTCAAAATGCATTGAATTAACGGAAAAAATAAAATCAGAAGCTGACGTTGGCACAAAAAATGATTTGATGATAGAAAAACGGGTACACAAATTACGGGCCAATGCTTTTTTTCAAAAACTAGGTGATGTTAAAGACGATATGATTACATTTTCCTTCGACTGTCAAAAAACTTAGTAAATACCAAAGTCCCAGACCAAATCGCTTATTATAGCAGGCAGCTCTATACGTATAATTTTACCATTGTGCAGGGTTCTTCCAAAGAAAAACTGAATTCTGATAATGTATTTATTTACTCCTGGATGGAGAACGAGCATAACAAAGGATCGAACGAAATATGTTCAGCAGTATATCACACCCTTTCCCAAACTGATTTGTCATCTTTCTCTGTTATTAGACTTTGCGCAGATGGTTGTGGCGGGCAAAATCGCAACTCTACCATGATTGGTATGTTAACCTATTTTTTATCTAATATTGCCCCAGAAAACATTAAAGCAATTGAATTGATTTTTCCAGTCCCTGGACATTCCTTCCTACCATCGGACAGAGTATTCGGAAGAATCGAAAAAGTGCTGAGAAAACAGGCAACAATCATCGACCCCAAATTCTACATAAATTTGTTTAAAGTTCACGGCACAGTAACATTATTGGGGAAAGATTGTCCAGTAGTAGACTGGAAAGCAGGAGTTAAAGAGTATTTTAAAGCTGTTGGATCTCGGCACTTTAAGTTTTCTGATATGAAGCGATTCATCCTCTCAAAAAATACAGTTGGAAATCCTGTAATCGCCGGAGAATTTTTTTACAATTCCAATACAGGTGTTTTTAAACCAGTTTTAAAAAAAGGCAAAAAAATTGAAAATTTTCCCCTGCAAATAATACCTCTTGGGGTTCCCGTAAAGGCTGCTAAGATTAACGATGTTAGAACTTTATTGGAAAAACATTTTGGGCTTGATTGGCAATCACGAAGTGATTTAACTTTCTTTAAAGATTTTTTATCTGTAACACCGATCATTGATGCTAACGAGCCAAATGAAGAAAATGACTTATGCGAACCTACAGCAGATGGAGAAATCAACCAAAGTTATGGATTAAGAATTTAAAATTACTTTAGTTTTTGTGTTTAGTGTAGTAGTTTATTTTTTTTATATTTTGTTTAGTTTTATTGAAGTTTAATAAAAAATCAAAGATTCCTGCAAAACTGGAAAGTTATGGATTAAGAATTTAAAATTAGTTTAGTTTTTGTGTTTAGTGTAGTAGTTTATTTTTTATATTTTGTTTAGTTTTACTGAAGTTTAATAAAAAAATAAAAGATTCCTGCAAAACTGGTCTTATCCTAAACATCTTGTAGCAAAACTCGCCAAATCCCCAGTGACAAAGCAAAACTTGTCTTATCCATTTTTTTCCCGCGTTTTACTTAAAAACTAAATAAGTTTTGTTTATTTTAGCTAAAAATAATATTTTTATAAATTTTATTTAGTAGTCTGCCATCATCGGTGTTTTCCTGTTTTTAAAAGTTAACTGTAGAAACGTTTTTCTTAGTTTGTGACAAAACTTCAAAAATGGATAAGGCGAGTTTTGCTTTCGGGCGCCTCAATTAGTCGTTGGCATTTGACTTTTTAAATTGGACGACTTCTACATTAAAAATAAACAGTTAAATTTACCATTCTATGAACTCTAACAAGCTAAAAGCCTAGACGGTTATTAAGACAAAACAGTTTGCAATTTTTTACAATTGTAAAATATTTATTTATTTTATTTTGTAAACTTAGGAACAACCTTGTAAAATGTATCAAATTTTAAATTAAATTACACACAATAAAATAATTAGCAAGTCTTAATACTGACGTTATTTTACAAATAGAAAAATGGTATTATTACATTAACCCCGTATTCACTAAAAAGGTTTAAGAGTTAAACCAGCTCTAGTTGCCATGGTTTTTAAAACTTTTTCAATCCGCTGATTTCTATGTTAAAAATGTAAAGTTGATATAGTTATTATATGAACCTTAACAAGTTAAAAAGCCTAGATGAATATTTAGACAAAACAGTTTGCAATTTTTTATAAATTAAAATTACTTATTTTATTTGGTTGAATTAGGAACAACTTTGTAAAATGCTCAAAATTTCGTTTATCAAAATTCGTTTAATTAAGTTTAAAAAAAATTAAAAACAGTATTTATGATTTAACTATAAAATAAGGCGCAATTATACGTTGATAGGTTACGTGGAACAATCACAAATACTCAATGAAAATGGTTTGTATGTTTTGGTCAATAATGAAAAATCTGACTAGAAACTTCTTGGTGGACTATCACATTTTAAAAGAGTAAGAAATACTAATTCGCTGAATACAATAACATACAAATAGTGTTATATGAGATATTGTCAAAATTATTCATGAATTTAAAAACCCAATTCAACAAAGAAATATTTTTTTTATTTGCTTTGTAAACTTTAACCTAAAAAACTTTTAGATTTAGGCCAAGTCTAGTTGCCATGGAAGGTTAAACTCTTAGTTGGCCAGGTATGTATTGCAATTGAGGCATTTAAAAAAAGTATTTGTTTTATTGTTGCATGTCATCTTAAACCTATAACTGTCAATTGAGAGCTGATCTAAAATATAACAGATACTATAATCACTTTTAGACATATCACAGATTTAAAAAATATATCTTTCTAGTCCTGAGAATCCTGAAATTATCTCACCATAAATCACCCGGAACAGCGATTTATTACAATTTTTGTTATTTGTCATTCATTTTATTCTGAATACTTACTGCATCTTGGATCTTTGGACTTTTGGTCTGGTAATTTGTTGTCCAAGTTATTCTTTTTTATGTCTGATGGAGAAGTACACGAGTCAACCTTAGGCGGAGATGACAATCCTCTGTTGTAAGACCAGTTTGACTTTTTGGTGGTCGACCAGAATTGGATTGGTTTAATTTCTAAACAAATAAATGATCTAAATGTTTAGGTACAATTTATAGCAGAAATTAGTGCCCTTTAAATGGTTTTGATCCTGTTTTAAATATCTGCCGAAACAATCATTGTTTCGTTAATTATTGTTTTTTCTGTGAAATAAATTAATGCCGTTTAATCCTTCCCCCAGAAGTTTTTGCAAAGCTAAAAATCATCTGTCATATATCAAACTAAAATGGTTCGAACGATCTAAATATCTACATCTACGATTTGTCATGACCACGATAGGTCATAATCACGATTACATCCACTAAATGTAATCAGGGTAAAGTATTCACCATAAATCCGATTTGAGGACACTTTTCTTAAGTCGGCAATCAACTTTCAGTACGAAAATGCCCAAATCCGTTGCCAAATAACTCCACTACTATATTTTCTAGATCTGGCGAAATGAAAGTTGTCAAAATTAAGACGAAAGTTAGATTTTTCACTGTTCCATACTATTCATTATTAAAAATCTTATTCGGAAAAATTATATTTTGTAAAAAAAAATTATTTAAAAATGACATGTAAAAATGTAACTGTCAAAAAATAGTTTGCCTCTGTGACCACATTTTAGCCTAGTAGTAACACTCTCTACCTCGGATATACGCTGTTTGAAGAAAATTGTTATAACTTTCTCAGAAAAAAGAACCATTTCCTTTCTACCTATGCCACACTTGATTTTTGAGCATAATTTAAAATACATTTTATAAGTATCCCATTTTCACCTTTAATTTTTCTGCAAAAAAGTCAACTGACCAAGATTTTTTTACGTTGATTTTTTAAACATTTTATTTCGCCGCCATTTTGTTTTGTCATCCAAAATTGAAACCCATATTATCAGTCTTTACCTACTCCGTTGGTCCGCAGATATCCCAGATATTAAGTTTCTAAATGGATTTCATTAACTTTAGAAACTTAATATCTGGGAAATATCTGCGAAACAACGGAATAGGTAAAGATTGATAATATGGGTATCATACAGGATATAAAATTTATGTGTCCTGAGGATGCAACAAATCTGCGAAAGGTCGATAATTTAAAAAAAAACTTTTGTTTTTTTTACTGGATCCTAACCCCAAATAATACACCAATCTAACGTAAAAACAAGAAGATCGTTAAGCGAAAACCATTTTGAAACTTAATATCTGGGAACTATCTGCGGACCAACGTAGTAGGTAAAGACTGATAACATGGCTTTCATGAAGGATATACAATCTATATATATAGTTGCGAAACCTCGACAATTTAAAAAATACTTGTTTTTTTTTGCGGGACCTTAACCCCAAATTAGACACAACTAACAACATTTTTTAGACATTGTTCCACCATATTGGATTTTTATCAGGTCATCCCCATATGACCTATTTTTTTTGGTCAAAATTTGAAGTCAATCGGGTAAGTAGTATTCAAAACTATGTCGCGAACTGATAGACCGACAGACGGAACGACGGAAATGATAAAATATGTTTTTTAGTATCCAGGGTCAATTTTGTTTCGCTGTCTCGAATTGGTAACACAGTTTTATTACTTGAGCCCCATACCACAATTAGTTATGGCAGACAATTTGGAATCAATCCATTAAGTAGTTTTTTCAGGCTGAAATTTTAAATATTTTATTATACCGCCATCTTGGATTCGTACCAAAATTTTACCAGTTGATTTTAACATAATACTTGATGGTTGTGCAAAATTTGAAAAAAATTGAATAAGTAGTTTTTCATAATAATTTTTTTAATTTTATCATTTCACTAGGCCGCCATTTTGTTTCGCCATTTTGGATTTTTACCAAAATATTACCAGGGCATCCCCATATGACCCTCAATTTTTGATAAATATTTGAAGTCAATCGGGTAATTAGTCTTTACGCTATGCCGCTGACCGACAGGCAGACAAACTGACCGAGAAACGGACCGACGGAATTGATAAAACATATTTTTTTGGCATCTAGGGACCCTAAAACGAGGGGGTGATTTTTTTACTATTACAAACATTTTATTTGGTCACCATTTTGTTTGGTCACCTTGAATTAGTACTACAAGTTTACTAGTGGATCACTATACCACAGTTAGTTATTACACACAATTTCAAACCATTAAGCAGTTTTTCCGGCTGAATTTCTACATATTTTATTAAGCCGCCATTTTGTTCCGCCATCTTGGATTCGTACCAAAATGTTACGGGTTGATTCCAATATAATACTTAATATTTTTTGCAAAATTTGAGATAAATTGGAAAAGTAGTTTTTTAATAATGATTTTGTTAAAACTTCATTAGGCCTCCATCTTGTTTCGCCTTATTGAATTTTTAGCAAAGTGTTACCAGCTCACTCTCATGTGACCCTTAATTTTTGACCAAAATTTGAAGTAAATCGGGTAAGTAGTCTTTAAGCTATGCCGCGAACTGACAGATAGACAGACAGAGACACAGACGGACCGACGGCATTGATAAAATATTTTTTGGCATCTAGCGACGCTAAAACGTGATTTTTTTCACGATTACAAACATTTTTTTTGGTCGCTATTTTGTTCGGCCACCTTGAATTAGTACCACTATTTTACTAGTTGATCCCTATACCACAATTAGTTATAGCACACAATTTGAAATCAAACCATTAGGCAGTTTTTTCAGGCTAAATTTTTAATTATTTTATTATGCCGCTATTTTGTTCCGCCATCTCAGATTCATACCAAAATGTTACCACTTGATTCCGACATAAAAATTGATGTTTCTGCAAAATTTGAGATAAATTGGATTAGCAGTTTTTTAATAATAATTTTTTTACCATTTCACTAGGACGCCATTTTGTTTCGCCATACTGAATGTTTACCAAAATACCAGGTTATCCCCACATGACCCTTAATTTTAGACCAAAATTTGAAGTCAATCGGATAATTAATGTTTAGCTACGCCACGAGCAGACAGACAGACAGACCGAAGGAATTGAGAAAACATGTTTTTCGTCATCTAGGAACCCTGAAACGCCAAGATCTGAAAAAATCTCGGAGTGATTTTTTCACGATTACAATACTTCCCTTTTACGAGGAAAGTAAAAACATGAAAAACTATATATAAATTTGCTAAAACCCATATCCGACAATATTGTCAACCGTAACACTAACAAAAATTTTCGTAGAAAAATATAAAAGAAATTCAGCAAAATTAAATTATTTTAAAAATATCTTTTCTTTCCATAACGTTAAATTTTAACAGCCCATAAATTTCAATATTTTGTTCGAACTGATCTAAACATACATGCGGCGCACAGTAGTCAGTTTGATTCATCTGGCTAGGAAAAATTCAAAAAATAAAAATATTTAAAAAAATTTATTACTGTATGAAATAGCTCTAATATGCATGCACTGAGCTTAAAGTAAAACAATTTGGTCAATAACTGCCCTTAGAATCATGCATTGAGCTGTTAAACAGCAAGTTTGACTTAGGCGGCCATGGTAAGTATATTAAACTGTCAGAATTACGTAATGTTTTATCGATTGTTTAATGCACGTCACGTGGAGTTTTTTGTGATTAAAAGTTTAAAAGGGTAAGTAAAACTTAAGTTTTAATAAAATTTTCAGAATATTTGATTTCTGTATTTTAGTAGAAGCATCTATGTTTATATTTGTCGTTTTTGTTAGATAATACTACGGATTTTTAGATTTAAAACTCCATACACTCTGATATTGGCGTGTATTTGTTAAACTGATATAACTGTGTTTTAATGTATATATTATTCTTTTATTCTCTAAAAAATTAGCTGCAACAAATAGAAAAATATACAGTTTATTTAATATCATGCACTCTAAGCAACCCCGACACTCCAAATCATTTGGTTCTATTTCACTCGCTTTATTTAAACTTATAAACCTAAACTTTGACATATATGCGTAATTCCTGCAGCGACATATTTTAAGTTATGAAAAATAAAATGGCGGATCTAATATGGCGACGGCTTTTTATTTTTAATCGATTTTATTTGACTTTACAGAGCTTGGCTGTCTGTCTATCAAATCTTGCAATTCATTTTTTCCGTTAACCGAATATTATATTATTTAAAAACTTTAAGAGTGGGGGGTGGTTTAGACGTGTAAAGGGGTTAAAAAAATATTACTTTCAACAATTATTTTATCATTTATTGTTAATTTAATAAGTATGAAAATTATTTCCTCAGTGTTTATTGTAATATGTAACGTGCATAATAGAATAAAAATAACCAAAAAATGAAATAAGTAGGTACCCTTGTTTCACTTACCCCCTCACCCCCAGCCAGCCCAATTAAAAATGTTTGATCACAACCCCCTACTTGTGATACCTTATTTGAAAGCTTGTAAAAAATGTTTTTTTAGTAGTACCTTTTATGGAACATAATTACGTTTTAAATTACGATAATAATAATAATAATTGCGTTCAATATTTTTGAATTTTAGTTGGGTAAGCTGGGATTGTGAAAGTATAGAGGTAATACAAGGGTGCTTATTTTTTTTTGGTTTTCACTTTCTAATATTCTAAAAAATACATATTTAAATTATTTTTATAATTATTAAAGTAAAAATTAATGATAAAATTGAAAATGACCATCCAAAGCTATCATTATTACAAGTAGGGTATTGCCATTTAAGATTTTTAAGTTGGGGTTGCTGGGGGTGAGGGGGTAAGAGGAAACACATTTTTCATTTTATTATTTTGGTTCCCACTCCATATTATAGAAATTGTTTTCGGCAAATTTTAATTTTTTTTTTGTTCCCGAGTTATCACCATTGAAAGTTTTTAAATTTCACCCTGTATATTTTTTACTTAAGACACATCAAAATTAACACGCCGGAATAGTATAGAAAATTCATATTTTAAAATTGTTTACTAACTAGGTATTTTGTGTAAGAGTAGACGTTTTGTTTGTTTTTTTAGCGTTGGCGGATGGTGTACCTCGGCGTGTTCTTTTTAATATATGGAAAGAAGAGCCAAATCCAAAACAAAAGGTTCACAGAGTAATGAACCATTTGCGGGAAACCACAGACTTCCATAATTATTCGCAAGTTTGTCAGAGTCAAATTAAAAAGAAAGTAGATAACTTCTGTTCTATTTTAAAACAAAAATGGACTGTGTGTCATCGCAATGAAAAAATTTTTTTGAGATCTCATAGAGTATGGTTATTAGGAACACTTAATTTTAAAGCAGAAGACAATCGACGATCTGCTGGTCGACCTACTAAAACTTTTGAAGAATGCACAGAATCTGCAAAAAAAAAGAAGGTGTACCATCTTCTGCGTTCTTCCTCGAAACAAGAGCTTACGTTAGCCACCAGCCTTAGTTTGTATGCGGATGGCAAAAGAGATGCTGCAGATATTGTAAAACAAGTATCTAATTCACCCACAAGAGCAACCCGCATAAAACACTACAAATTAAACAACAACAGAGAAAATTATCCCAAAAAATGTCTCCTGATGCGGTTTTGGGACTCCTGGTAGACAACAAAATGACCAAGGAACAATATAATCGTATAAAACGAAATAGCAAGGAGTACCATGCAGACATATACCCTAATTATAATAAAATATTAGATGCAAAAAAAAGATGCTATCCTGCAGGAATCAAGACTGATGAAATTTCCGCAGAAGTTTCAATTCAATCAATTGTGGACCATACTGTAAATAGGTTGGCAACTGCACAAAAAGAAGTCCTATTTCAAATCGCTGAACGCCATAAAATTGTTTCTTTTAAAGCATGGTTCAAGTGGGGTTGCGATGGAGCTGCTGGTCAGAGCCGTTATAAACAACGGTTTGAAGATGAGGCAAATGTTGACTCTTATCTGTTTTCGATATCGATGGTTCCTTTAAAGATGAGTGTCGAAACCGTCAAAAATAAAGAAATAATTGCCTTTCAAAATCCCTCGACATCATCAACAAACTACTGCCGGCCAATAAAAATCATCTTTAGACAAGAAAGAGAAGAATTTGTAATGCAACAAATAGAACATGTAAAACAACAAATCACTCATCTTGAACCATGCCCCATCAGAATTCAAGAAACAGTTTACCATTGTACATCAATTTTGTCGTTGACAATGATAGACGGCAAAATTTGCAGTTGGCTAGTTAAGTCCTCTTCCCAAAACTGCTATTTGTGTCACGCAAAACCAAGCCAAATGAACAATATTGAAGCCATGATAATCCGGCAGGTTGTGGAAGAAAATTTAGCGTTCAGTATTTCCAGTTTACACGCATGGATTAAATGCTTCGAGTGCCTCCTTCACATTTCTTACAGACTTGAGGTAAAGAAATGGTGTGTGAAGCAGGCTGATAAACCAAGATTATTCAAGAAAGATTTCGACAGGAGATGGGTCTTTTGGTGGATATGCCCAAACCCGGCTTTGGAACTACAAACGACGGGAATTCGGCAAGACAGTTCTTTAAAAATTCCGCTACATCTTCTGCAATAACTGGCATCGACGAAAATCTTATAAAAAGGTTCCACGTGATTCTTATTACCTTGGCTTGTGGACTAGAAATTGATTCTGAGAAATTTCAAGTATTTTGCCTAGATACCGCCAAGTTGTATGTGTCTTTGTACCCGTGGTATTATATGCCTCAGAGTATGCATAAAATCCTCATTCATGGTGGATTGTTGGTCAAAAATTCAGTTCTACCAATAGGTCAGATGTCAGAGGAGGCCCAGGAAGCCCGAAATAAGGATTCTAAATATTTTCGTGAACATCACTCTCGTAAGTTCAGTAGAACACAAGTCATGGAAGATATGATGCATAGTCTCTTGATATCATCGGATCCATATATCACTAGTTTAAGAAGTTTTAAAAAAAGGAACGTACAACCTTTACCTCAAGAAGTAGTTGGTATGTTAAAAACGCCCTTATTGCCGAACACAGAAAGCGACTCCAGCGAAGATGACAGCGATTAATAGTAAGTCGGTTTTATAGACATAGAGTGACTCAAAGCTTAAATGATGCAGTCGATATTAAAAGTAGCTAATGTTTGGCCAGAAAACTTATTACTAAGAAGTCAAACTTTTAGAACCAAGTTGCTAATAACCCAAATTGGTGTATATTTGTCTCACCAGCAGCTTGGTTACAAAAGTTTGTTTTTTTAGTAATATTATGTTCTCTGGCCAAACATTAGCTACTTTTAATATCGACTGCATCATTCAAGCTGTGAGGCACTGTATACGTATAATTATTTGGTTGTTTTACATAAGGGGTATCAGTTGTTTATAATATTAAGTCGGTTTTAAAGACATGCAGTCTGATTTATTTAAACTGACTCGCGAAATTGCATTGGATGTTGCCAATGTTATGTGTGTTATGTTTTGTTGGTAATTGGTCATTTATGTTATTTTATTTAACAATTAAACACAAAAAACACAAATACACGATATACCTACTGATGCAATTTGAAATTTAATTCTATATTTTGCTTTTGAGTAGAAACATAAGTCAACATAATCCAGGATAAACTATAGAGTGTCGCGGCAAAAACCTTAATTTGCCTGGATTTTTTTCGCGGGTCTGTTTAAATTAGTCAGACTGTAACTACATTCACTCACTATAAGTTATTTCTCTGTTATTTGTTTATAATATATCTGGTATCTGACCAGTTGTTTATATTGTATTGTTGCATTTTTGAAATACTAAGTCGGTTTTCTAGATATACTATTCAGGGGTGTTCAATCAGGAACTACATCGACTGATTATGGGAAAACCTAAGGAAAAAACTAAAAACTATTAAAAATTGGTTAAATACTAGTATTATTGTGAAAAAAGTGTGGATTGCTTTATTTTTCGTATATCGAGCAACCCACGCTTTTTTCACAATAATACTAGTATTTTTAGTTCATTATTATTTTTAAGAATTATTTTTCCCTTTTTAGTTAGGGTACTTTAAAAGCGTGTTTTTTAGTTTTTTAAAATATATTTATTTTTCACTTTTTAGTTAAAAAATGTTACGAGAGCGTAAACATTATTGATTCATGAAAATAGGTAAAAAAATTCTACACAAAATGGTGAATGCATGATGATATTACAAACATACATACATACACATACAGGTGAAGCTAATATAAGCGTGTTAAAAACAAGTTTCACTTCCCTATCTAAGTTTAATGGCTATTTTAAATAACTTGGAAACTGTTGGGCTTAAGCTTAATGTACTTTATACAAATTGGCTTAGGTTTTAATCGAAAACCGTCAAGAAATACGGGGTGTTTTATTTTTAAAAATGAGACTTTATATTGTATTTTTTTTAACACCCCGTATATTTAAAAATATATTTTTTTTCGTGTCTCTCAAGACTATAGAGGTGTCAAGCACGGGGGTACCAAATGGACACCCTGTGTATATACATTACATTTTCCCATAATCGATTGTTACAATTCGTGGTTACACCCTGTATAGTGTATAGTTATGTCTTGGTTATTTGTTTTTTTTATATAAGAGTTTATTAATTGTTTTGTATTGTATTGTTACATTTGTGAAAATTAAAAAAATATATATTTTTTCTATGAGGGGTTGCGTTTTATTTAGTCCTAAAATGGGGTTCTGGTATATTTTTTCAATTAGGGATGATTTTCATGAGTCTAAAGTTACGACAAAATTTAAGTTGAGTTTATGGTAAAGAGACACCAAGGTTCTATAAATAATAATTCTAAATAATTTATTAATGTCATAAACAATTTTGTTTTGGTCATCATGGGGGTGGTTTAAAACGAATAAAATTATCTAACTGTGAGGGTTGCAAAACCGCAAGTACTACGCTAAAGCATGCGACAACCTTCTTTTAACGTCTAAAAACACATTAGTACTTTTAAAAGCTCAGGATTTTATTTTATCATTTTTTTTGGAATGAGGGGTTGTTTTCACCCTTGAAAGTAAAAGCGCCCCTCGGCGCATTAAAGAAAATGTTCTAAGGTGTATTCCCTACGTATTCCTGTCTAAATCTCAAGCAAATTGTTTAAAGTGCCTGGAAATCATAGGTATTAACTTATTTTTATTTTGGCATACTGGAGTATGAATATGATTTTACATAGTGGCCTTACGCATTAAACTTTAACCGTTGCTTGAAATTTTACCGAGAGGCTTTACAGCACGCCATTCAAAGACTGCCCCTAAAAAGTACGTTTATCTTATAGTTGGAATTTCTAGATCCCAAAATTGCTTTACGTATAACTAATAGGGTCAACATTAGGTCCATTTGCCGAAAAATATAAAAATATTATCAATGTTATTGAAACTTTATTAGAGTTTGATAAATTGGGATTTTATTTCTCACGGGATGAAATACAAACAAAAAATGAAAATATTTGTATTTTATCAGAAATAATACTATCGCTGCCTCATTCGAATGCAGAAGTGAAAAGAATATTTTCGATTTGTAGCGACATTAAAACGAACAAGCTAAGTACTAAATCATTAGGTTCTTTAATCAAAATAAAACTAGAGTTGAAGAAGCGTAATATTTTTGCTCAGGATTTTCCTGTCTCCCTTGAAATGAGGCGTGTCTATAAAAGTTCTTTGTATGCATTAGATAAAAAAGACGATGAAGCAGATGATAATATTGTTTCCGATTCAGACCCGAACAAAATTTATTTTATAATTAAATACTTTATTTTTAAATGTGTAAGATTGTTAGTTGCGTTCAGAATTATTATGTCTTTTTATTCATTTGCGAAAAAGCCAAAAACGCTTTTCTCTGTAAACATTTTTTATTGATTTTTTATTACCTATAAGCTAATAAATAAAAATTGTGTGCTTAATAGCTATTATTTTATTTGTTTTATTGCGGTCGGTGGTTATTTCGTTAATTATTTCTGACCGTAGAGACAAGTAGGTATTCATTATTTCTGACCCTAGGGAGAAGTAGGGATTTTTGTCCTGGTAGGTAGGGAATTCGTCTCCGGAGATTCTGGCAACACTGTCTGTTTGTAATACGCGACGCAATTGTCAGTCATTCGCTTGAGACGATACTGGGCAATCCAGATCTTTTTAAAGAGTCGGGTCAACGGATCTGGATCAGTTAAAAGATCCGGGTCATTTGTTGAAAATATTTGATGCTGCATCGGCTCGGCCAGACGGCCACATCTATTGATGTTCTTTAACAAACACATATTTAATATTTTGCGCAATGAGTTACATATACAAATAACAATTATTAATTGTTTAAAAGTCATAACAAATTTAATAATTTATAAATAATGATTTGTGATTATTCTTTAAGTCTCCACAAATAAAATTGTATATTTATTTATTAAGTCACTTCTTTGATGATAAGGTCGACATTCCGACAATGACACGATTATAATTATGAGTATAACTTAAACAAAACGAAACTATTATTAATAACTTATCTTAAAAGAAAAGGGCCATTCCGGCCATTATTCTTGTCGCCTCGTCTGGTGTTGAAATACAAGGGACGTGCTCGATGCTCGTTAGTTTTTATTATCCCTTAAATTTATTGCTTTATGATTATGCTTTGTCACTACTCAGTAGGTAGGATAATAAAGTTTGTTTGCCGAACCGATCCGTAAATTTGTTATTTTTTTGCTTCATAAATTCATAAGCTTAAACTTAAACTTAAACTTAAACATATCTGGCCGAAGTGGCGACCGTCGAAGGCAGTCGAAGCCCTTAAATAAAAAGAATAATTATCAGACATATGGTTAATTTATTTATTTAACATATAAAAAAAGGTGCTGAGTGTTTTTTTTTCAACAACTTTCGTATATTGCTTATAAACATAATTTTAAATCATGTCAAGAAAAGTTAGTGAAATTTGGAATCATTTCGAGGAACGGGAAAACAAAGCTAAGTGTAATTATTGTTCCCAAGTAATAAGTGTATCAAAGGGCTCTACTGGAAATTTATCTCGACATATGCGTGCAAAACATCCAGGTAAACAATAATTTTGATAAATTTAAATTAAAATTGACTATTTCCTTAGATAATTTCAAACTGATAATTTTGTTCTCACATAGGCGTAGGCCAAAAGAAAATGATTTACAGCGACAATCGTGCACTAGTGCAATTACAGATTATTAATTACAGAGTGTCAGAAATAAATGTTTAATGCATTTAATGGATTTTTCCCGTAATATTGTCTACAGGAGATAGTCTTTCCTATGCTTCTATGCAATTTTTTAAGAAACATTTTTACCGTTTTACCAATTTTTTTTCAGGGGTAAAAAAGCAAAGAGAAACCAACGCAGCAATTGAAACTGTTGATAATGACCAAGTATCTGATACACCCGAAATTGGATATGAACTTCAAAGTGTGGCCAGTACATCTACTCCATCCACTTCCACGCCGGCTCTTGTGCCTAATGTTGGTGCTGGTACTAGAAAACGACAGCTGCAGTCTTCTATTGGAATTTTTTTTATAAATACAAAACCCATCCCGATTAACAAATCTAAGCAGTTAGACCACCAGTTAATTAAAATGATTGTGAAAGAATATCATCCATTTTCAATAGTAGAGGATCAGGAATTTGAATCGTTTATATCTATGCTTTGTCCTGGGTACAAACTTCCAAGCAGAAAAACAATTTCGACCAGTCTTGTTCCTCAAATATATAATAAATGTCGTGAAAGTGTAATTAACAATTTAAAAACAGCAACAGCAATTTGCATTAGTACAGATGGATGGACGTCAATTAACAATGAAAGTTTTGAAGCGATAACAGCACACTGGATATACAAAGCTGAAATGCAATCCTGTTTGTTAGACTGTGTACCATTTACTGAAAAACACACAGCCGAAAATTTAACTCAACTATTGACCCAAACATTTGCAGAGTGGAACATTAGTCATCAAATTACCTGTATTGTAAGTGATAACGCGTTTAACATTGTCGCGGCTATTCGTAACGGCAACTGGCGCCATTGGGGATGTTTCGCCCACTCAGTTAATTTAATTGTGCAAAAAGGTTTAAAAGAAATTGACAGCACCTTGAATAAAGTAAGACGGATGGTGGAATATTTTAAAAGAAGTTCCAATGCCAATGCAAAATTAAACCAAGTTCAGGAGCAGATGGGATTCTCCGTGTTAAAGTTAAAAATGGATGTTTCTACCCGTTGGAATTCCACATGGGACATGATAAAAAGAATAACGGAAAGACAAGAACCAGTTATTTCTACATTGGCCCTGTTACAAAAACAAAATGATTTATATTTAACGCCTGATGAATGGGACACTCTTAAAATGTGTGCTGAAATTTTGAAAATATTTGACGATATAACAAATGAAATAAGTGCCGAAAAAAACGTTACACTTTCCAAAATATTTTTATTTGTGTCAGCTATGGAAAAACATTTTTTAGAATTTCGTGAGAACCAAGAATTAAATCAAGAAGTACAGAGCATGATTACAATTTTTTTAAATCAAGAGGAGAGAGATTTAAAAATATCGAAAAACATGAGCTCCTGTCTCAAGCTACCATACTCGACCCAAGATTTAAAAAATTTGGGTTTTCGGACACAGATAAAGCTAATTTAGCAGTAGAAAATATAAAAAAGAAAATTTCAATAAATTATCAAAAAAGTTACAATACAGATACAGATGCTAAAAATTCTCAGTCAGATAAAGAAGAAATTGTAACTAAGAGCAGTTCCCTCTGGAAAAAGTTTGATGAAACAGTTACTAATTCCAAAGCACTTAGTAACCCTAAAGCAGCTAGTATAATTGAAATGGACAAATATTTGAGTGAGCCACTTCTTTACAGGCAAGAAAATCCATTGCTTTGGTGGGAACAGAGAAAAGACGTCTATCCTTCCCTATATAATTTAGCAAAAAAAAGGCTATGTATTGTAGCAACTTCGGTATCGTGCGAACGGCAATTTTCCAAGGCGGGCCAAATTGCAACAGAGAAAAGGAGCAGGCTAAAAAGCTCAAAAATTAGCCAAATTATGTTTTTAAATAGCAACTTGTAATAAAAATATGCAAACTCACGAAGAAATATAACTGGTGGTAGTGGTGGTGGAATTTTTATTTGTTATAAAAAATATATATGTTTATTTTAGTTGATATTTTTTATTATTTGTTATTTACATAAATCATACATAAATGTTTTTTTTTTTTGGGTTTTATTAATTACTTTAGTTATTATTTGCGAGTGTATTTATATAAACGTAAAAATTAAGGATTTTGTGTTTTGTTATATAATTTATATATGTATGTTTGTTATATTATTTATAATTATTTCATTATAACGACCCACATAATAATGAATAAACGCTCATATTTAGAATTTCATGACTTCAATTGCACCGTAACGTAATCGATGCCCGATCCACCAAAAAAACCCAACCCACAGATCCAACGCAGCACGAATACAAGATCCATTAGTGAACGAATCAACGAACGACGGAACGACTTCACACGTTCAGCCGCTCCGCTTAGCAGGTCAGCGATTCGCGACAATCGCGACTCTTATTTTTCTGGGATCCGTTAGCCGGCTCCCAATATTTTAACGACCCGGCTCTTACGGGTCACTTTAAAGATCCGGATCAGTGAACCGGATCGGTCGTGAACGACCCATCTCTGGATACGAGCAGTTGTGAGCGTCGGAGTGCGTGACACGGTCTTTGACACCAGGGCAACCAAACTTGTATAAGGTCTATGATTCCAGGGTTACCAAGTGTGTTATACTTTTATTATAATCAAACGTAGGTATTATTTTTGCTTTTTAACATTTTAACAATTAAATATTATATTTAACTTTTAAGAAATGGGTTCATATGAGAAGGAACAAGCAAAGTTGCATCTACTGTTAAAAAAGGATAAAAAAAACTCTTTGGAGAAAACACAACTTTGGAGCCAAAAATGTTAAAACTATGTCCGAAAACATTATAAAGAGACTTCCTGGATCCACTACTGCTACGCGTTTGTTGAACGAACCACTACAAACTACAAACGCCTATATAGATTCCATGAAAGATAATTTTCTCAAGAAACAGACGCTAATCCAACAAGTCCCACAGAAATTCGAGCGTTGTTTGGATTAATTTACTTAGCGGGAATTTGTAAGGCCAATCAGATGAATACCGAGGATTTATGGCAGTCTGATGGTTATGGTGTTGAAATATTTCGCCTGACTATGTCTTTACAAAGATTTAGATTTCTGTTGCGTAACTTATGATTTGACGATAAAAAAACAAGATCCGAAAGAAGAAAAATAGACAAATTGGCTCCAATTCGGGAGATTATTGAAATGTTTACAAAACATTGTGAATCTCTCCGAATTTGTAACCATAGATGAAATGCTGCTAGGATTTAGAGGTAAATGCCCTTTTCTCATCTACATATCATCAAAACCTAACAAATATGGTATTAAAATGTTTGTCTTGTGTGATGCAAAATTATTTTAGAGAGAAGTTTAAGCTGGAGTGCAGCAGATGGTGCTTATAAAATATCAAATTCAGCAAGTGATGTAGTTTTGAGGCTTTGTTAGCATATAAAAGGTTCTGGAAGAAATATAACATTGTACAACTGGTTTACAACAATTCCACTTGTCAAGATACTAAAAGACAAGTATAAATTAAGAGTAATTGGAAGCATAAGAAAAAAACAAGAAGGAACTACCTCTTGAATTTAAAAATGCCAAGACCAGAATGTTCATCAATGTTTGCATTCAGTACATTAGTTTCATATATTCCGAAACCAAAGAAAAACGTTCTTCTTTTCTCAAGCCTACCTAACTCAGATGAAATAAACGAAGAAACTGGAAATCTAGCCATACATTCTATAATGACCGACTATAACGTAAGTAGTAGGCGTGAACGTCTGCGATAGATTAGGTGCAAATTACGACTGTTCAAGGAATACACACAGATGGCCATTGGTCCTGTTTTATAATTTTAAATATAGCGGGAATAAATTCTCAGGTGGTATTTACAAGTAATATTCCGGAAACAAAGAAATTGCGACGGATAAAAGAATTAGAAATGGTCTAATACAACCTCACCTTCGAATTCGTGCCACGATCTATAGCCTTCTCCGTAGTCTCAGATTTAGACTTCAAGAAATATGTGCTATTGAAAATTGAGATACACAAAGAAGGTTTTCTTGTTTTAGGTGCAATGCATACGTGTGCTTAGAACAGTTATTGTCAATTTGCACATCATGCAAGGAAACCATTTTAAATAAATAAATTTAATTGAAAATTGCAATTATTTTGCTTTAAATACATTTCCCTTTAGCTCTTTAATGTAAAATTTTTTAAATAAAAGAGGTTTCGTAGATTGATTTTAAGTTTTTAAGTCTATGTAAAATTTGTTAAACAAAAATAACTAAAAAATGTATATTTTTATGTTTAAAGTTCAATGAAGAAATTATTTTTTATTTAAATAAAAATGGGTTTAAATCGCTTAAATAACTTTTATTTAAATTAACATAATTTTGTCTATAAATTAATTATGTCCCTTAAAATATTCACTGGTCGTAGGGATTGGCTCGACCAAGGTAGGACAGAATAATATCGCGACTATTCTAGGGTTAAATTACATTCTACCTAACTCGGAAAAGGATAAGTATGATTGTTATTGTTCTTCAGTTTTTAAGATACACAAGAAACATCCATGTTCATATTTTTTGTATGACTTTAATCTCCCAGATGCAATCTGGCCTAATAACTCTAAAGAACTAGCAGTGCAATGTTGAGAGGATTACCCAGCTTGAAATGTATTTCGAGACTTACTGTTTTCCAATGTGGCAAGTATTAATGTATATCCTGCTTTAGATAATATTTTACCAAATAGTGCGCACAGTTTAGCATATTTTGTTAACCCCAGTCAATTTAATTTTGGTGCCATTATTTTATTTTACCTTTGGCAACATTGTGGCCTCCTGTATTCCTTGTAACACTTTAATTTTGTTATATGAGTATCTCTTAGTTTAAGCAATATAACATTTATAATGCACTATTTTAGTGTTAATTTTTAATAATAGATATATGCGCTTTATTTAAATTATATAATGGTTCTAAAATAATTTAAGGTAAGAAAAAAATTCTTGTTAATCCGCAGTTTTCAAACTCTGTAAATTTAAATTGTACATATGCTAATATAGTAATTGGTAGTACTCAGGTTCTTTATTTGAACCAGTAAATAAAACTTTATCAATCAATTATAATATAAAATTTGATTAAGAGTCTTTGTCATTGGTTATCTACCAAATAATGTTGCTTATTTATAAGTAGGGATGCACGATATTTTTCGATATATCAAAAATATCGATATATCGGTACATAAATATCGATATTTGTCATCGATGGATTTTAAGTCGATATTATCGTACATCGATGGATTTAATGATGATATTCACAACATCGATGGATTAGCAGTTAGCGCCAGTATTTATTTTCGGCGCCATAAGAAAAAGACAAAAACTATTTCTTTGGGTTTACAAATTAAGATTGCCATCTAGTGATTGTATAATAAACTATTTATGTAAGGGTAAAAATAGATATTTTACAGTGATTTTAAATAGAACGACCAATGAAATTGCCTAATTTGTAAACCTATGTTAAACTGAGTGGGAGTGGGATCTGCAAATATGCGACCGGGGGTTCCCCTGCTTTTTAATTTTTACGCTTTAATTTCGATTTTCGCTAGTGTTTTGGTTGGTATTTTTAGTGTCGATTGGGTATTTGTTTGGTGGTTTTCTGAATATATTATTATGGCGTAAAGTGCTTTGTGGAAATATTTCACTAAACTTGTTAAAATTGTGGCAAAGTGCAATTTCTGTAGCAAGAAAATTCAAATATCGAGCAATACAAGTAATTTGTCAAGTCATCTAAAAACTCATATACTCTCATCATACAAGAAACTAAGTGTTTTTGGATTTTCACTTAAAAGTGAAAATCGAAGCGGTAGTAATGATGTCATTATACAGGAAGGGACCGTGGAAATATCCAGAAACGATCATCCAGAGATACAAATTGAAAATAATAAGGTAAGATAATATGCTTGAGGTACTTCATATTTTTTAAAAGCTTTTATTTAACATGCAATGTTTTTGATGTAGGTATGTAAATTTATTTAAAAACGTTTCTCCAAAAAAGCTTTTAAAAGTGACTTAAGTAAAACAAAAAATTTTTAACAAATGAATTTTATTTTTATTTCAGCCTGGGCCAGGTTGCAGTACATGGTCAACGACAAGGGTTAAATCTACTCGTGCAGTTAAAAAACAACCTTCAAGTACATTGGATAACTATGATGCCTCAAGTTTAGGTAGAAGAGGTAGTGGAAGTGGGACCTTTCAGTCATCAATAATAGGTGCTTTTGAGAACTTAAATTCATATAAAAAAGGTGGACAATCACACGCAAAAATTACAGATGTCATAGACTTTTATCTGTGCAAAAATAATCAGCCTTTTGCTACAGTTGAGGGCGACGGTTTTCGACACCTTTTAAGTATACTAGTCCCTTAGTTTGTGCCTCCAAGTAGGGAATTAATTAAACGTTGTATTGAAACCAAGTATGAAGTTTTCTCAGAAAGATTTAAGAAAATGCTAGGTCAGGTAGAGTATCTGTCATTAACGACCGACATCTGGACGGAAACCATGAGTATGACAAGTTATTTGGGAATCACAGTGCATTTTATTATTGATGGTAAAATAAAAACCTGTACTCTTGGAGTGGTCGAACTACAGGAATCTCACACAAAAGAATATATAAGCCAACAGCTACTGAACGTGTTAGAAAAGTGGGGACACATTTTTAACAAAGTTTTGTTGTGTAGTAACTGATAATGGAGCAAATATCCTTAAAGCTGTCCATACAACTTTTGGACTGGAAAAACATTTACCATGTGCAGCCCATACGTTAAATTTAGTGACAGAAAATGCTATAAAAAATCACTTGGGCTATCACAACTCTTATCTAAAATAAGGAATATAGTCAAGTGGATTAAAAAAGCATGCTCAATACAGACGAGCTAAAAAAAAAGCAAATCGACAAGGGTAAAACGCAAGGAACAGTTTTAAATATTATTCTAGACGTGCCTAGGCGTAGGAATTCTGTTTTTTATATGGCACAGAGATTTTCGGAACTTAGTACTTATGTCAATGAATTATTGTTGGAAATAACGCAAGTACTCCAGACACTGCATCAGCAATGGAAATAAATATTTTAAAGGAAGTAATGGAGGTTTTAAAACCTTTAGAAAAATTAACTACCGAATTTAGTTCTCAAAAGTATGTGTCTGTGAGTAAAGTTATACCAATGATCAGATGTGCGAAAGAAAGTCTGAAAAATGTTAACCTTCAATCAGAAATTAGCATATCTTTAAAAGAAAGTTTAGTACAAGAAATCCATAAAAAATTTCGGAAGATAGAACAAAACAATATCCTAACTGTTGCTGCAGTTTTATGTGCAAAGACTCTCAGTAATATTAGAAAAGAAATTAGTTTAATCAATGAAAACTCTGCCTTTGATGAAGAGTCGTTGGAAACAAAAACAAGTGCTTCAACTAAGTCTGCAACTGAAGTTTTTGATTTGTGGGGATACCACTCAAAAAAAGCAAAAATGTCTTCTGGATTGGTTCAACAGAATGAACTTTTATTATATTTATCCCGACCCCTAACCGATTTAAACTTCCCCAACATTATCTGTCAATTTTAGCCACTTCAGTACCTTCAAAACGTTTATTTTCTAAGGCTGGTGCTATAAAAAGTAAAACAGGTAACCGTCTAAGTCGAAAACGTCTATCAAAAGTTCTATTTTTAAATTCTTTAGAAAAGGAAGATTGGCTGCATTAATTTCAATTATGTACTTATATAAGTTATATTTACTTACCTATTTATTTTTCAATTGTTTTGACTGCTGTTTTTACAT
The DNA here is from genome assembly GCA_030620095.1 of Kuschelorhynchus macadamiae. Taxonomy (NCBI): domain Eukaryota; kingdom Metazoa; phylum Arthropoda; class Insecta; order Coleoptera; family Curculionidae; genus Kuschelorhynchus; species Kuschelorhynchus macadamiae. The sequence continues at coordinate 509,923 of JAUTXW010005262.1, read as the reverse complement.
GTTTTAATGTAGTCAGAAATATTATGTTATTTTTTCTTTGTTTCAATGTTTTGTTAGGTTTACTTACAAAGTCTATACTTAACTTACCTATTTATTTAGTTTTCAAATGTTTTAACTGCTGTTTTTACATGCCTAGTTAGAAACTTTATGTTATTTTTTCGTTTTTTTCAATGTTTTGTTATACTTACCTACCTATTTATATTTCATATGTTTTTTGGCTGCTGTTTTTACATGCGTAGTTAGAAATGTTAATTATTTTTTCTTTTGTTTTAATGTTTTGTTGGATTTAAATATAAATTGCGTTTAATTTCTATTTTTACTTTTTTATTTACCAATACAGTTTTACAATAATTTATTTCCTTAACCGCGCAAGTTCTTTTTTTATGCACAGGATGATTAGTTAAAAACGTATAAATATATTTCGTCAAATATTTAAAAAACTATGGATTTTCATGACACATTTTTAATTCTAAAGTTTAGAATTTGATTTCACTCTACAGCACGGTACATTAAAATTTTACTTCTCAGGTTTCGTTCCGCCATCCACTTCATTTTTTAAATGCGGCTCCGAATTTTTAATTATTATTTTTAGAATAATTTTTTTATCTTCTATTTAACCATGGAAAATTCCATTATACCGTGGTTTATAGTCCCTATATACATTTTATTGTAATTCTTTGTAACAAAGTGTTGTTTTTTTCCCATACTAGTATTTAATTGTTTAAGTAAAAGGCAACTAAACTTTTCTAAGGATTTTAGATTATGAAAATGACGCGGTTCACAGGTTCTCATTGATGATGATTCGTGCAACTATACCGCTCGCTCAATAGTTATATTCTTTCGCTACTTTCAGGAACTGACAGCTGAGAACAACATCGCAAAAACTACCAACTTGGAGGAATTTTCAACAAACCAATCATCAAGTCTTATAGTAAAATATATTTTAAAATTGTATTCCAAAATGCTACTACTGTACCAAGACGGTAAATTGTATTAAAAATGTGGTTAGTGTCAAACTAAAAAACCGGCTTTTGAATATTAAATAATCTATTTTTTTCACTTCATTGGCGGCTGCTTTCAAAAGCTATAATATATGCTTATGTTTTCTTTTTAGATTTAGATGACACTGTCCCTCCGCAGTATGCTTTTCTTTATAAAGAAAACCTTGATGATTACGAGAAGGGCCTTGACTTTGTGCTTTCCTTAAGCGAAAGCGAATCGAGGCATAAAAGAAAATCAAAATGTGCAAAAAAGAAAACTCTCGCTAGAAACACAGAAGGGGTTGCAAAATATTGTATTGGATGTGAGTCATATAACAGGTTCTTCAGGACTTAAATTGGCTAAAGACGTCATGAACAGTAAATTATCAAGAGAGAGAGAGACAAACATTAATTATTATTAATTATTTTGAACCAGTTGAAAAAAAAGGTACAGAAGAAATAAGAAATAAAGGTGTGCTCTATTCCAAACAGACGCAGTTCAAAAACATATTTCTTTCGAAAGCGATGAAATAGAGAATAATCTAGAAGATGCAGTCCAAAATCTACCGAATGAAACAAAATCGAAATAAACATCGTATAAAAGGAACCTGTAGCTGTAAAATAAAACGCTACGAAAAAATTAATTCTTAAGATAGGATAATAATTAATAAAGACTATTGGAATACAAACGGGGACTTGCAAAGAATATGGCTTTCATGTAAAGTAACTGAAGAATTGTCTAAAAGAAAGTTACGAGAAGGAAGGAGAGATATTACTAGAAAATATGTCTTACCAGTAAAGAACGCTGATGCGACTAAAACAGACAAACGTTTGTCAGAAGTTTTTCCTAAGTACGCTTGGATATGGAAATGCCAATGTCCATACGTCGCGTCGCTCAGAAAATCTCTAACCGAATCAAATGGTAAAAAAAATTACAAATGCTTAATACTAAGAGAAGATCAGCGTGGTAGGCATCTACCTCGTAGCGAAAAGGATAAGATCCTCTTTATTGCTCATATCAACTCTTACAATCCTCTACATTCCCACTATGCAAGGGAGCACGTCCCTAATCGCAAATATTTGCCTCCTGATCTATCTATAGTAGCTATGCATAACGACTATAATGACATCCATCCAGATGCTAAAGTTTGCTATGAAGTTTATAGGCAGATGACTGATAAACTAAAACATATTAACTTTTACGAAGCAACTCCCGAAAAATGTGGGTTTTGTCAGGAAATGAAACTTAATAATTGCGAGGAGAATAGGATTAAAAGGGCAGAACATTTGGAAAAGATAATATTTATTCACTACTCGTATACTAATAAATGTAATAATCAGTTTTATGTTTTAAGCGCAGTATTTTTTGCAAATAAATTAAATCTTTATTTTTTTTTAGGTAACAAAAAACATAACCATCATGGTTAATCAACTGTTCCTATGCAATTGGGCATATTAAACCGCTTGTAAAATGCATCGGCAGTATTTTTCCACTCAGAGTAGGTGAGTTCCTTGAAATATATTGAACTTAACTCTTCCCATATGTTTCTGTAATATTGCGGTATACTGTACTTTCATCCCAAATAATTGTTGCCAAGAGCATCCTTCTTCTAGATAATTGAAATTAAAAAAAATCCAATGAGTCAGAGCAAGACCAGGCACGTAGTCAGCAGTTCGAGGGAGGTCTAAACCACAAATTCAATTCGGGGGAGGGAAGGTGTCCAAATGGGCAAACCTCAGGAAAAGTAGTAAGAAGCATGCCTACACCAATATATTATCAAAGTTTCGGGGGGGGGGGGGTCTAGAACGAAAACATTTGTTTAACTTGTTGAATTGTCATGTGAATATATTTGAAAAATTCTTCCTTATAAAATTAAACAGAGTTCTAAAAGACGATTCATAGGCCTAACGCCCCAACGACGATGTCTGTGTTTTTTTTTTCATATTAAGCAAGACCATGCGAAGTGAGCCGGCGTACAAGATTCTTAAAAATGTTGGGTAAACCTACCATGATATTTTAAAGTAAACTTATTTTGTATTACATTACGTTACGTTAAATGAATTGTTGCATAAACCAGCCTTTAGCCTGAATAGCCTGTAGAAAATACCCAAGGCACATTATATACATATAAAAACCTAACCTGCCAAACAATTCTAACAGGTTATGTTATGTTGAGGTATGAACGCAACTAACACATGTTTTGTATGACGCAACATACTGCTAGTCGTGTTTTTGAATTCACCCGTTTCTTTTCACGAGGAAGCCGCGCGTGTCTCTGGTGAACGACTGTGCTGCTCAAGAAGGATGTGTGGAATTTCAGGTTTTTTTTAATTTATTTTATGTTCAATTCGCAGTTCTTTACAATAAAAAGTCAAAAGTGTTGTTTACCGCCACTCAAGATGAGCTTTTGGTGGAATTACTGGCAAAACATCCCGCTTTGTATGATCTAGCCCATTGTTTATACATTATATATGTTGCACAGTTCCCAGGCAATTAGGAAAATTCCACCTTTGACCAAACGCCAGAGCATTTTGTTTTTTTTTATCGAATGACAATGCTGGTATACATTCAATGATGCTAATGTCCTCTTTACAATTCTACTGATGTAGTTATGCGACACTCTGAACGTAAATGCTAATGAACGGAATGTCTCACAAGTTGCCATAAAACTAAAACTCATTTTCTAAAATATTCTTATCTCAAAAAAATATTATGTACAGGACGATTGACTGAATTTTGGCCACCACCTTAACTTTCTTAATTCTGAAGATAGAAAAATAATTCTTTCACCGTATTGCAGGAGACAAAATGTAGTTTATTGTGATATGCAAAAAATAATATAAATGATTCTGAAAAAACAGGGCTCGCTAGAGTTGCATTTTTTTTGACACACCCTGTATATTTATAAATATTTTAAAAGAGCTATAAATAAGCTTTTAAAAAATACTATATATTTCGCTTTGTTCGTTTTTGAGATATTTAGATTTAAAAAAGGAGTTTTATTTATATACCATCATATGTTGGTATACAAGAAATTAATATTTTCTGTTTTCAGAGGTAGAATGTAGACTTTAATTTTACAGGGTCGTCTACCAAAGACCATGTAATATTAAAGTCTACACTCTACCTATAAAAACAGAAAATATTAATTTCTTGTATACCCACATATGTTAAAATACTTTTTTAAAATCTAAATATCTCAAAAACTAACAAAGCGAAACGTATCATATATAGCATTTTTGAAAAGCGTATTTATTGCTCTTCAGAAATATCTATCAATATACAGGGTGTATCGTTTAAAAAAATGCAAATTTAGCGTGTCATGTTTTTTGAGATACCCTGTATATTATTTTTGCATATAGCAATAAACTACATTTCATCCCCTGCAGCATGGTGAAAGAATTATTTTTCTATTTTCAAAAATAAAAAGTTAAGGGGTAGTCAAAATTCAGTCAATCACTCTGTACAAAACTAGTTTTACAGCGCAGAATCTAGGCAGGTACATAATGTTATTGTTCTTTATTTTAATTCAAGACTGGCGAAACATTAAAGATACATATAATAGAAGGAAAAAAAAGAGAAAAGCACAGATTCTGCTGCATTCCCCAAAAAGGCGAAATGGGCTTTAGCAGACATGTTGTCCTTTCTAGACCAAACAGAGCGTAAACGTTCATAAGTTTCTTGCTAATAAATACTATAAAAGCACATAGTAGTTTTCTTTTTCTTGATAGGAGTACATCTATGGGGACTGACGAGCTTGAGGAATCGAAGGAGAATGAAGATGATATCGATAATATTGTCTCTGGTGAAATTTCGGAGAATCGTCTCGTCCAAGAAGTTCTGCCTCTGTGCCGACAACACACGTAAACCCGACGTTAACCGATGGAGCAAGTAGTACCCCAATTTTGGAGAAAAGAGAGTTTTCTAAATCAAATCGCAACAGCAAAATTCAGAAGACCAATAATGACATAATTGCTTTAATGAAAGAACGAAGTGTTGAGCGAAATAAAATTTTAAAAAAATTGGCTTAAGCAAACCGGATTCCGATGATTTATTTTTCCAAAGCATAGCAGCTTCAGTAAAAACATTAAGGCCAGATCTAATGAACGAATCCAAGTTGAGAGCCATGCACCTCGTATTTGAACTGGAACAACGAAATGCTTACGAGCCATTCTATTCAGCACCTCCACCTCCTAGCCCTTCATCGTATTCAGTCAATACTAATACCACTACTAATGACTCCTCTCCACCAAATAAGACTTATGGCAGTACCCATCCCCTACTCATGTTTTCTTAGACCTAAATAACTTTCAGTTAAATAACTCCAATGTATCTTAAGTTGTTTTTTTTTTAACCTTTATGTATTTCTTTTAGTTTTACATAATAAACTTTTCCGCCACATTGTTTAGATTTTTAATTCACAGTTTAAGCAGGGCATGAACGGAATGAGTTTTTTTATTATTTTTTTTTAAATATAAACTAATTCAAATCGGCAAAAAGACATTTCATTTTACCATGCCTCAGTGTAATCGCTAATTATTGCTGTGGGGTTATTAGATATTGAACTGATTTGAACTAGACTCAATTGTATGACTCACATTTTACATCTTCGTTTATTAAATCCAGAATAAAATTAAACTGTGCTTTATTCAGTCTAAAATATTCTCTAAATTTTACTTCATCCTGAAGCAGATGTCGATTTGTCAGTGTGGTATAACTTCCCTCATCACGCCTTTATTTAAATAATGGATTTACAGGGGCATTGCTATTTTTATGGTAGGCTAATTGTAATAATATATTGTCGTCTTTTTCCTCTAAAAAAAAATACAGTAGTGTACTACTGCTACTAGTACTTTGAACTGATCATTTTGCTGTTACGTAGCCGCAGCTTAAAAAACCACCCGATTCACCGGCTGCCACATGCATCAGTCGCAATGCGGCCGTCGCATGCCGCAGCCGCATGGAAGGAACCGTACCTTTAAAAAACTATTCCCTATAGTGAACTAGATAGATTAGTTCACCGTTCAATAAAGAAATGCTGTATTCGCACACTTATTGCTTGTTGTCACTGCCTGCCGGCTATCGCTCTTCAAATTCTCATTAGGTCGTTTCGTTCTCGCATCTCGGGAACTGGCACCGGCATTAGGTATAAGATGCTTTTGTACGGAGGCGACCGATCTTTTCTCTCCGTTCTGCAGTATATACATTGCCGCATCCTTATCCAGTTCCTTCGGAATTGTGCTGTTGTTTTAGTTGAACACAACTGGGCTACTATACCGTTGCAATGGATCTTGTGAAGCCCCCCCGAAACTATTTATCGATCTTTTTTTATTGGTATAAGGTAACTAGAGCATAAAAATATTGAGACATAAAGGGGTTTATTTTCAATTACTTACATAAACTTGGGTTTGTGTATGGTATTGACGTTAGACTAAATTAGATCAATGTTAGGTTCTCTGTTGAGTTGACGTCAGTAGTGTAAATTTGTTAAATTGTGTATGTTGTGAATTAAAAAAAAGCAACCTTTCTTAATATATACATAATAATAAGACATTTTTAATAATGTATAGAGATATCTACCTACAATGTCGAGTAAACGTAGTGATGTGTGGGTTCATGATAATTATTGTAAACAAACTTGGTGGATCCTTAGGAAAATTGAATCGCTATATGAAAGTAAAGCATTCAACTATACGAATTAAGAGCTCTGCAGAAGCAAGTACTTCGTCTTTGAATGCTGAACCTTCCACTTAGACTTCTTCTTCGCAAAATACCGATGGTCTAAGAATTATTGTTGAAGGTGAACGTGCAAATTTTAATTGTTATAAAATTTCTAATTTTTGTAGAACAAAGTACGACTGCAAGCAGCAGTAGCCATCTTACAAAAAAAATAAGTGTTTATCATCATTGCATACAGATATCGCCTCATATTTAAAAAATACGAAACCAATACCAATATCCAGAAGCAAAGAACTAGATTATCAGCTATTACGTATGATTGTTAAAAGATACTACCCGTTTTCAATAGCTGAGGATCCGGAATTCATAAAATTAATGCAAATGGCAGTTTCTGGTTATAAAGTACCAACTAGAAAAATTTTAAGTGAAGGGTTAATGTTACAAATATATGAGAAAACTAAGGAAATAATTCAATCTAATTGCCGAATTTATTAGTGCAACAACGGATTCTCGAGCAGAAATAAATAATAAGGATTTTACAGCAATAACAGTTAATTACATTTTAGACGAAAATAATTCAATAGCCCCAAAATCTCATTTAATAGACTGTTTTTCTTATAATGATAAGCATACTGCCGAGAACTTGGCAGCATTATTACAAAATTTCAAGAGTATCAAACTCAAAATAAAATTTGCTGCATTGTTAGTGATAATGCGGCTAATATTCTTGCGGCCGTTAGAAAAGGGGGTTGGAAAACTAGAGGTTGTTTTGCGCATTCTATCAATCTTTTAGTACAAAATGGGTTAGACGAAACGACAGACCTTTTGAGTAAAATTAAGACAGTAGTAACTTTTTTTTTCAGCAAAACTACAGCACTAGCAAAACTGAAACAAATGAGGATATGAGCCATAGGGCCATTACAGTTAAATATAGTGAGTGCCACAGAATGGATAAGTTTTGAAAAATTGGTACAAATATTACAGATTTTTAAAGATATAATAATATTAGTGCAGAAAAGAATGTTGCTATTTCAAAAATTTTAATATTTGTACATGCAATTTATCAACATATCCAAATTCATTACTTGCAAAAAACAGATCCTAAATTAAAAGATGTTCGAGAGGTTTTTCGCGAAAATTGCTTTAAAAGGTTTGGTGATGTTGAGGATATTGATATATGTATTAGATCCGCGCTTCAAAAAATATGGTTTCAAGGATAGCGTAAATATAATAATGCCGTTACAACATTGCGAAAAAGTTAAGTTCTTTTTATTCTAAACCTGGTTTGGATATTACTGGAGATTTACAGGCTCTGCCTCAAACTTCACAGCATAAAAAACAACACAGTCGACAATGTGAAATACTTTTGACGAAACAGTTCTGTTGCAAGAGATAAAATCTACGGCGGCCGTTATTGTAGAATTTGACCTTTACTTGGAGGAACCGTTGATTGATCGCGGCGAAAATTTATGAGACTGGTGGTTTGAACGCCACCACGTATACTGTATATCCTACAATATACAAATTTATAAAAAAACGTTTATGTATTCCTGCAACGTCAGTTCCCTGTGAACGGATTTTTTCAAAAGCGGGGCAAATTATTAAAGAAAAAAGTTCAAAACTAAAGTAAAAAAAATAGTAATATTTAATGCGTTAATCTCTGTGTATACCTCTGTTAATTTGTCGATATGTGATTTCTGCTTTTTGTTTAATTGTTGTTAGTTTTTTTTATTTCAATTAAGATATTATATGTTTATATTGTTTTTGATAATTTTTATGTTTAACGTTACAGCATTTTTCATTGAATATATTATAGGTATTTAATTCAATGAATTACCTCATTATTATTTTCAAATAGTAATTTTTAGTTTGTTGGTGGATATGTAGCTAGGATTGTCTATTTTGATTTACGATTATTTTGTTTTTGTTTTTTACCCTGCCAGTATTTTTTTATTAAACATAATTCATTTAAAATGCTTATATACCTATACTTAATCAAACATTTACTGCAATTACGTATAATATAACTTGAACAAAAAACCATCTCAAATATTATCGTCGGTATCATGACATAAAATGCGTTAAGATCTTAGAGTTGTATTAGTGTATACTTGTTTTTAGCCAAGGGTCCTAACTTAAAATCAATTTATTTCTTCATAAAAATGACAAAACACATCGCCCTATCTTAAAATCTGAACAGTTTTATTACAGCATCAAGGCGACTCTTGAGATGGGGCTTTCTGTTGTGACAATTTTTAATAGAATCTTGACTTAGGCCCGTCCGCTGCTTAACGAAATCTTTTTTCTTTATTCGATCTCAAAGGGTTAGGAAAACAACAGCATTGTATTCAGGCATTCCGCTAGCTGAAACGAGTATTGAAAATTCTAGAACACGTCGTTGTCGTCGTGGTTTATTATATCGAGCAGTTTATCAGTGATCTTGTTAGTGTGAGTGAGGTTCAAGCGCTTAATATTCTTAATCGACAGTCGAAATATCGCATGTGATTATTTACAAAGTATTACATTGTAAATTGTATTAAAAAGTCGGTAAGTGGTAACTTTAATACTAATTTTTAGTTGTTAGTATCTATCTTTATAGGTATCAATAGTTTTCAGACTTTTGGTATCTAAAAATGGATGTGCTTGTAAAGTGGGATGATAGAACTGTTAATTCTGTAGAGTAAAAATGTTTTTCGATAAAAAGTTATATTTTGGCAATATAGCAACGACAGAAGATTGTGCAGTCAATGTTTAAGTACTAAAGACCCCACAGAATCCTCGGATAACGAACCATTTTCTAAGAAAATTGTTTGTCCAACTAATTATAACCAAGCTAGTTCTTCAGATTCCTCGGATAACGAACCCCTTTCTAAGAAAATTGTGTGTGCAACTAATTATAACTAAGCTAGTTCTTCAAGTAACACAAACCTGTTCCACGATAATCAAATTTCGTCAAACGGCGTGCACATTTTACCGGAAGAAAACATTTTTCAAACACCTTTTACCGACTGTAGTGATGCTACGTTAATAGGTCCACCTAATGATGAACCTATTTTAACAGAACTTCTTTCCTTGATCCCTGATACCTTTGAGCAAGAAAGTTATTGTGCAATTAGCACATCAGAGACTATAACTAAAATAACCGACGAAAGTAATTTACCAACTACGTATTCCCATGATAATAAGAAAACAACTAGACCTGACTTAGAAGATAGGAATATCTAACATAATGATCTATGTGAACTTCACCGCCATGTTGACCTAAGCGACAGAGAAGATCCAACATGCGTACAGAGTTGTGAAGTTCTTCGATGCAAGAAAAAAGTATTCAGTGCTTGTCACTGGTGCTTAATATTGTTATGTTGGGATCATTTTCAAGAAGAATTGATAAACTGCAATAGTCATCGTCCTCTAGAATCGAGAAGTGGTGAAGATGTCATTAAAAAACGGCCAACTGAAAAAAAGCCTGTTAAAAAAATATTAAAAATCTCAGAAGATTTTGCTGTAGAAGGGTCACCAAAAGCAGCCCAGGGAAAATAAACAAAAGATTGCCAAAGCTTTAAGAAATAGTGGAAAAGAGTTTGTTTCCTTGAAAACTAAGAAGCCCGTCCCAAGACGTAAATTAGGACCGGCTTGTAATGCCGAATGGTGTAGAAAAGGCGGAAGGGAATGCAGAAAGTTTACCGAGGAAGTAAGGGAGGCTGCATTCTTGGATTTTTATAACTTGGCTGATTTGCAGTTACAACGAGAATTTATTGCTCGATTCGTAAAACAAACACAAAAAAAGTCAAATACAAAACCAGATGACAACTCCCGACGAACGTACACGAAAACTTTTTTCCTTCCATGTAATGGTGAACCAACTAAGGTGTACCGTAAGATGTTTATTAGCACACTGGAGGTAGGTGAAAAGGTGGTGCGCAATGCTGTGAAAAAAGTTCAGAGCACTGGCGTACTTGAAAAAGATAAACGTGTTGGTCGCGATAAAATATCTGCCCTCAAAGACAGGGGTGTAAGAGACAGTATAATCAATCACATTAATAAATTCCCCCGTGTTAAGTCCCACTACTGCTGCGAGGATAATTCCAGAGAATATTTACATGGGGATTTAAGCTTACGAAAGATGTACGAGATGTTTATAAATGAGTTGCAGTCCACCGAACCCAAACCTAGTTTTTCATTATACAGGTTTATTTTCAAAAAAATTAATTTGTCATTCCAGGCCTAAAAAGGACCGATGTGGAATTTGCAGAATTTATCACAGAAGCAGTTCATGAACTTAAAGACAATTTTAAAAGTGCGGCTAAAAATGATCCAAAAATGTTATGTGCTTCTTTCGATTTGCAACAGGTGATATCATTACTTATATCTAATGACAATGATGTTTTTTATAAACGTAGATTTTCTGTTTTTAATTTTACGATTTATGACTTAGCCAATCGTGGTTGTTATTGTCTAACTTGGCATGAATGTTCTAGTGGTCGCGAATCTTCTGAAATTGCTACTGCGGTTGTAATGATCTTAAAAAAATACAATGAAGAAAAACATATTTCTTCCGTCCAGTTATTTGCAGATGGCTGTGGCGACCAAAATAAAAATTCAATCCCGGCAACTGCTCTTTTGTATACGGTTTTACAGTGAAAATACTTAAAGGAAATAAGTCTTAGATTTTTTTCGCCTAACCATGGGCAGAGCGAAGGAGACTCTGCCCATAGCGCAATTACGTATGCTCTTAAAAAAGCTGGATATTTGTTTACTCCTAGCCAGCTGGTTCCAGTATTTCTCTTGGCAAGGCATAACAAGCCTTATAAAGTTTACCATTTAAATTATGATAACTTTTTAGATTACAAAAAGTTAAGCGAAGATCTAAAAATCAAATCAATAAAAACAGATGATACCGAAAATGAATTTAACTGGTCAGATGTGTTTGAGTTTTTTGTAAAAAAGGAAAATCCCGATAAGATATATATAGCCACGTAGACAAACAATACCGTTCAATGTCTTTAAAAAGGCAAATGCTACAATCTTTAACCGTCAAAAAATTAAATAAAGAACAAAGGCCTATATCTAAGCTAAAGTATGAATGTTTTAGTATTATACTGTTTGTATTTAAATATTTATAAAAACATGCTTAAAAACGGTCATTTTATTTCTACTTTGAAGGGCCTATCTCGACCAAAATATATCAAAAACATTTTTAGTGTCTTTACAAAAGGCCCTATCTCACAAAAACCATTATAACAACCATATGGTAATTTTTATTTTGAAATTTGGTATTACACAAAAAACTTGCATGGTTTGTTTTTCATAATTCCAAAAAACGAGATCGAAAATCGGTATAGTTCTTTGTATTCTATTAGTGTAGAGATATTAGTGTTCTTTAAATTGCTCTCCTGAAAACTTGCAAAAAACGAGATAGGGCCTTATACCATAAGATCGACGATATGTAGGTACTGACATTTCCTTGAAATCGTTCAAACTTTCAATTAAATATTTAGTCTTGCTTACTCGTTCGGTACGGACCAATGAAATCAAACATCTACGCATCTTAAAATTTCGTAAGCACAGTTCGTGAACTGTGAACTATAGACCTAATTCTTTGAACTATTATCTTTCATGGACGAGACCGAATGAACTAGTTCACACAAAAGAACTAGAATTCCCACCTCTAATAATTAATAATAATTCGATGTCGTAAGCTTTCTGAATCCTGTCCTTTCACCCTAACCGATTCTTTCCGACGACCGACGACTGACTTAGTTACTTACCGCCCACTGTGTGGCTTCATGCCAAGCCATCTAACCTCGAAAAGAAGAACTATTATTTTCCGTCATCTGATCTGTCAACTGTCAATCAGGAGCGGGTCTTCCATTAGGCTGAGCAGGCTGAAGCCTAGGGCCCCCCGGCAAAAAGGGGCCCCCCTCAGGAGCCTCAATAAAAAACGGCACCATGCCAATACAATACCCGCTTACATTACAAAAATAAATAAGATTATTAAAAATCATTTCACTATTCATAAATAAAAAAAAATCATTAATAAAAATGAGACTTTGTTTTCTATTTAATTTTTCTGCTCCCGCAACCGTTGCATGGGAACTAGGCTTAAGTCGTGCGAAGAAGCAGCGGCAACGATGCGATAAACTGTCAAATTTTGGGGAATTACCGATATCCCGTTGTCTTGGCCTGGCACACAGTAAAGGTCGTACATCGTACAAAGCGAGGAAATTAATTTATATAGCTGATTTTTTGCAGTGTGCTTTGTATTTATTAGCAAGTAATATTTAAAGTGGTCGTTGGTTACTGCAGAAAAAGATTTTTATTAAGGATTTCTGGATTTAAAGGTATGTAAAAATGTATTTTATTAAAATGGTTTGTAATCTATATATTAAAGCACAAAGGGTATTTTTGTCTCCATCCTCAAGCGACTACCGCTTAACGGATTTCGAAGATTTTCTTTTTTTAATTTTTTCCATAGATGGAAAACATGAAGCATTTTTATATTGTTTTAATGCGTATTTTTTTTATAAAACCAATATATGTCTTTTTAACAGGGTGGCGAATGCGCTAGACCGTGAAACTAATTTATTTCTGTATAAATGAGGCGACATCTAAACAAACGCCGCCAACCTACCCCGCTCTAATCCAAAACAACGTAAAGCGAAAACAGAAAACGTGCGTACACAACGACGCAAATTCGCTAAGCTAATTATAGATGTCGCCACCTATGAATTAAAGTGATATCTATATTTATTAGTTTTTTTTTTAATTTGTCGGCATTTTAGAATTTATTTATAGATTATATAGGGGGGGCTTGCCCCCCAGGCGCCTCCCTAGTATGATATTAAAGTACAAATAGACAATTTTAAGTTCGTATCGAGGTTCATATACGCAGTATACACTATAATATGCAGCATTTTGACAATAAAATCGCAGATAATTTTAGTGAATGAATGGTTCAAATTTGGTACATATATTCGTTTTTATTGTAGACTAACCATTCTATCGACTGTAAATACAAAAAAAGCAAATGTAAGAAAATTTGAGCTACTTTTTTTTTGTAGATTTTTGAACTTGGATTTTGGAACCTAATAATATAACACAAAATAATTAACAATGTCAGGGCGGAAGTATTTAAGTGGTAGTCAAAAACGCAAAATAAAGGAACAAAAAGTCAAAGATATATCAAAATGTGCAAAATTAACCAGCTTTTTTCAATCTGAAGAAGTCGGGGAATCATCCAAAGAATTGAGTTGCACGGAAGATGGAAATGTAACGGATAGTCTACTAATTGAAGATGAAGAGCAAACTCGGGACAACGAAGATACCAGATAACAAGCCGAAAATCTTGTTCAGATTGTTGAGAATAAAGACGAGTGTATTCAAGAACGACTAGAAAAAAATTCTGAAACTAGGAAAATTGTTGATGCAAATGGAAACTATAGTGATATAGGATTTTGGCCCAAGGTAATTACTCCTGAATTAACAGATTTTTGCCTAAGTCGACCATCTATGTTTTTTCAAAATAAAAATGAAACTAATTCATATCCAGAATCCAAGCAAACTTATAAAGATCAAAGTAGATTTTTTTGTAATAGTTTTTTTAATAAATACATAAAAAATGGTCAAACAATTCTAAGATCCTGGCTTTGTTATTCTTTATGCAAAGGAGCAGCATTTTGTTTACCATGCAAATTATTTCCCAATCCAGGCAATAGTTTGGCTTTGGCATCTGACGGCTGTAGAGATTGGAAAAACATAGGAAAAATTCTTTTATCCCATGAAGAGTCCAATGATCATAAGCAAGCCTTGATGGCCTATCTCACACGAAAATCAAGTAAGGGTACAATAGACATGGAGTTAAAAGAACAGGCAACAAAAACTGCAAAATACTACTACAATATTTTAGAACGGGTGGTAGCGGCAATAAAATTTTTATCTGAAAGAGGTTTGCCACTACGAGGTCATGACGAAAAGTGGGGCTCTCCACATAATGGTAATTTTATGGGCCTCATGGAGCTTATTTCGGAATTTGACTCATTTTTAAAAGAACATCTTACAAAATGTCAAACTGGGGCGATAAAATCCACTACTTACTTATCTAAAACAGTATATGAAGAGATAGTGCAGCTTATGGGAAAAAATGTTCTTAAGCGTATAACTGACCAGATTAAAGAGGACGATACTAAATATTATACCCTTATCGTTGACTCCACGCCGGATGTTGCTCATACAGATCAGCTAGCAATAATATTAAGATACTGTTATAAGGGAAAAGTATTTGAACGATTTACAACCTTTTTACAGATTGAAAATCACACTAGCGAGACACTAGACTACTAATCATACGATAACGCTTCGAATATGAGCGGAAAATATACAGGCTTACAAGCACGAATAAAAAAAGTTAATGCCTTAGCAGATTTTGCCCCTTGTGCTGCGCATTCTTTGAATTTGGTGGGAGTAGAAGCAGTGTCTGTTGTAGGGGAAATGATAGATTATTTCGGAACTGTTCAACAGATTTACACCTTTTTCTCTGCATCCCCACACCGTTGGAAAATATTAACTGAAAGAGCATCAATCAAATTTTCACTAAAAACTTTAAGCACAACAAGGTGGTCTTCTCATTATGAATCAGTTCATGCGGTTAATGCAAGCTATCAAAAAATACTTGATACTCTTAAATATATATTTGATGAAAGCAATGAAAAGGCAGATTGCAAATTAGAAGCAAATAGTTTATATAAAAAACTCACTAAGCGGGAAACAGCAATTCTTTCCATAATATGGGAAGTAGTTTTAGAGCGCTTTAATAAGGTGAACAAAATTTTACAAACCCCTGGTTTGGATTTGTGCGAAGGATACTCCTTACTTTCTTCACTGCAGCTGTTTGTTAAATCTTTACGCCAAGACTCTGAACAACAATTTAAGGATTTGGAAAACAAAGCAACTTATTTAAGTACAGAAGTTAAAGAAAATTTTAGCGATGCATATAAAAGAGCAAGAACAAACATATTTTCAGATGGAGAAAAAGGAAAAGATTTTCTTACCGGAAGAGAAAAATTTCGAATAGAGGTGTTCAATGTTCTTTTAGATAAATTGGTGGTGGAACTTGAAAAAAGAAGTAGTGTATACAAAGTACTTGCAGACAAATTTAAATTTTTAATAAAGTTGGGCAAAAAAAACTCAATTATTGAACCTAAATCAATGGAATCTGTAATATCAACTTATCAAAAAGATATCGGAGAAGAACTGTTAAGTGAATGCAGTCAGTTCCAACATTATTTAAACAATATATGGTTTAAACAAAATGAGTGTATTACGGCTTCCGAAATGCTAACACTAATTTTTGAAAGAAACCTTATCGATATCTTTCCAAATTTGTATACAATTCTTAAAATTTACTTAACTATACCTATAACTAGCTGCGAAGCCGAAAGGTCATTTTCTAAAATGGCATTCATAAAAAATAAATACAGATCCACAATGACGGACGAGAGGCTAAATAACCTTTCAATTTTGTCTATTGAATATGACATTACAAGATCAATTTCTTATGAAGAAGCAATACGCGAATATGTTAGGATTAAGATCAGAAGACAACAGTTTTTTTAAATTTGTTCAATTTTGTTAATCATGTTGTTTGCTTTAATTTTAATAATTTGTTTTTTTTTTGTTATTGTAGAAATAGACATTGATTTTGGTGTTTTACATTAGTCGTTTTATTTGTTTTACAAGAAAAACTTTGACAACCTATCAGAAACTAAAAAAATTAAATTTCGGAAGGTTGGGGGCCCCATAAAATCAATCAGCCTATGGCCCCAAAAAACCACGATCCGCCACTGCTGTCAATCGGGTGGGTGTGGTGGTTAAATAGTGGAGAAATTAGTTAAAGTTTTTCCTTTTTCCTTATTTTAAAGACATCAATTGGGATCAATCAATACAAACGGCTAAAAAATGGGAAAAGCGGGTAAAGCTGCGGCAAAATGTCGTGTTTTTAGAACAGAATGGTTATCCCAAGAATGGGCGAAAGGTAATGATAATTGTTTCTGAATGTACCTAAACTACGTATTTTTAATTTAATTTAAGGATGGTTAATAAAAAGCAGTGGCAAGACATAGTAAATTACCTTACCACATTACGAAAATGAGAGCAATTTCTATAGTAAGCGAGAAACTCAATATTATGGTCATGAAAGGATGAAGATAAAGAAAGAGTTGCGTTTTGCTATCCATGTTGCAAGGCAATCCTCCATTAGAAGTATTGACTACCTGGGAGAAGTTTTCAATGCTATAATTTAAGGGAAAAACCGAAAAGCATAAAACTTCATCGCACTAAGTGCACAGCTTTAATTAAATACGTAATTGCTCCATCGCTCCATGAAGAACTTTTAGATGATATTGGCAATATCCCGCCTTATTCATTGGTTTTAGATGAGAGCACTGATGTTTCTTATGCTTGTGTATTAGATATTATAGTAAAAGTGTTCAAAAAGTATAAGTAAGTTTTTTAGGGATTATTGAGGTTGAAAAAACAACTGCTTAAATTTTATTCGAGACAGTTTTTAATTTTGTAATAAGTGAAGGTTTAAAAATGAATAATTTAATAGGGCTGGGCACAGATGGGGCCAATAACCTTTGCGGCCGGCATAATTCTTTATTTGCTCTTATCCAAAGATAGTATCCCAGAGTTTAATTGGTTAGATATATTTGACATTCCTTAAATTTAGCTTCTTCGGCAGCTGCTTTTGTTTTACCCTCAAATTTGGATTTTCTCTGTAGAGAAATATGTAACCGGTTTCATGGCTTTTTGACATACTTAATAATAATGAAAAAATCTTTCATAATTTTGTCCAGTTGTGTAATACTCGTTGGTTATGTAAACATAATGTTGTAAAAATAATCCTAGAACATTATGAGGAACTAAAATTACATTTTAGTGTTGTAGTTGACAAGGAGAAATGTTATTCAGCCAGAATCATAAATGAGATGTTAAATGATGATGCAAATTATTTCTCTCTGCTTATTATTGAGCCGATTTTTGAAAAATTGAATAAACTAAACCTTATGTTTCAGAAAGACAATATAGAAACTAGTAATGATATAAAAACTATTATTATGCTGGTTGCTCGAAAAAATTTCAAGCCGGTTTTTTTGCAAGCTGGCTTTGATGAAATTTAAGTCATTAGACTATCTTAGTTCAGGTCAAAGAAACTTTGGAATAAATTTTGCAAAGACTATAAAGAACATGAACATTAATTCAAAAATTTATGGGGCTGTACAGGAAAGGGCTGTGGGATTTCTAAAAGCTCTATTGGGAGAATTGTTTAGAAGGCTTCCGGACAATTTAAAATACTTAACCAGTTGCAAACTTTTTCTAACAACTTGTTTGTCACACGTTGCCAGGTATAAATTTCCAGACTTGCCGTTTGTTGATATATTTTGTAAACCTTAGAATGTTTCAAGTGTTGAAATACAATACAATTTATTATTAACTGTTAACTGAGAAGGTATATATGGCCCAGATATATTTAGTAATAGCCATATATTTTAGCCGCTTGTTGCTAAACATACGAGGGCAGATTCCGAACTTATTTTCAAGGAACTTGGTGAAATTGTTTTACTTCTTTTGTCTCTTCCTATATGTAATGCCTGTGTAGAACGAGTTTTTAGTTTCATGAACTTAACCATGACAAAAGTTCGAAATAAAATGCAAACTGAACTGCTAAGTTCTTTACTTACTATAAAACAACAATGTATAGTAATAACGCATGTTGTAATAATTTTAAAGCTATTCCAACAATGTTTAAAAAATTTAATAAATATATTTATAATACAGAAAAACCTAATGAGAGTGATAATTATGATGTACTATGTTTAAGTACCTTGTATTAATCTAGCACCTTAGTTGTAATATAACCATCTTTTAAATAATGTTCACAGTTATTTTAGACCATTGATTTTTAACGGGTGATCGTAGCGTAGACTAGTTTCTGAATAATTTGTATTCACTATTATGTATGTGATGTAACTAAAGTTCCTATGTAATATTAGTTTTCAAGTTAAAAGTTACATATATTATTATTTCATATTATTGAGTTTAAAACTGTGTTAGGTATACTTAGTAGCAATACTCTTATTTATTTATGTTTATGGAAGGAAATACAAGTACCGGCTTCAGTACAGTAGATTCCATTCAGTAAGTCATTAAAAACTTTATAGAAAAAGCACAAAAAAATACAAAATGGCAAAGTAAGATTTTTTTGCGAAAAAGTGCCTGGAAATATTCCACCATCACTATTTTTTTTATAAGCCCCAACATCAACTAATAGTATTCTGTAATTTGTATCTACTAATGCTAAAGGTATTTTTGTAATTAAAAAATAGGGATTTATATAGAGTTCCATTTTTCAGAAAAGTCTTTTTGGATTGTTCTCTAAGTATCTTGTTGGAGTGGGCATTTCAATTGGTTTTAGTGGTTTCCAAATTGAAATACATGTTGAATGAATAATCTCTCTTACAGTAGTGTGTCCCAGTCTATAACTAAATCCTATTGTTTTGAACGAATCTCCAGTTGCCAGAAACCTAACACGTTTTGATTAGCAATAGCCAATACCTGAGTGGAGTGTCTTTAATTTGGGATTTTTGTCACGAATTTGGTATTACATTTTTTTAAATCGGAATATGTGATAGGGCAGGTTCTCGAGTAAGCTAAAATGGGGCCATAGTTTATCCAAAAGACACAACAACCCCTGAAATACCCGAATCGAAAACCTAAAAAAAAACACTTAAAAATTAGGGAGTTAGTAGTAATTAATTATAAGGAACGTTTGACGTTTCGATATCTTCTCTGCTATCATATTCGGAAAGATTGTGAACGAATCTGAAAATATGTATTTGTTGTAATTGACAAACTGTCACACTTTGAAAAGATAAAAGCCTGGTGGCAATATCGAGAACAAAAATCAAATGTTTCTGAACAGACTTTTGTTGCCAATAGCCCTTCAGCTTCAAAAGATGATGAAGATAGCCGCATGGTAGACACTGATACTCCGATAACCGATTTAGAATCGATTCATCATCGTCATCTAGCACACCATTCCTAACAACACCTTCTTCAGTTAAAGCCAAAAAGAGAAAATAACCACAAAATACACAACCGAATTCCGTTGTCTAGTGTTCTGGACCAATATTTGCCAACTACTGCAGCTGTTAGTAGTTCAACCACAAGTTCAGTGGGCAATAGCTTAAAGCAGTTTTTCAACGCAATGGCTGAATCGGCTCAATCATTTCCACCGAACTCCAAATACAAGTTAAATCAAACATTTTTGATATCATACAAGAAGCCGAGTTAAAGTGTTTACAAGTTAACGAAGCCACGTAGTTAGGTAATGTTCACTCATTTGCACTTTTTGAAATTTTTCATAACTCCTGGTGTGCAATTAATTGAGGAAATAAAGTGGCAAATTCACTTTCGATTTTTCTTCTTTTACAAATTTCATGAACCCATTGTCGCTTCCTTTTTTTAAGTAATATATTTTTTTCATCTTCGCATAACAAACTTATAATTATTACAACCTTTAAATCCAACTTCTCTTAAATAAAACAAACCGAGCGACTGATCGGAAAATACCCGCGGAGTGCGCGCCATACGACAGAATTGTCGTCCGCCGTGACGCGTTTCGTGGCCGCTTAGTGCGCCACGGCCTTTAGACAGCGTTTACGTTTATGCTTATATATAAGGCAAATAAAATAAAGTTAAGCAGCTTTATTGTCGATGAAAAAAGTGGCGCATTAATGGCGCTTTTGCACAAGTCAATTAGTGCTTTTGATTTGAAAAAGCTGGCAACCCTGACACGATGATATACGATTGCGCCAAATGCACGGTAGGACGGATGAACATTAGGATCGGTGATAGTATCTCGATTAGACCATATCACCGAGAGTATGGCTGAAGTCTCGTTTACCGAAACGATAATGTTTAAACTGAAATAGCTCGATAGGGTGTTCCATTTGAGAAAATACTTGTCATAATTTTTTAACTTTGGAAAGTTGTTTTTTGAAACCTGAAATATCCAAAGGATAATAGACCAAAAACCCTACAACTTTTGCATTTAAAGTTTTTTCTTAACCGTATGATTACGGCTCTAGGTGAGTGTTAAAATATAATGAATCGCCCCGTAATGGATCAAACGTTATGATCGAGTTAAAACTGGACAACTAGGTGTCCTTCCTCCTCGAGACCGACACCATTGAACCTCACCACACTGTGCTCGCCATGCTTAAACGTAAACACCCGGAGCGCAGAGTTTGTGGTCTTGTTTGCGACTAAACGCTCAAAGCTTTTAGTTTTATGGAATTATCATTGAAGTGTCCAGTTATTTTATGAGTCCTTGTTCTTCAACTTCATGTTGTTCACTGCAATCGCTTGGTTGGTATAATTCGTTAGTTTAATATTTTTAACCGCATTTTTGCCCATTTGGATATTTCATTTCTACACCGGTTGCATGTTAAAAATAATCTTCATGACTTTATGTTTTTCGTTCTTCTGGAAGTAGAAGTTTTGATTAGCGAAGGGAAATGAGGTGACGAAAAAAATAAACTGAAATTCGGTCCAAACATACAAAATTACGCCCGATATCTTCAAATAAGCAAACCATGCACTTTCTAAATTTCGAAAAAAACTGCAACAATTTATTGTTACAATGGCAAACTTTAAACAAACTTTCTTAGGTGCTAGAACAAGTCGCTTTGCAACGCTGCCAAACTCAGATATGATATTTTTTCATATAAGCCAAAAGTGCAAATTATCACTGCGCAAATTATTCACCGATAAATTTTATGACTGATATTTTTGCGCTAGATTCAACTAAACCCTTCATGTCTCCAATGACCGTTTAAAGTAGAAACAAAAAAGAAAGGACGCCTTGCTTTAGTTTTTTCACTTTATATAAAAATATCCATATCGGCGTATGAAAAGCGTGGGTACAAGTTGCTTGGAAATAGATGAAAGAAGCTGCAGAAAAAACACAAAGCGTCTGTGATAGTTAATTCGACAAAAAATCATGGCGTACTGAAAAAATTTTGTTTCCCTTACGCCATAAAATGCTGCCATTATTAAAGCCAAATACAAAACATTTTATATTTGGTGGTGAAAAATAAATACTGCTGCGTATACCAAAGAGCTCAGAATAAATGCGATCAAGCTCCCAAACATACTTGTTACAAAAATTGCAGTTCAGTTTCAGCTACTATGAAAGCTAGTATAATAGCTGAAGGATTTTGTACCAGCGTAAATGTGTACGACGATATCTATAACAAAATTATTGCCTATTCCCTAGGCATTCCCGGGGCCCACAGAAATATTAATATCAAACATATTTTGAGATGCAGAACAACTGTTATGAAAGCAAAGCAGAAATGAAACAGACTTAAGCGAAGGAGAAAAATCATGAACTTGAGCCACATATTTGGGGATCACAAGAACTGAAGACAATAAAAGATTTTTTGTAATAAAACATAACGCGACGAAAGTTATATAACAAAGCTTATATGGAAACTGTGAAGTATTTAGCTTAACACTTCAGAGGTCTTTTTGAAAATGTTAACACAAACACTGTTACGCAGTGCAATTTGCAAATCGCACAAAAAGTAGGTGGTGTGATAAAAGGGTAATTTAGACCCTGAGAAGATGTTACCAAGGACGTTGTTTCTCTGCAGTTGTCACGGAGTAAATGAAAAAATGTCTTCAAAATGGCCACAAATTTTTAAACGGGGCTCATAGTTAAAGAAAATGTATAAAAAAATTGAAAAAGCGCATAAAAGTTTGATCCAACCGAAATGTAAAAAAAACTTAACTTTATAAAAGCATGTCAAATGAACGAGACATCAAGTATAGAACTGAAGAAACATTTATTTAAGCTACAAGTATTGGAAGGAAATTGAAGCAAACCGAGGTAACGACACTGGACACAAATGGCTTTCTGGAAGAAACAATTCAATTTATAAAAAAAAACTCAAATTATTCCTACCCTATTAGTTTACACTATGGCACTTTAAGTGAAGTGAAAAAACAATCAATATATCTGTATGATTTCCTATTCATTTTACTTTATGTTATTTAACCTTGTTATTACTGCACATGTTGGCAACTGTTTTTTTTTTTCGTTCATAAGGTCACATCAGCTGACTATCGATCCATCTATATATTTGTAATAGGTATTATTTCAAAAGACCGGGTAAAACCCTATAATATCAACTAACAATTTCTGATACACCTTATTTTGCGTTCAATAGGTATTCGAACACTAGCTATTCTCTTGATGAGCATGACATCTTCCTTAGACATCTATTCTTTGTTAGAAATATTTGAAGGTCGTACTAAGGCACAATTTTTCTTATATACTTTTTTCAATTTTCTTAGAACCTCTATCAGCCATTATAACAGCACTTTTGGGAAATACATCCGTAAATCCACATTCCTCAAACAAAGCATTAACGCGGCCATCATATAAAATAAAATTTATAAGACTAACAGGACTAGAAGATATAAAATATATTATAGTGTAGTTTCGTCTTAAGTTTCATACAACTTTTGTAAAACTTAAACCCCAGAATATAAGAACTACTAGACCTAGGATGCTGTAGATATACTTCATTAATATATTTTGTTTTGTTACAGGACATTGTGAAAGGTCAAGAGACTGTTATAATGGAGAAACTCGTCATTAATTGCGTTTTATCTAGAACTCCCCTTGCTTTTAAAGGAACAAAAACTGTTCTTGACTATGGATGGGCGATGTTAAATATTTACCCATCGGTAAGCTATAGCATATCACTATCGATATAATTTATTTATCGATGTCAATAGTTATCGACCTATCGATATACTTGCGACGAAATCTTCATATAGCTCATAGTTTGCTTGTCAATATTGAATCCGTTTATCCATAACTATCGATATTCTCAGCTATCTATCGATATTATCACTTACCTATCGATATCATCGGATAACTATCGGCACTTATAATCGATGTCGCTGACCTATCGATATAACGCTAGTCCCTATTTGTGACCAACAATGGGGAGAAATATTTAGCGAATTTTATATAATCGAATTATACATATACCATTCGGAGAACATATTAGGCAAAGTGTATTTTTACATATTCCTCAAAAAGTATTCTCGACCAAATTTATTTTAGGAAATACCATAGTTTCACTATTGGGTTATTTTTAGACATTTAGTGTCGCGAATTTTGACAGGAAATCTCAAAATATACTCGACAAACTAGCCATTGCTTGTGATGTAACTAATGAAATTAACTAAGCAACAAAAAATAATATCTACTCATAAATGTATTGTTGAAAGTAAGTTGTGATTAATGAAATTTCATAATAAAACTTTTTAGGTGACAAGTTTTGATTTCCTCGAGAAGAAAATGGTCGACTTGGTTTTCGAGTTGCCCAGATTTCTAGTATGCCTAACATAGAAGATATAAAGGATTGTCTGGAGAGACCAAACATGACGTAAGGGAAGATGCAAAAAAATTAGGAATTTTTTCAGAGAACTTCGAATTTTCTACAATGGGTAATCTTCTAAATTCTGATACTGATTTAGAAAAAAAAACGAAGAAACGGTTTAAGAAAAAAATCAAGATATTGGGCGATTTAGATGGTTCTAGAACTGGAAGACAGCGTCAACCCAGATAGTAGTGAGATCGTTGATGAAAATCTAAATGGCTTACTGCAATATGATATAATAGATGTACGTGACTACAGTTCATACTTAACTAGAATAAAAAATATAACCCCGTATCTAAATATTCAACTAAAATAACTTTCACTTCAAAACTAGTTAGGAAAATCAACACTATGCTGGCTATATGAAGTTTTGATACGAATGAAGAACAAAATGGCGGCTTATAAAAATATTTAAAAAATCAGCATGAAAAAACTTAATGGATTTATTTTAAATTGTATGCCATAACTAAAAGCACACAATTATAGGGATCAATAGAAAAACTGTGATGCTTTAGCGTCCCTAGATGCCAAAAAATATGTTTTATCAATTCAGTCGGTCCGTTTGTCGGTGTGGCTGTCAGCTCGAGGCATAGCTTAAAAACTACTTACCCGATATGGGGATGGTCTGGTAATATTTTGGTAAAAATCCAATATGGCGACAATATGGCGGCTTAGTGAAATTCTAAAGAAATTATTATTGAAAAACTATTTATTCAATTTATCTCAAATTTTGCACAAACATCAAGTATTATGTTGTAATCAACTGGTAAAATTTTGGTACGAATCCAAGATGGCAATGCAGAATGGCGGCATAATAAATTATTTAAAAATTCAGCCTCAAAACACTACTTAAGGGGGAACTGCATGCAGTATTATGGATCATTCGCAAGCCTTCCGCCGCTTACGACATTATGTTAAACCTGTAAGAGATACTTATTACTTTCAATGTAATTTAATTAGGGAAATATGAATATTTGGGAGCTAAATTCGAATTTTTATGAAAACATCAAATCTAGAATTATAAAATAGAAGCAGATTTGTCCATTTTCGATCATTTTTTGACCACTTTTTGACGTAAATTTAGTCGCATATAATTTTTTTTCACAAAATGGCTCTATACCGCCTTGCATTGATCCTTTGTCTACATAACTGCAAAATTTGAGATGGTAAATCGTACTCATACCTTTGTATTTCTGCAGCGTGTGAACCCTTTTGAACCCATTTTTAACAGAAATGTGATTTAAATTGCTTATACATAACACATTTTTTTAAGGTCGGACGTGCAGGAAGTTTTTTCTAATCCGTAGGTACCATTTCGTCTTACTTTGACTAGACCTTGTTCACTTTTTGCGTGCAGTTCTCCCTTAATGGATTGCTTTCAAATTGTATTATAGGGATCAACTAGTAAAACTCTGTTACTAATTCAAGATGGTGGAACAAAATGGCGGTCAAATAAAATGTTTGTAATCGTCAAAAGATCACTGCCTCAGATTTTACGTATCTTCATGTTTCAATTCCGTCGCTCCGTCTGTCAGTCTGTTCGCGGCATAGCTTGAAAACTACTTACTTGATTGACATCAAATTTTAGTTAAAAATTAAGGGTCATATGGGGATGACCTGGTAATATTTTGATACAAATCCAATATGACATAACAATGTTAAAAAAATTATTACTAAAAAAACTAATTATCCAATTAACCTCAATAGAGAGATAAATTGGTAAAGCTGTGGCACGAATTTAAGATGAAGAAACAAAATGGTGAACAAATAATCTTTTTCAAAAATCATCTTAAAGAAATGTTGTTCAATTGAGTTTAAATTTTACAGAAAAATTAAATGTGAAAATTGGAAAAACTGGTACGAATTCAACATGACGTAATAAAAGGGTGGTATATGTTAATGTAAAAACTGCTTATTGAATTTATTTTGAATTACCCCCATAAGTCAAGTGTGGCATAGGTAGAAAGAAAGTGGTAATATGTAAAATATTGGTTGGAATCCTAATATGATGAAACAAAATGGCGCCCAATAAAAATATTTGAAAAGACAGTACATGTAAAATATATATCGGGTGACCACGAAATTACTAACAAGGCTGTAACTTTTTTAAGATAAGTACTATTAACATGAAATTTTACAGTGATATATGGTTACTTATGAGGAAGATTTGCGCTGTATAAACAATCAACTGCTGTTTCCGGTTTAACCGGAAATGCTATCACCTTTAATATTTTAAATGGAACACCCTATATATTAATTTATTTTTGAATTATACACTGAATTCTAAACATAAAACATGTTTCATACCCTATGTCAATTCCTGATAGTTTTCGAGAAAATGGCGTATGAAACTTTTACTCTTGAAGATCAAATTGATATGATAATGATATACGAAGAACCTAGAAACATACATACAGCGATTTCCGAATCGCCGATAACCATCAGAGTCATACTTTCCTTGGTTGGAAAAGTATTTAAAATTGGAAGGGAATCCGCCAGGCAAGAATTTCATAGTTAGTGAAGAGGCTGAAATTAATACACTGGCTTGTATAGCAATCGATCTTAATATATCAATACGACAACTAAGCAGTGAAATTGGAATTGGCAGCAAAAGTGCACGAAACATTTTACGTACAAATGGCTTTAAATCATTCAAATACCAAATCCATCACCACTTATATGAAGCGGATTACCAGAGAAAGCTGGAATTTTGCAACTGGTATTTTGATGTGCAGTAAAGACAACCCAATTTTCGGACAGTAATTCTTTTTCAGATTTACCAATATGGAAATGTTTAACCGCAATAACACTAGGTACTGGGCTACCGAAAATCCGCATTTAGTAAGGGAAGGAGCATTCCAAGAAAGATTTGGTGTTAATGTCTGGTTTGGAATACTAGGAAGTCGAAAAATAGGTCCCATTTTTTTTATGAGCCCCTAGATGCAGAACATTATTTGGAATTCCTCCAAAACACAATAGAGGATTTTATGGACAATTTACCCATTGTTTATTACAATCAAGTATATTTTCAGCAAGATGGGGCAGCTGCACACAATTCCAGAGTAATGACTAACTACCTGAGAGAAAAATTCGGCGATAATTGGATAGGTACAAATGGGCCAGTTAGATGGCCGGCGAGATCGCATGACCTCACCCGGTTAGATTTTTAATATTGGGGCTACATTAAACAAAAGGTCTACCAAATACCATTAGAAAATAGTGCGGACCTAATTAATCGAATTACAAAGGCGATAGAAGAAATAACTCCAAGGCAGATGGAAAACGTTTTACAAGAGTTTCATAACAGAATTCGTATGTGCCATGAAGTTAATAGACAACGTTTTGAAGACCTTGTCTATGGAAGACCTTTTTTCTTGTTTTTTTTATTAATTATGTAGCTTTAGTTCTATTTTGCGTTTTTCCTTGAGTAAAGACGATTTTGAATATTATTTAAATTAGTGTTTTGTGGCGTAATGACAGTTGAAGCTACTCAGTAGTGTCCATAATAAATACCTATTTAAGTAGACTGGCAATATTTCTTATAGTAAACATCAAAAAACAGTCACTTTGAAATAACTTTGTGTAGGTAAGTTTATTTATATTCATAAAGTTAACTAATTTTTCGTTTTTACTCAATTTACGTTGCTGCCGAGTACAAAATATGCTTAGCTTCACAGATAACATATCATAGGCATTTTATTCCTTTTTTATGTTATGAACTCAATTTAATATCATGTGAAATTCAAAAACCCAGTCCTTCCTTAGTACCTATATTTGATCACCGCAAAACGTTAAATACACCATTTGCAAAAACAGTTTTGAGCAGTACGTTTGCAAATTCTAATAGCTTTTCTTATATTCGTACATTAAACAAAACAATAATTCTGAGCTAAAGTACCTACTTTGAAAATTAAAGGGTGAATAAAAAGAAATTTATTATTTGTCTTTTTTCAACCTAAGCGTTAAAAAGTAATTGCACAATGGAATTGGAAATATCTCGAAAAGTACTTGATATAGGTATAGGGTATTATATAAAAGTATTTAAAATTGTTTGAAGATTTAGATGTTGAGTAGGTTTATAGGTCGTCCCATTAAAATAAAACGAGAAAATATCGTTTGAAAGTGATTTTTCACTACGTTTCCGGATAAACCGGAAGTATCCTAGTTGTCACATTAGCTGCAATGAGTTGCATAACAAACACTATTTACGGTATTAAATTGGAACTATTTTCATTTGTTTTTCCAAAAAAACTATCAGGAATTGACATAGGGTATGTACAGGGTGTTCCAGCGAGGACTGAACAGGGACCTATTTTCGACCTTCCTTGTATTTTGGAAAAATTCAAAATAGCCAATCGATGTATTTTTTCTTGTAGAATCCAAAAATGTCATCGAAAAAATATTTGAACCAGAAACAAAAGAGTTACGCTATGCATCAGGTGTTTTTTAAATGGAATGTATCGTTTTTTATACGATTTTTGGAAAGAGTGATTTTTTTTATGTCCGTTCTGATTAAAAGATTTGATTTTGCTATAGCTGTTTATATTACATTTTAATGTTTTACAAACTAAAATTTTAGCTTCACCTGTTTAAAATATACGATAGGTTGGTATAGGTGATCAAGGTAAAATGACGTTTGAATGCTTTGTCAATAAAAATTGACATTATTTTAATTATTGTCGAAGTCTTCACCTAAAAAATATATATTTGACTCTGATCGAAATGAAATACTCTTTGGAAGAGAGACTACAGGTTGTTATGCTATTTTCCAAGTGCCAAGAAAATGCAAGAGAAGCAAGAAGAAGATTTATTGCAAATTTTCATAGAAATATATCCATCAATACAATTCTAAGGATAAAAAACCTATTTGAGGAAAATAAAACTTTACATGATAGAAAAAGAAATTCATTAAAAAATAATTATTAAATAATAAAATAAAACTACTAATAACATAAGTTTTCAATGTGACCGCCGTTTTTCTCGAAACAACATCGATAACCCCTTTGTAGCCTTTCTAAACTTGCTGTTACAATATGTTTTTGCTGGTTAAGGCGGTTTATTTCATCGACAATTTTTCCCATGATCTCTTGAATATTTTCGTTTCGTTGTCTGTATACGACGTTCTTCAAATGGCCCCAAAGAAATGTATCCAAAACTGAGAGGTCGGGGCTATTGGGCGGCCAAGCATATGTTCCATTTCGCCCTATCCATTCGTTATGGCGCCGATTTAAAAATTGAACCACATCATGCACGGCATGAGGAGGCGCCCCATCATGATGCCAAATTAAATTCTGATATTCTGCCAATGGTAAGTCTTCCAAAAAATTTTCAATTTCGTTTTCTAAAAACTCATAATATCTGTGCCCATTTAAAGTCCCGTTAAAAAATATTGGTCCCAAAATTTTATTGTTTTTTATCCCACACCAAACATGAATAGAATTCCTTCCTTGAAATTTAATAGTCTGGAACTTTTTTGGATTTTCAACGGCCCAGTGGTGACTATTATGTCTGTTGAATACTCCCGATGTTGTGAAAGTAGCTTCGTCGGTCCACAAAATATTTTTGAATAAATCAGGGTCTTCGTTTTCTTGCCGAATTACCATTTGAGAAACAAATTGGAAGCGAAGTTCTTTTTGTGTCGGTGTTAGGTGCTGAAGTGGAAGGATACGAAAAGGCCTAAATTTATGAATTTTCAGAGTCCTGTGAACAGTCCCTCGGGTAACTCTTCTGCGCCTTACACCGCCACCGTACTGAACTTCCCGAACTGCATCCGAAATAGATTTGGTTGGATTAACTTGAAAATTATTTATAATGGCCTGGTCTCGATTTCTTCTTTTTTGTATATTTCTTTTTCTATCATGTAAAGTTTTACTTTCCTCAAATAGGTTTTTTTATCCTTAGAATTGTATTGATGGATATATTTCTATGAAAATTTGCAATAAATCTTCTTCTTGCTTCCCTTGCATTTTCTTGGCACTTGTAAAATAGCATAACAATCTGTAGTCTCTCGTCCAAAGAGTATTTCATTTCGATCAGAGTCAAATATATATTTTTTAGGTGAAGACTTCGACAATAATTAAAATAATGTCAATTTTTATTGACAAAGCATTCGAACGTCATTTTACCTTGATCACCTATACCAACCTATCGTATATTTTAAACAGGTGAAGCTAAAATTTTAGTTTGTAAACCATTAAAATGTAATATAAACAGCTATCGCAAAATCAAATCTTTTAATCAGAACGGACATAAAAAAAATCACTCTTTCCAAAAATCGTATAAAAAACGATACATTCCATTTAAAAAACACCTGATGCATAGCGTAACTCTTTTGTTTCTGGTTCAAATATTTTTTCGATGACATTTTTGGATTCTACAAGAAAAAATACATCGATTGGCTATTTTGAATTTTTCCAAAATACAAGGAAGGTCGAAAATAGGTCCCTGTTCATTCCTCGCTGGAACACCCTGTACATGTTTTATGTTTAGAATTTAGTGTAGAATTCAAAAATAAATCAATATACATGATGTCCCATTTAAAATATTAAAGTTGATAGCATTTCCGGTTAAATCGGAAACGATAATCGATTGATTATACAGCGAAAATCTTCCTCATAAGTAACCATATATCACTTCAAAATTTCATGTTAATAATACTTATCTTAAAAAAGTTACAGCCTTGTTAGTAATTTCGTGGTCACCCGGTATACTGCGACTATGTACTGAACTAAATTGGGTCACACTTCACTATTCCTAACAAATGGAAAAAAATCATAACGAGGGAAACGCCGGGTAAAGAAAATAATTAGTTTATTAATGTTTGTAAATATATAAAGCAGATATGTTTAAACAACAATTTTAAATACGGATATTAATAATGCGAATATAATGTTAAAAACTGATCTAATTCAAGGCAAGAAAATACCTATATATAATTTTTTAAAACGTTAAACTGTATGTAATTTTATATAATGCGTACCCTGTATTTTACCTTTTCTATGGCGTTTTAATAATGTTTTAATACCAGTATATTAATACTAATCAATTTTCGATAAAAAAATGATAATGCATTTGTTTGCGATTTTGTGCAGAAAACGATTTGAATGTGTCATCCGCATCCCCTTAGAAAAACTTATTTAAATGCTAGTGAAATATCGTATAAAACAAACATCTTTTACACGCATGTTTGTATCTACGCTTTAGTGTATGAGCACACACAAGGCGGTAGCGAGCGAGACGTAGCGTCGCGAGAATGGCGGAAAACACAAATTAGTATATTGTAGTACATGTGTATATATTGGTAGAGTGGCCGGACAAGTCAGAACTGGTAATCTTGTGATTTATTCGATGGATATTGAAAAATTAATAAATGAAACTTGTTGCGAACTACTATTTGGGACCAAACAAGTTCGATGCACCATAATCGTGATTTGATTGCAAAACTGTGGCAGGAAATTGCAAGTTCTTGTGGTATAACAAGTAGGTAGTTAAAAAAGATTAATTTACTATATATTGTATTGGAATGGTACAGCTCCTTCATTATGCTTATGTGTTTAGCTTGTTCTGTTGAGCTATTATTTTTATTTAAACTCTTATTGAGACACATATATTCTCATGGAAGAACACCTTCTTTATCAATAATGCTACACACAAACACAGTTGACAAATTTTTCTGCATTTTCTGGGGATGTTTGTCGTGCTCTTGAGAGTCTATAATTAAAAATTGTCTTTTGTGCTTGTAGATTTTTTGGCGGAAACGATTTTAACAAGTGGCTTAAAAGTGGATAGGCCTCGTCCTCTAATAGAACATAAGGTAACCTTTTATTGGCGTTTGGCGAAATTACGATCTGCTGGTATATTTAGGTTCTCAGATACTAACTGCTGATATAACGTACTTTCTCGAAATATTCCGTCATCTGATTGTTTACCAAAAGCGCCAGTACCAATAAATATGAATCTGCAATTAGAATCAGCTACAGGTAGTAAAACAAAAGAGAAATAATATAATAATATAATTGTAATAGCTTGTTCCGGTATTCAACGGATCCAAAACAATTGGGAAAATGCCATTTAATATAGAAATTTCTTGATATTTCTATCAAATCTTGCTCCGAGGGTATCCCAACATGAAGTGGCTGCAGTTCCTCCAATATTGCTGCACACACTTCTTTAACTATACCAGCTACGGTTGAAAATCCCTTCCTGAAAGAGTCCTAAAAATATTTTTTTTATTGAACAAGTAATAAAAAGTGTTACATGGGCATATCAGGAATATTTTTATAGGATAATTTTTATTTTTTTTAACTTTGGCTTTGCATGCCCTACCATTTTAAATATTTTATAGACCGTGGTTTTATATTATTTCGATAAATTATAAGTTTAAAAGAATGTGAGAGTACAGCGTTTTGCTATTTTTTAATTATATATAAAAAATTACTAAACATACTAAATAATAAAAATATTAACGATAATAATCAACTAATTTTGTAAGGGTAGTGAATTTTTACGCTAATTCAAATACCTTGACAAAAAGTATTGTAATTTATAAAGAAATATAAAAACCTAATAGCATACAAATAAAATTGTTGAATTTTTTATAACAATATCTAGCTCTATATGAGACCCTACATTAGGATTAAATAAATACTAAAAAACACCGATATACTAGCATTTAATATATTTATCTATTTTAGATTAGTTTTACCACTAAATTGAGCTAGAAAATGGCATTCTTTTTACACAGAAAATATCTAAACATTTCCCAATAGGTGAAATCTTGTATGGAACACATCGAAAACACAATGTATTTTTTTCCACTTTTTCATAAATAGTTATTCTATAAAATCAGGTAGACATTCCACAATATTTTTCTTTTCCAGCTTATGTTGCTAAAACAAAATGGAAGAATTTGCGGGGCAATTTTTGTGCAGAATGAAAAAAAAAAGGAAAAGGAAAATTAGGGGATGCTGGCACTAACCCATCAGATCACGATTCCAAATGGGTATGGTTTAAAATTTACTTTTCCTAAAAGATCAAATGGCCCAAAGGAAAATGAGCAGTAGTGTTTCAAATTCTACCTCTGAGCCATCAAGCGCTCAAACTAAAGACTTACGAGAGTGGAGATGAACAATTTTAGAAGGTGTTAAAAACGAAACCGAAGAAAATACGGACACCGAAGATTAATCATCAGTCAGAGCAGTAAGTCAAGATACACCGACAGTTTCAAAAAACACTAGATACACAAAAAGACTGTCACTGACAATGAATTATTAAGTATAGAAATGAAAAAAATGCAGCTTATTGAATCTCATCTAATGCAATAAAAAAATGCAGAAAAACCAAAGCCAGAAGATGATCTATACCACTTTTTAGTGAGCCTTCATAAGCCTCTAAGCAATCTTCCGATTAACAGACACATGTTTGTTCGGATCAAAATGCAGGAATGATTATACAATGAGATTATATATACAATGGAATATCAGCAAAATTTGTTAAATAGCCTATGCGGACGAAATTCTACGGTAGAAAAAAACACGTTTTTAACTAACCAAAATAACACTCAGTATGACGATCCACCATATGTATCTCCAATGCATTCGAGTGCATCGACTAGTAATAGTAATGATGGTTTGAATTACAGAAAGTTATAAATTAAAACCAAACAGCATAACTTTCTCCTTTGTTTATAAAAGTTATTGAACTACTAATTTTAGAAAAATAATTAATTTATAAAAAAAAAATAGAAATAATAAACTAACCTCAGAATTAAGGCTAATTTGTCAACAGGACTGATGGCACCCCAAAAATTTGTGTTTTGTTTCTTGATGAGTCCCTCTACTTTTTCCATAATATAACTAAATGTTTGTACAAGTGATTGAATTCGTCAAATTGTTTTCTTAATACGTTAATTTTGTGGATTCAATATCTTCTTTTCTTTGCAAAACGTCGATTAACTAAAGGATTTTCTAATAATAGCAGCAATGCTGTTGGGTCCATATTGTGACTACTCGCGGCCCTGTCTGCAAAACAACTGAATAATCCCGTGAGGGCGAATTCAGTATGCACACAAATATATATCGCTCGGTCTAGCCCCGCTCCGCACCGTACCCTCTCGCTCGCTTCCGTCTTGTGTGTTCACGTACACTTAGTAGTAACCATTTGAATGGTTGAAAGCAAAACACAATACCAAGCGCGGGTTAAATTATTTCATGATGTTGCATCATATATCTGATATGAGCCAAGCGTAGCTGGTTATAGGTGTCGTTTATTTTTAATTGGATTCGTTTTTAACACAACAAATTGCATGGTCATTGTCCTGTTGAGAAAACGAGTATGTGTAAGTGTTTAATATTTTGTTCCACTATATATTTTTGTTCATTGTATAAGTTATAACAGAAATTTAATACATGGGGTTCTATAATGAGTGACCAAGCTAGTTTGTCTATAAAATGTTCTCCTAAACTACTTCCCAAATAAGACATTAGCTTTTAAATAAGGAATGTGAAAAAAATCATTTCGATTTTGTTCGTGTTATTGAAACAGTACCTGGAGGTAATAAACTAGTCAATTAAATATCAATCAAAAGTGAACGAAACCAAATCAAAACAAAATTACTTGCAAAAAAATTAAGAACATCTTAGTTGTGGAGCAGTTTATAAAAAAAATTTATATGACAAACCATAATTTTTTTGGCATGGTCTCTTTTTATCTGAAAACTTGACCAGCTATTGCGGCATGCTCTGTATATTTTGCCAGTAATCCATTATTGGAATCATTTTTCTTACAACAATCTAAGGTTTTTGGTATGTGTACATTGTGTAAAATCAGTGAAAAAATAATTTTTGCTTTTATTATACAGAGAGCCCAAAAAGGTCTTTATAGACCAATTCTATTTATAAACAATAAAACGATTAAAAAATTTTTGTTTTATAAAACAGGACAAGAAGCGGAGAAATATTTTTAATACATAGGTATTCAAAACTAGGCTTAAGTATTCAAACAAAAGGTTTTTTTCCACATTATCATGCAAGCATTTATCAATATATATTACAGAGGAAATCTGACATTAGCAAAAGTGGTGTTTGCACATAATTGAGTCTTTTTTGCAAAAATCCCATATGTCAGTTTTTTCAAAAATAAATTTACGCCATCTCTGGGTTGATGAATATATGGATATTATCTATGTCCATTGCGTAAAAAAATTCCGTTAAAATTACAATGGTTCAAGATATAAGCGACTAAAATATCCCTGATTCTGCATAATCCCCATATATCAAGATGAGTTTGCAGCAAAAACCACAGATGTCAGTAGTGACTAATGGCAAAGTTTACTGAATAAGAATATAAGTTGCAGCACTTGAACACGTGACTCGATTTACCTATTCCTCGCGTCCCACCCCGGCTGGTACATCATGGTTAACCGTCGGGTCTCCGGCACAGACACAGGCGGTCAGGCTCCGTGATCGCACTAGTTGGTTATTGTGCTATAGAGTGACACAAAAAAAAATTATTTCCTTACAAATATCGGCCAATATGCCTATTAGATATTGCTCTGTAGATGGTTGTTTTTCAAAACAGGGACAAGGCGGTTTATTTTTTCGATGCCCAAAAGATGAATCTAGGTATGTATGAAGTATATAAGGTGATATATATATATAAATATACGTCGTATTCAACTTTACTTATATGAGTTCTATGTTAGTTAAAATTGGTTATTTTATATATGTTATTAAATTTGAGTTACATACATAATTATTATGTAATTCGGCTGACAACGCAATGTTATCTTGTCATTAAGTTGGTACAAAACTGTATTTGGGAGGAAGGAGCAAATCTTAATTTTTACCTCCTTTCTGGTGCTTGATTTAGTTCAAATTTTGGATACTTATGTAAAGTAGATAATAATTCAATATAATTGAGGCCCAGACAGAATTTAGGAGGGGAGGTCCACATTTTACATGGGAAATTTGACCCTCTTCCTTGTTTTATAAATGTGTTCAGATTATTAGTTGCGTTTGAAGGATAAACAAATTTTATATTGGCTTTTGCGCAACATTTTAAATTAAAATATTTCTTTCCAGTTGCGAAGATAACAATAAGAATTTTATTTAACCTCCTCCTTGTGTCCAACTGTGCTGAAATTTTATCAACCTGTGTAATCTGAAAAACGATGCAATATTAATCTGCCATTAAGATGGTACAGGGCCGTACTTAGGAGGGTCCAAATCTTAAATTTGACACACTTTCCGCTGCTTGATTAAGTTAAAACTTAGTATCGGCAAATGAATTTTCAAGAAATATTTTTCGCTAAATCGTCTTAAAATTACTCAAAACTTGTAAAAACTTAATTTCGGTCAAAAAAAATTCTGTCTGTCTGTCGCTCTGTTAGAAATCTATATGAGAATGGTTCGGATTGTTATTAAGTAAAATCGCTTGAGGGGAAGGGGGTAAAATTGGTGAAAAATAACAATTTATCGTTAATAATTGAGTAATACGTTTTTTCATGAGTTTTGGGTGTACAGATTTGAATTCAAACACCTGTTGGACATTTTTGTGAAAAAACTGGTAAAAAGGTGAGAGGGTGAAAATTATTTTTTTTTAAATCGAGTAATATGTCTTTTTATGGGTTTTTGGGCACGCAGATTCGAATTATAATACCGGTTTGATCTTTAAGGGGAAAATAAGTGATAAAGGCAAAAAGGGGAAGAAGTAAAAGTTAGAATTTATTTAAAAAACTTTTATTTAAAAAATCGAGTAATATGCCTATATAATATAAATATTATATAATATAAAAAACTGTCAACTGTATGTCTTTTGCCATCGAAATCAACCCTAGAATGTTTTACACGACACTGGATAATAAATCCGGGTTTTAATGACTTCGTTTTTGAATTATTGAAAATTCGCGTTCAAATGCTTAAAGATAAAGCTAAAGATTGTTTTTTATGCATGGACGAGATGCCTATCAAATCACATTTATATTATGACATTTCAAAAGACAAAATCCCAGGTTTTCAAGAAGGATTTAGCAGTGAATCTTCGGATATAGCTACTAGTGTTTTAGTTTTAATGGTTCGAGGTATTGCACATACCTGGAAACAGCCAATTGCATATTTTTTTTATAAAACGTCACCGGCATCAGATGAACTAAAAAAAATATTATTTGAATCAGTTAGAAAGTTAAATGCTACAGGTTTAAACGTTCTGGGTGTTGTTTCTGACCAAGGCTCCAATTTCTATAAACTTGTTAAAACTGATTTGAAATTAAATGTAGATAATCCATGTTTTAAGATAGATGATCAAGAACTTGTTTATATATTTGACATCTTCTTAAATCAACAAGGAATAATTTTTTTACTTATAAATTTGTATTGGGTACTGGAGAGATCAATAAAAGTTTTATGGAAATAATGTATCATCTTGACAAGCAAAAGCAATATAGACTTGCACCAAAATTGTCCAATGATCATATATTTCCAAATAACTTTCAAAAGATGAAAGTTAAGTTGGCTACTCAGATATTTAGTCATTCAGTTGCCGTTGCAATGTTTACATACATTGACTTTATAAAGCTTTACCCGAAGAAGCCAAATATACTGCAGAGTTCATAGAAAAAATGAATACTTTTTTTTGACATGTTAAATTCAAACACACTTTCTGATTTTAATGCTTTCATGCTTTCATGGGCACTGATAAGCAAATCTTGTTTTTGAAAAAAATGGACCTTTTGTTTAAAAACTTATTGGTTAAAAAAAATGAAGGAAAAATTGTAACAAAACAATTGAAATTAATTTTGGTTGGAGACTGACAATTAAATCTATTCCTTGTTTATTTAAGAAATTACAAACCAAAATCTGAAAACGCCGGAAGGAAATGCTTTAATTTATGTCACAGGTTATTTTTTAACAAAATGTCTGCTACGACATTTTTGTGATACTTGTTTAGAATTTGCAATCTGAACACTTTAGATAATAAAGAAACCAGATTTTGTGATTTAATATCTTATAGCAGTACTGCATCTAGCGGACTTACTATTCCTTTTGGGAATATAATTGAATATGTTGTAGAGCTAGAAAATACTTTTATTAGTAATTTTGGTGAATGCGCTTCTCAAGGAAATGTAGGGATTACATTAAAATTCTATTTTTCTAAAATTAGCTTTTTGCATCCTTGCAAAAATTTTCCTTTAGAGTATTTTCTAAATTTGTATACTCGAGTACGCATTTACTTTACTCTAAAATTTGCTAACCTAGAAATGAAAACAAGTAGGGCAAATAAAAGCAATGCAAAACTTCAAATTCTGCAACATTTGTAATGTTTTAGTATTTTGTTTTTTTTATGTAAAATCTCTTCTTCATTCCTATTCATCAAATCGAATGCGGATAATTAAACTTCAAAGATAATTTTCTATTTAGTCTGTATCGATTTATCTAAAACTCTCTCGATATGCAAATTTTTACTAGATATTTTTTCTCGAGTACGCATTTACGCTACTCTACTAAGTTCACTGTAGCAAGTAGCAAGATTTGTTATTTTGTGTTTTATGTTGTCTAAAATAAGTTGTGTTGAATAAATAAGTCGTTTTCCATTTTGCGTTTTCAGATTTTTTTTAAGAAGCAAAGAATAGTTACAGCCAAATTTAGTGCATCTAGTGGGTTTATGTTTTTGGGGCGTCCTGTACTAGAGGAATGCCTTAAAAGGCTGGTCATCTTCTAGACGGAATTAAAAACAAAATAAATTATAGTCCAGATTACACTACCATATATTTTTTTAAAATTGAAATCGTTAATTCATGTTAGTTTAATTTAAAACAATATTTTATATATAATAAAAATATTATATTCTTAAATTCGACTAGCAGGTACGTAGCAATTTAATATTAAATTCACTATATTTAAATAACATTTTAAACTGTAATTGTAAAATATAAACTAGTCCGACGGCAAAATTCAACTCATTAATTTTTGTATAAAGTTATTATTTATACTTTTGAAATTCTCTGGTAGATAAAAATTCCTAGCGCGAAGCCAAACTACTTTTAAACTGCTCGGTAAGAGGAGCCAGTGTCGAAGGTGTTTAAAGCTAGGCGGCTCGCTTTTTATCTTATTCAATAAACTTTGCTAATAGTCTTTTTGCGGGAAACTATGTAATGTTTAGTTGTGTGATTTTGCGAGTAGAGTAAATACCATACATTATTTAATATGAGCGGTAATATCACTACTGCAAATAACAGTAAATTATTTGAGCAACAAGACTCAAGTGAAAATGTGTCATTAAAAAGAAAAAGGAAGGTGCTGAAGCGTACAGAGATATAGAGTACGAAAATATCATTTCGGGAACCGTCCCTCTGATATGTTTGCCATAGTTTATTTGCATTTTTAAGTGTTTCTCACAGAATATTTGACTAATTCTGCATTTTTTATTGACAAAACACAGTTACAAAAAAGAAAACGAATTTTTATTTATATTTTCTAGACAAACTTGGGTTTAGGTAACTTCAAGAAAACGTCCCCAAATACTCGCGTCATTCCGTGAAAGCATCCGCATTTTTAGTTCCAGCCAGCTTATTAAAATTGTCAGTAGGAGCGCTAGTGTGAGTTTAATCATTCCAGTGGAATGTTGCTGTGCCGGAAAACATAAATTTAGTTCGAAATTTTTGAGAATATTTATGATATTTAGTGTTGTTTTTATTCTCTGAGATAAGTACCTTTATTAGCTATCAATTCGGGAACTTCTAAAATGAAGTTGATGCATTTTATAAGTGCACCTTTTAGTGTTTTTAAAGGTATAAAATGCAAAGAGCTACAACATAACTTAACATTTTTGAATCCTCGTGATGTTATTAACAGGCGGGAATGGGTATTGTGTGAAATCATCACTTCGGGAACGTCAGAACGGGAACTTATTAGGTATGCCATGCGTGTTACCGAAATGATGAGAGCGTTCCCGAAGTGACACTATCGTTTCCGAACTGATAAATTTGTTCTCAAAATGATTTGGGCTCTACAGCGGAATCCCAAATAAATTTAAAAACATGAATATAATGAGATTTAAAAGGTAACTTAAGAAATATCTTCTTGGAAAATAATTTGTTGCTTTATTTTTAGTATAGGTTATTACTATTCGTCAGTTATTTATCGGTTTTATTATATAAGATAATTAAAATATTGTTCTAAGGGTTAAGTGGTAGAGCACTGCAAGAGTGAACTTCCATTTTTTGTTCACTTTGTACATTATTGTTATTTGTGTTATTAAAGTAAAAGTGTGTTAATATTTATTAGTATTCTATTAATAGTACTGCACTACCTCTGTAGAAAACCAAAAATAAAGACAATTATTATTATTATTTTTATTTATAAATTTCAGTATTTGACTATGGAGCCTTACAAAATTGGAGAGTTCAAGCAAAGGCTTCGCAGAGAGAAAGAACTGTCCTATAAAAGGTATCAAGAAAATATTAAAAGAAGGAAGGAGGAAAAGAAATGTCAGAAACGAAAACTAAAAGAAAATTCTCTATTTACGAAAAGAAAAAAAATAGAAAACAATGACTGTGAAAAAGGCCAATCTAAACAGGATAAGAATAACAGCATGAGTTGCAACAACACTTCCATAACGTTTAATTTGAACGATGCCAATGATGTGAGAGATTTAATGGAAGCAGGACCAAGTTCTCTAACACATAAAAATGATAATATAGATATTTTGCAGAGCAAGAAAACAGAATTTGGCAAAGAGAAGTTGACCATAGAAAAGGCCAGAGATAGTTCCAAAGTAGCACAGAAGGCAGGAGAAGCTTTCCAAAAGAAAAGAACAAAAACAAAGATGGTTTCTGATGAAGCAAAAAAGACTCAAGGTTATAAGAAAATGAGAGAATTAGCCAATGCTAGAAAGAGAAAGTTTTTAGACCGGAGCAAAAAGAAATAAAACATGCAAAAGAAAAAGGGCAGGTTAAACAATTTTCGGATTTACCGAAGAGAGATCAGAGAAGAAAACGTCAAAGTTGGAAAGAAGCATCTAGAAGGTACAGACAACGAAAACAACATGAAAAAAATGTGTTAACTCCTCCTGAGTCGGAAAACGAAGACAATATAATAGAAAATAATTTGCGTCTAATAGAAATAATATGGGCCGTAAAGGCCTGTAAAGAAAAATCGAGCAAAAGTTTATCGAGATTTAAAAAAGAAAAAATTAAAGTTACAAATATGGAGAAGAAGAGCAGATCGATACAAAAAAAGACTTCAAAGAATTCAACAATCTACAAAAGATTTCACCAAGATCAAAGTTGCAACCAAGGTTTCCAAAGAATCGTTAATCGAGGCTTCCTCCAAAGAGTCCTCTATCGAGGTTTCCGCCGAAGCCACCAACAAATCTTCCACTCAGCTAACTGAGATCGATACTCAACCTCAGACTACTTTTCCTTTTACAAAAGTAAAGCAGTTTTTAGATAAAAAAGAAAAAGTAAGACCAAAAATAATCAAAAAATTATTGTTTTCCGAGATAAGAGAAAAAGTATTGGTGACGAATCGAGAGGCTCCAGAGAATAACTTGGCGACAAAACGATAGTTTTGAAGGCACGGGACGGGAACTTTACCAACTTAAACACAATTCAGATTAGTACAATAGACCCCTGATACTGATTTATAAATAGATTATTAAAATGCGTACCTCGTTTTCCTTGTTAACTGTGAAAAAATATGAATTAGTCTTAATCAATTATCTCAGAATCACCAATCCACTATCAGTCGACTAAACTAATAATAAAATAAGTTACGAGATTCCGTTCTTATGTAGGCAACAACGTTATTGTCGAACGACCGAGTTGGATGACACAGGCATCAAGCAAGCCGACGCGCAACTACACATAGAGGTGGTAACGGCATATCGATATTTCTTTTATCTCGATAAGTATAAAAAAATAACCACCGGGCGCTGAAGAACCAGGTGAGGAATTTTATTGATACGCATTTTTTCTTGCCCTTGGAAGAAGGGCGGAGGGTCAAAATACTAAACGAAGGTATAGAACTAAAAATTGATGATTTCCTTATTTCGATGAATAACGGTTTATGCACTACTTCTGCTTTATTACACTACGTGGACAGAACAAAAATTTTAAGGAAAAATAAGGATCTCCTATTGTTAACAATAAAAAAAAGCCACATAAACTTGCCACAACTCAGACTATTAGTAGGTGGATTAAAAAAAGTCTAAAAATAGCTGAGATAGATGTCTCAATTTTTCAGCATACAGTACAAAACACGCATCTACCTCGGCTGCATTTAGGGCTGGTGTAACCATAAACACCATCAAAGAATCGGCGGGCTAGTCAAAAAAGACCGACACATTTAATAAATTTTATAATAGACAAGTATGTTTTAAAATCTTTTAGGCTAGCTATAGAAAAACAATTCTTAATAAGTGACAATTATATACCCTATAATGTTAAATGTTCTAGTTATTTCTTTGTGAACAAAATAATTATTTCATAAGTTAATTCTGAAATAGTTATATTTCCTAGTTCTTAGTTATTTACTAGTGGGTTTTTGTTCTTTTTTGGCATTATTCTGCTTGTTTTATATAAATGTTGTTGAGAACAATG
Source organism: Kuschelorhynchus macadamiae (assembly GCA_030620095.1). Classification (NCBI taxonomy): domain Eukaryota; kingdom Metazoa; phylum Arthropoda; class Insecta; order Coleoptera; family Curculionidae; genus Kuschelorhynchus; species Kuschelorhynchus macadamiae. The sequence goes on along the minus strand of JAUTXW010005262.1, from coordinate 467,149 downwards.
ATGATCGCTGAATTAATCATAAAACCGCCACATACTTTGAACAAGTACATAGGCGCCTGTTCGGATGTGACCAATTGAAGTATAATTAAGGATTAAACGACTTACTTGTAAGGAAGTTCAATCTAAATCATACGATATTGATCATATCCGAATAGACTGCCACCAGTGGCTTAACTATAATTTTTACCTGCAAAAAAAATATGCGAAAAGCAGTAAAAATCGTTTAAAAAAACGCTGTCGATGAATATCACCATAAAAGCTAGTATTTTTTTAATCGCGAACGTACTCATTTACTTACCTACTGTGTTTGTCTTATTATTATTGGGGATTCACCGAACAGCACGATTTTAGTTCTGAGAATCTTCAGCAGTCAAACGTTTGGCTGGCTAGTAAATAGGTTTTATTGAGTGTTTGCAAAACAAATATTTTTTTTGTATAGGTGGTTGAGTAATATAATATTATAGCTTGGTGAGATTTAAGTGCTTTTGTATAGACAGTTATATCTATAGGAACTACAAACTTGAAAAATACATCTCCTGAAGACAAAAACAACTGCCACTGTTACTTGCATTTGGTAAAGGTAAAATATAGGTATAAAAATGCTTACGTCTTTTAACAACCCACTTATTATCACAATCACAAGGAACCCATATTTTTTTAAATATTGGAGTTTAAAGGTGGTTATTATTTTTGCTGCAGAAATTAATTCTGATGACAAAAAAAGAAGTTTCACAAGTAGGGCTGCCATCCGTCCGGATTTCCCCGGATTTGTCCTAGTTTTTAGGGCGTCCGGGGACGTCCGGGGGGATTTTTTTACATTGTCCGGGATTAAGGATATTTCTCAAATGTGTTTTTTTAATTCTTTAATTTTTAAAAATTTCAACTTAAAATATATACTTTTCTACCGTTACAAAAATAAATCTTAAACGAAGATATCTCCTAAGCTACCAGTTCAGTGCCAGTAATTGGCATTTTTGTAAAGATAATTTCATAAAAATATAAAAATATATAAAGTGCAATATATAAAATATAAAATAAATACAAAAATAAATATAAAAATATATTAAGTGCAATATCTAAAAAATATCGACTTCATTGTATATGGCAAATAACAAAAACAATTTATTTATCACGAAAAGTATACCTAACTAATTAATTTTTATTTGAATGTTTTATTACCAATATCAAAAAAATTAAGGAGTGCTTGGGTGCAGGTGCATACGTAGTGGGCTTTTCTAAAACATTATCTGTTACATATGGTTTGGTCTAAAAGTTCTTCTATTGTTTATGTAATGAATAGAATAGAAACTCAATGATATTTTGTACTCACAATTCTACATAACCTAAATAAAGCAATATTTGACAAGACACCTTGTATTCTATCTTAATTTTATATGCGTCATATAGCTATTAGTTAATAATAAGTTTAAAGCAATGATTCATGCATTTTGACATCAATTGTGTTTTTAAGTTACACAAAACATTACATTTTTATTAAAAACTGAAGCCATTTTAGTAACCCGCATCTTGTTTACATTTTTTTTTGCAAAACATTTTGTTACCTATCCTAAAAAAGTATTATATTAAATTTAAAAAACGTTAAAACAATGCTTGAATAATTATGTCGTACTACATGGCCGATTTATCACACTGTGCGCCGCGCCGCAACCGATACGACTGGCTAGCGAATGCGAATTGTCGAATTGCATCATTATTAAATTAAATGTTTTGGTTAACGGTGCCTATTTTGTTTTGTACGCTCTTTTGTCTTCAATAGCTTCAATAGTAAGTAAGTAACCTGTTGGCAGTAATCGTGCTTTTGACATTTATAAGATTTTATTTTAATTAGATTAATCATGCCTAAACGTAAATGTTCATTCACTGAGACATTACAAAAACAATACCCTATGTTTAAAAAGGGAAAATTTGAGTGGGAAATTGTATGTAAGATTTGTGAATCATCAATTTCCATAGCAAACAAGGGTGCTAGTGATATTACTGAACATCTAAACACGGTAAAACACAAAACTAAAGCTAGAACTCAAGCATCATGTTCCAGCACGACTTTTGAGAAGTTTTTTCAGAAGCCTGGGCCTGAGGAAGAATACATTCGAGCTGCAGACGGAACAATGGCTTTCCATACAGTTAGCCATCACATGTCGTTTAATTCATTAGACTGCACTAACAAACTTAATAAAATATTGTTTAGTCGTTCTGATGTAGCTAAAAATATGACGTGCAATCGAACCAAAGCTACAGCCATTGTGTCTAATGTATTAGCACCTTTATCCATAGCTGAGTTAATGAATGATTTAAACAATATAGACTTTATAAGCGTATCTACTGACGCAAGTAATCATGGAAGCACAAAATTATTCCCCATTTTAATTCAGTTTTTTAATTATCGCGAAAAGGGTATTTGTTCCAAGCTTTTAGAGATCGAGTCAACGGAAAACGAAACTTCTGATACAATTTCCAAATTAATAATTCAACATCTAAAGAAACACAACCTTTTAGAAAAATGTGTAGCATTTTCTGGGGATAATTGTAATACCAACTTTGGGGGACGTCAAAGAGCTGGAACAAATAATGTTTTTAGCAAATTAAAATTAGAATTAAATAACATACTGGGTGTCGGCTGCTCTGCTCATATAATAAATAACGGCATTCAACATGGTTGTGACAGGTTGCCTGTAGACGTAGACTCTGTGATTCTCAAGATCCATAACTATTTTTCAATTTATACGGTTCGCACGGAGGTTTTTAAAGAGTTTTGTGCAGAAGCAGACACCCAATATAGACAACTTCTATATCATTCCAAAACTCGATGGTTAAGTTTATATCCAGCTATCGAAAGAGTTCTTCTTCTTTATAAACCTTTAAAAGATTACTTTGAAAGTTTGGAAAAACCGCCCGTTTCACTTAAACAGTTTTTTGATAATCATTTGTCAGAAGCGTATCTGTTTTTAATTCACTCTACAATGAATATTTTACACAGTCAAATCGAAAAACTAGAACGGAGCGACAACTCTATTTTAGAAACCAAAAAAATTCTTTCAAAAATTTTAAAAAGTTTGAATGATAGATTAAAAAATAGATTTTTGCCTTTTAAAGTTCAAGCTATTTTACAATTAGTAGATGAAACTGTTAGGGAAGAATTTCAAGAATGCGCTTTTTCATTTTATAGTGAAATAAAAACATATATTGAAAGTTGGATTATTCCACTTAACGAATTTGCAGTTTTTGATTGGATGGATTTGATTAATATTAATGAAAACTCTCCATGGTCGCTTGTTGAAAAAACTATTCATTTTTTACAACAAAAAAATATTATAATAGATGACAATAAATTATTTGATGAATGGCTGAATCTTAAAGAATATTGCAAAAGTATCAATGATGCAGATAAAAAATTAAGTTTAAATGAATTGTGGGTCAAATTTTTTCAAACTCCAAATGGTGACTTAAGTTCCGAATTGCTAAAAATTTCGCAATTTTTTTTTTGTATCCCTGCTCATAATGCGAACACCGAAAGGGTATTTTCTTTAATATCCGCGCAATGGACAAAGGAAAGAAACTCTTTAGGATATAATACTATTTGTTCTTTAATAAAGGTAAAATATAATTTTAAAAATTATACATGCCCCGATTTTCATGAATTTCTATTTTCAAAAAAAAATGTACTACTTTCAATTGGGAAGTCTGAAAAATACCAGTAGGTTTTAATATCATTGAGATAATATTATATTAATGAGTTTTTAGTTGTAAAAAAACACTATTTATTTACATTTAACATTACCATTTTTTAGTTTTACATTTACCACTGTTAAACATTATTATTAGGAGGTACAATTATTTTATTTATTAAAAACCTGTTTCTGTTTGTTTTTGTTATTACCATAATTATGTTAATTTTTATTTATAAAATAAATAATGCCTATTATTGACAGTATGTTACGTTATTTCTGTGTTCAATGAGTGTCCAAAATCGTTCAGCACTAGTGTCCGGGTTCAATGCAGAAAAATCCGGGGTTTTTACATCATTTGTCCTAGGATACATTTTTTTGAGATGGCAGCCCTATTCACAAGTGATGCGGCAAAAAAGCGAAAGAAAAAGTTATTAGAAGAGGCTAAAGAAAAACTTCCTAAAATTGATACGTTTTTGTCAGCTAATGTTAAGGGAAAACTTCTAGATCAGACACTTCCCTCTATGAGCTCTTTTGTTGCCTAGGTAAACTGATGAGAAGGACTCGAATTTTCAACCTCTGAGAACACAGACATGGCACAGCATATTATATTTGAGTTGGATTTAAATTATTAAAAACGTAACTGATTTTGTTCATGACTCAAGATAAAGTTACTTTAAACATTTTATTATATTAAAAAATTGTAACAGCTATGCCAAAAAAAACAGGTATCATCTTACAGTTTTTTATTTATACTTAGAAATCATATGTATCTATTTAAATAAAACATTTTTAATATTTATATATTATTCTCCCATTCTTCATCAATGTTTACGTCATGTATAATTGATTCCAATAGGGTCCAGATGATCAAATGATAATTTGTTCTTTTTGTAAAGCACAACTTTCCTTGTATCTTGTTGATAATATTTATGCCTCTTATTGTTAAGTTCCACTTCCTATCTAAGGAAATGGAGAATCTTAGTTTATAATACCATCCTAGTATAGCTCTCTGAAAAAATAAAAAGAAAAAGTTACAGGTAGCACACACTATTCATTTTGGCAGTCTGGAAGTAACCATTGAAATTCAGAAATTTCATTCATTGAATTTTATACAATGAACCAGGTTTTAATTTTCATAAACCACTGAGTAAATAGCCCTTTTCATATTTTTCAGATAATAAAACACAATTATCAGTTCGACTCCTGAAATAGATAATTCCGATACAACTCTTACCAGTGAATTAACCAAAACATCATTTTCTGTGACCTAGCTCAAACTAACTGCATCCAATAAGCAGTGACATAACTGATTACCACAACCACCCATACAACATTTTTATCATATAGGGTAATTTGGGGGGAGATGGCGAACCGGGTGAGATGGTGAACGGCATTTTTTCGCCTCCCATTCGATAGATGTCGCTGGCAAAGCCGAAATTGTGTTCTGCTGAGTTGATTTACTAGCTGTGTTAAATATACGTGTAAAATTATTTTTCGGTTTGTGAGAAAATTAAAGCAAATTATTTCGTGATACCTAGAATTTATTTAGAGTCGGGAGTTTACGTTCAATATCGCTGGTTTAAATAGCAGGTAAGATAAAGTCCACACGTGTATTCTAACCTCACAATTAAAGAGAATCTCTACCAGTTTATTTGTAAAAGCATTCACCATCTCTCCCATAAAAACGGGATAGATGAAGAATTTAGTTAGGGGATAGATGGTGACCTTTATATTCAATTGGAAATATAAATGATATATATTTTTGTCTTTTCAGATTACATACCATGCCGACATTTTATAAAAGAAAACAAGGCTCCACCCGAGGGGAATGGACAGAACAAGCATTAAGAAACGCAGTGAGTGTTGTTCAAAATGATGGAATGTCTCTAATTATGGCGTCAAAGGCATATGGTGTTCCATGGTCCACACTAACACGAAGAATTACGAACAATTGCCTACACAAAAAGTCTCTGGGTCCACCATCGGTATTAGGTGAGGAAAATGAAAAGAAATTGGTTCAGCATATCAAGAAACTTCAGAGGTATGGTTTTGCACCAACAAGGAATGAAGTACGGTCGATGGCCTACAGATTGGCCGAACAGTTAAAAATTAACCATAATTTTAATAAGATCTCGCAAATGGCGGACATAGATTGGTTGCACTTATTTTCAAATCGTAATGCTGAATTTTCTGTCAGAAAATCTGAGGGAATTTCGCAAGCTCGTACTGAAAATATGAACAAAGAAAATGTGTTGAAATACTTTGATTTACTGCAAGACATCCTAGTCGAATACGATTTGATTAATAAGCCGGGAAATATTTTTAATATTGACAAGACCGGACTCCAGCTAAATAATAAACCTGGGTATGTTGTGGCTGCTAAGGGTTCGAAGTCTGTTTCCAGTATCACCTCTGGAGAAAAAGGCGAAGCTATTTCCGTGATTGCTTGTTGTAACGGAGAAGCTGTATTTTTGCCACCAGCGTGTGTTTTGAAAGGAAAAAATCAAAAACCGGAGTACCAGGATGGCATGCCACCCGGGTCTGTTATTTATATCACAAAAATCACCTTACGTGACAAGTGAAATTTTTTTCTTATGGCTAAAGAATCATTTTTTACCAAGAAAGCCGGCAGGAAATATTAATGGTGCTGGATGGTCATAGTTCCCACTGCAGCTCAGTGGAAATGCTCGAATTCGCTGAAGAAAATAACATTATTTTACTCTGCCTCCCCAGCCGTACTACCCATTAATTGCAGCCGCTGGATAGGTCTTTTTTCAAATCTTTAAAAACATTCTATTACAATGCAATGCAACTTATTTATAAAAGCGAATCCTACAAGAAAAATCACTAGGCTTGTATTTGGTAGATTACTATGTGAGGCATGGACAAAAGCAGCCACCATCAGTAATGGAATATCAGGATTCCGCGCAACAGGTATTGTTCCATTTGATCCCCATGTCGTTCCGGACTATGCCTTCGTAACAAATGTTGCACCTCAAACAGAAACTAGCCAACCAGACTCTTCACTACCCTCACCTACTACACAGGTAGAAAATTCTCAGCCAGGCCCATCACATCAGTCATTTACAATCAATAACCGCAACCAAATTCCAAGTTCACATGAACCAGGAGTTTCAAATCAAATTTCAAATGAGTTACCGTTACCAGGCTACAGTACTTTCAAGTCAAATAAGTCTACTGACGATGTAACTCCCGGAAAGATGTTAGACCAAATTTTCCCCGTTCCAAATTTAACTAGAGTTGAAACTGTTCGCAAAAGAGCCAGAAATTTAGTTTCAATTTTAAATACAGAAAATAACCTGAAGATTTTAAGGGAGAAAATGGTGTTACAGAGCAACAAAAGGGCAAACGAAAAGAAGAAGGCGAAAGAAACTAAAACAATCTTCAAAAAGAAGAAGTTAGAAATTCCAGACACTTCAGACGAAAGCGAACCTGAGCTGGACGATGAAGAGGAAATAAGTGATGATGGCAATGATTACTGCGCAGGATTTAGTGAAGAATACAAAGCCACCAAGTGCGGTGGGAGCGCTGGGTACACGAAATATGGAAATAGTTGTGATATATGTGGAAAATTTGTGTCCAAACACAATAAAACTAAAGTGGTGACGTCATAATTGTTATTTTTATAATCACCATATCACGCATATATCATTTACCAACTAACCCATACACATGGGTGAGGTGGTGAATGGGCTGTTTTTTTTTATTTGAGTTGTTTATTTTCGTAAGCCAAATGGTATTTAATTTATCTGTATTATGTTTAAGTTTGCCAATATGCAATACCTTACACATGTTTCGTTTTGTCTAATTATATTTTTTGAAAAAATACGGCCTAATAAAGTTTTATTCACCATCTCCCCCCAAGTTACCCTATAAACTCCCAAAATCATTATGCCGGGATATTCAATGGTGCCTCAAGGAAAAACTATGTATTTTCAATAGAAAAGGCAGCTAAAATATACAAAATTAATGATGATGCTAGTAGATTTATGACATTTTTTGTAACTAAGAACTTTTTGATATAATTTAAAGATCCCACTTCAACATACAATAGAATTAGAAACAGATACACAATACGCTATTTAAAACTTAATAAAAGTTGAAAATAAATATTACCTATAGTTCCTTTAACAATGAAGAATCTGTTATTGCTCATAAATGGCAGAACAGAACCAAAATTTCTTGAAGTCAAATGGTTCTTCCTTGTAACTAACCAGGTTTCATTTACTGTTTTCCTGCATATTCTTTCTTTGCATATTTTTAAAGCCTTTTGTGAAAATACAGTGCTCTCAAAGTTGACTATTTTTTTTGCACAACTGGTTTCTCTTTGAGAATCTATATGAATCTTACATCATTTTGAAACTGACCGAAGTGGTCTTTAAATTTTTTACCTGTGACATCGCTTATGTTACCTTTAACTCGGTTTTACTGTTTTCTGCAAAACAATTCAGCTATTGTTTTTACCCTATTTCCTGAGTTGGTTTTGTTATTGTTTCTTGCACAGGATAAATCGGTTACGGATATAATAATATGTTACACAAATATTAGTAATGATGGCACGACACCACAACTGACATCTAAGGCATGTACACGTAGATTCCTTAATGTCATGGTCCTTATCTAGTTTAATCTGCAAATAACAAATTCGAAAATTTTATTGCCAAGAAAACATATTATTTACAAATATGTAAATATATTAAAAATAAGAATGATTCAAAAATAAATATTTTTAACAATATTGACGTGCCTAAAATATGTACAAAAAATGCTTACCTGAATGAATAGGTAAGTATACCCTTTGATTATAGGAAGAAGCTCTAGATCAGAAAATATATCGTTTACATAGTTTGATTCTACTGCGTTTTCTCAATTATTGTGGAAAATCTCATAATCATCTAAAAAATAAAAAAGAAATCATAACCCTTCTTTACAAAATACATATATTTTGTGGTTATTTAAGCAAAAAATCAGGATTTAATTATAGAAATCAACAATATAAACTTTAGTAGTTATTCTTAAATAAACTTACATTTATATGTAACAAAAACAGAAAAAACAGCAAAAATAAACGTCTAACGCAACCTTATTTTAACAATTTAAAATTACAAACACAAACAATGTCCTATACATAAACTAAACCCAAAAGTTTCTTATAACTAAAACTTGACAACACAGCAGCCTTGTTTGATATTTCCAGCCAGTAGCGTGGGTTTTTTTATTTATTTACTTTTTCGGTATTTGAAGTTTCGGGCCATTGCCTGTTTTAGTGCATTCACAGTCAACTGCTTGAATTTTCGGTATTTCGACTTTTCGGGCCAATAGCGGTTTTCAACCACTGAGGTAAATCGAAGTTTCGGGCCATTAACTGATTTTATGCGTTCTCCGACATCTGCCTGAATATTCGGGATTTTGCCGGTCCGGGCCAATTGCAGTTTCGGTACAATAACTGTTCGGGTCAGTGAAGTTTCGGGGTAAATACGCACTATCAACATATTATCTATGGAATGCTACATTTTTGCGATATTCGAATAGTAAAACCTCATTAACGCTCATAAAAGTTGTCTGCCCAAAATCTTATAAATTCTTTTAAGATATATTGTACTTTTTGTCTTATAAAAATATAATAAAAACCCATATAAACTTAGTACTCCATTTTCTTATTAAATCTATGGATTACAGACCTCAAAAAATAAAATAAAAGTTTAAAGTTATATACATGCTCATGATTATAAAATCTTTTAAAACACGATAAAATCGAGGCGAAGTCGTGTTTTCAAATCCACTAGATTGATAAAAATCCTTGAAATATCATAAATTAATCTGTTGGGTAGGTAGCTGCAATGCTGTAATCCACAATACGATTTTACCGAGTATTTGACCATCTAATAACCTGCTGGACACTCGAACTGCATAACGTAATTTTTTGGGGTATTTTTAACGTTCGATATTTCAAAAACGGTAAGCTAAATTGAAATCGGTTTTCGACGTCAGCTTACTCAAGGTGTGTAGATTACAAACTCGACTGGTGGATCGCCAGATATGATGGGAAAAGGTTTGTACAGGGTGTAAACTAAAACTCTGCATTTTTTACAAAATTTCATTTAACGATATTTTTTACAAAACAATATTTTATTTATTGTCATATACACCAAAATAATCTATGATTAGATACAAAAAAACAATTTCTCCCGTTTTTTGAAATTGCCATTTTTTCGGAATATACAGGGGATTTTCAAAAATTTGTACATGGGTTCACAAACAAAATCCCAACTCACTAGTGATAACTCAAATCAAGCTCACTGTGGTATTGTTTTCATTATTTATGACACTGCTATTAGGAAAAAATACAATAATATTATACAGGGGTCTAAAAAAGCTTACAGTTGATTTAATTATTAAAATTTCATGATTTTGCACATTTTTATGCATTGAACATTGAAAACTAAAGAAAGTATAATAAAACGTAAAAATTTTCAATCCCGTTAGTTGATTTACATAAATTAGAGTATTTTACCGAAACGGTTTTTTAAATTCCATCTTAACCTCACTTCCAAAGAAATTAGCGGTGCAAATGTATAGCGCTACTTTTCAACAATATTGTAAAGTGTTTTTTGAATATATTCGATTTTTTAGAACTGAATGATTATTATAACGAAATTGTAGCATTATTATACCTGGAAAGCAAGTACCAGTAGCGTTTTATAATAATTTCATAATTATACCGGGTGGCCAAATAAGCGTGCAATGTACTGTATCTCGGAAACTACTGATTTTAGAAACTTGCTGTAAAATTTTTTTTAACTATAGTGGCCAAATAAATGCTGGAAAAAATTTTTGAGTTTCTAAGATGACCGCTAGGGGGCGTAACAGCAAATGAAAAATACATAGAAATGCCGATTTTCGCTGGATTTTTTATTATTTCCGCTAAATTGTAAGATGGAAGGTTTATGGCCTGTGCACCGTCTAATCTTAGTTGGCGTTGCGATAAAAATGTCATGGATTCCATGGATACGACAAAATGCTTAATTGGATATTCTTCCTTGTTTGTCATTTTGACGTACTGTTTCTTAAACTCATATTTTTACATTTTACTTCGTGATTTTACCTTTTATTGATTTTTATTTTGTTTGTTTTTTGTGTATTTAATTCATATCTTCTCGATGCGGAGACTAACTGCTGCCGAAAGGCAAAATGCCCTTAGGCTCTTGGACCAAGGCATGTCTCAGCAAGAAGTCGCAAATTTATATAATGTGAACCAAAGTCAAATTTCGCGGCTAAAAACAAGATTTGAAAATACGGGAAACGACGCATATCGGCACGGTGGTGGTTGGGTGAGGAAAATTAGAGGAAGGGCAGAAATAAATTTAGTACATAATACGCGCCAACAAAGAACGAAGTGTTCCAGGAAATTGAACGATGAGCTGCGTCGTACAGCTGAAGTGCATGTTTCTGATCGTACTGTAAGGAGGACATTAAACAGAAACAATTTGAGGTAAAACTTTATCATAGCAAGCATTAAATTTGCAAGGTCCAATTTTTATCTACATTTAAAAAAATCTTATTCAAGAAATTCCCAAACCATGAGTAATATGGAAATATCTGTAACATCGAAAGCAATTTATTATTACAAGTAGAGGTCAACAAGTACGAACTAAAAAATAAAATCAAACAAATTTTTTAGAGCACGACATAGAGCGAAGTGTCCTCGTTTGCTACCACCTCATCGTGCAGCACGGTTAGCATGGGCCCAAGAACATCGAGATTGGACCATCAATGAGTGGAGAAACTGTTTTTTTTTGCGACGAAACAAGGTTCAACCTCATTCATTCGGATGGTAGAATTCTTGTTTGGAGAGAGCCGAATGAAAGGTATGACGAGGAAAACATGGCACCTCAAGAAGCCTTTGGAGGCGGAGGCATTACAGTTTGGGCGGGGGTAATATACGATGGGAAGTCTGATATTTTTACTCCAGACAAACAGTTAATGCTGTAGTCTATAGGGACGATATCATACTTCCCATTGTCGTGCCATTTGCCGCAAATTATGGACACGATTTTCTTTTGGTCGACGATAACGCACGGCCTCATCGAGCGCAAATTGTAACGGAGGCTTTGCAGGTCAATAATATAAATCGTATGAATTGGCCTGCAAAGTCTCCGGATTTGAATATTATAGAGAATGTGTGGTCGCATTTAAAATTATTAGTGAGATCAAGAGATGTTGCCCCAGAAACCTTGAACGAGCTGTCCGAAGCAATACAAGAGGAATGGAACAACGTCCCCCTAGATTTCATTAATAATTTAGTGCACAGCATGTCTCGGAGATGCCGTGAAGTTATTTGTCTGCGAGGAGGGCCAACCAAATATTAACATGGTTACGTTTCTTTTCTTTCTTCTCCTTTCTCTTATCCCAATCCTACAAGGGTTATTTTTTGTTTTTTTAAGGTGTCTAAAAATGTGCCATCGTAGTTAGGTACACTCAAACTATCCAGGGTTTTTCACATCTGATAGTACTGTACAAGGAGGTACCAAGAATGTTATCACGAGTATCAAATACCTCCATTGGTACCGACTTTCATGACCATCAGATTTTGTTTCCTATTCTAAACTTTTTCTTCGCTGTAGTTGAATTAGGTTAACAAATAATTGTTTATTATATTTTAGAATTTTAGAGTTGAATACAGGTATACTATACTATACCTGTGGGTATTATAATATTGAGTGGAATCCAATATGTTACAATATACAGGGTATTGAAAGATGCTTAGTTGGGTTATGGATCAAGTTATAAATGCAAGCTATAGTCCTGTCGATGTTTCGTTTTATTTTCAAGACACTATAAGATCTTCAAAATTGTTGTAACATTTTAAAAACCTTATATAATTAATTTAAAAGTAATCCAGGTGCGATTACTACCTTGGTTACTACACTAATTATTATTAACGTCTTTGAATGTCCTGAAGATCCCTTAAAATAAAGCGAAACGTAGATAGGTATCTAACAGCTTTCATTTATAACTCGGTCCTACATACCTCAAGTAAGCACCTTTCATAAATTCTCTTCGATCGTTGAAGGAATAAAAATATTATTTAATATACAGGGTGCTTCATAAAAAATCTAGAATTTACCGCTAATTTTTAATTGAAGCGGACCTGATAGAACATGTCTCCTTATGAGAGTAACCAAATTCTTACTAAGACTAAGGTCTGCTGTTTAGTTCGCCAGAAACCATCACCATGAGACACTCTGTAAAATTACGAAATTCCTATAAAACGCTACTGGTACCTGTTTTATAGGTATAATAATGCTAGAATTTCGTTATAATAATTATTCAGTTCTAAAAAGTCAAATGGATTTAAAAAACACTCTACAATATTGTCAAAAAGCAACACTGTCCATTTGTGCCGCTACTTTCTCCCAAAGTGAGGTTAGGATGGAATATAAAAAACCGTTTCGGTGAAAGACTCTAATTTATGTAAATCAAGTAACGAGATTGAAAATTTTTACGTTTTATTATACTTTCTGTAGTTTTCAATGTTCAAAGCATAAAAATATGCAAAAACATGATATTTTAGGAATGAAATCAACTGTAAGCTTTTTTAGACTCCTGTATATTATAATTGTATTTTTTCCTGATGGCAGTATTGTAAATAATGAGAATAATACAACAATCAGTTTGATGTGAGCTATCACTGGTGAGTTAGGATTTTTTTTGTAAAACCATGTACAAATTTTTGAAAATCCCCTGTATATTCCGAAAAAATGGCAATTTCAAAAAACGGGAGAAATTGTGTTTTTGTATCTAATCATAGATTATTTTGGTGTATATGACAATAAATAAAATATTGTTTTGTAAAAAATATCGTTAAATAAAATTTGGAAAAAAATGCAGAGTTTTAGTTTACACCCTGTACAAACCTTTTCCCATCATATCTGGCGATCCACCAGTCGAGTTTGTAATCTACACACCTAGAGTAAGCTGACGTCGAAAACCGCATTTCAATTTAGCTTACCGTTTTTGAAATATCGAACGTTAAAAATACCCCAAAAAATTACGTTATGCAGTTCGAGTGTCCAGCAGGTTATTTGACCGCCGTCAAATTGACAGATCAATTGACAACTTTAGTGCACACCTTATAAAAATTTAACACACATATTTTTTGCAGAAATTTGTAGAAAAACAACAAATATACAAAGATCACGGAAGTACATTAACATTTAATAAGGATCCTTTTGCCGTGGTTATAATAACTCCATTGATGAAAAGAGCATATTAGCTTCCCTCATCAAAAAATGTTGTGTTAATGGACAGTACTTCTGCCTGCGATTCAGAAAATCGTATGATCACTTTTTTGCTAACAACTTATGCAGCAGGTGCCATGCATTTGGCAATAATTATTACAAAGGGTCAATCGTACGAGTATTATTGTGCAGGATTTCACTTAATTAAAAATGCTGCTCCAAATTAGTGGTGAAGAATATTCATTGATTTTTTTAACTGAACAAAGCACGTCGGAACTAAATCCCATACATAATGTCTGGCCTGAGAGCAGAACATTGTTATGTATATTCCATGTACTTCAGGCAGTGTGGCCATCTGGGACAAAAAACATAATATTTTAAAGGATGACCGTCAAACTTTAATGAAGGATTTTTAAAAAATACATTATTCCAAATCTGAAAAAGACGCTGGAGAATTATTAATCTGTGCCCTCGAAACCGCAAAATACCAAATTTGGACTAAATATGTGGAAGAATACTGGAAAGTTAAAGGTGCTTATCATTTAGAAACTATCTAACCCGAGGTCATAATACTAATAATTATTCGGAGATAACTGTAAGAATTTTTAAATATAATGTTTTATGGAGGGTAAAAGCTTATAATGTTATTGTTAGGAGAATTTGGAAATGGCAGAAATAGTTCAGCGCGTCTCTTCTTGCAAACGATTCTTGGAAAGACTGTATATTTAAGAAAGGAAGAAATTATTCAAACATCAGTGTATCTTGTACCAAGTGAAAAGAACGTTAGTGAAATGTATTTTGGTAACGCATATGATAGTTTTTGTTTGTGTCATTTAGGACAACTTGCAAAATGCAAGCATCAGTGTGCAATTTTAAATTTTGTTGATGTTTATTCTCAAAATATTCCACCAGTAACAGTAAACGATAAATATGAAATAGTAAAATTAGCGTGCAACATCAAGATGATTTTATGAACCTTTTATGCCTTCCAGTCATCATCTAGCCAAGGAAATAACTTTGAAGCAAATGCAAATTATCTGCGCACTCAGTTTGACTCACCGACTTTAACTGACACAGTTATAAGTGACCCAAATAATGAAGAATGTGATAATGCCAGTGGTCAGATGTCTAGTTTATGTGATGAACTGATGAAAATTCGTGAGAAACATGGATCGTCTATTTCTGATTGAATTGTTTTTCAATTATTCAAGTCTGAAAATTGAAAATTGCATATTTTAAACGTCTATAAAACCTATACCGTGTCACTTAGATCAAAACGAGTTAAACATTTCTATCTCAGTTTTTATGGTCTTTCTGAAGGCATATATTTTGAGCGTAAGTAAAATCTTAAAAAAATCTTTTTTTTTTCAAAAAAAAACTTTTAAACTGGATTTTGATACTATAAAAAAACCATCGAAAACTAAGACGCATTACTTAACACGGAATAACTTTTGTACAGTTGGTTCGGAAAAAAATGAATACGGCAAAAAAGCACTTAAATAAGTTTGGGCAGTGTTCTTCAATTATCTCACATCAGGTTAGGATAATGAGTCATATTTACGACTATTTGTTGTCAAGATTTTTTGACAACTTGTCATGTAAAAATCTAAAGATTTTTAAAAAATGCCTCCTCATACTTCTGTTGAACTAAAGGCGCGAATAATTTCCAAGTTGGAAGATGGTTGGTCCCTCACAGTAGTTGCCCAACATTTTAATATTGGTAGAGCAACCGTATATAGAATTAGTAGAAGGTGGAGGGATGAACAGTCTTTAAAAAGGAAGGAGGGTTCGGGAAGGCCAAAAATCAGCACTGCAGATCAAGATCGAGCTCTTTTAGGAGCTTTAGAAGAGAATCCATTCCATACTGCAAAGGAAGCCCGAATCCTATCTGGATTTCCTGGCCGAAAAACCACAACGTGGCAAAGACTGCAAGATTCTGCTTTAAACTGCAGAGTGGCGGCAAACAAAACGGAGCTGACCGTAGAACAAAGACAAGCTCGTCTTCTGTTCGCCTTAAATCACGTGAACCGCGGCCAAAATTTTTGGGACCGTGTAATTTTTAGTGACGAAAAGATTTTTCAATCTTGCAAACAGGGCAAAATTAAAGTGTACAGGCCAAATAACTCAAGATTTGACCCAAACTACGTGAACCATTTTCGAGCTGCGGGTCATTTTAGCGTTAACGTCTGGGGGTGGATTTCATCAAGAGGGATGGGTGTGGCATGGCGAATTAACGGAAGATTTGTAGGCCAAACATATGTGGATATACTGGAAAATGTGATGCGGCCCAGTGTGCTACTTTTATATCCCGAAGATAATTTCATTTATCAGCAGGATAATTGTCCTTTGCACACGTCAAACATTGCCACGCAATGGTTTAGGGCCAACAATATTGAAGTGCTACAATGGCCAAGTTATAGCCCAGATGCTAACCCAATAGAGAATGTGTGGGGGGTCATAACAAGACGGCTATATCAAAGAGATTTTATGCCAAGAGATGCTGAAGAGTTGTGGAATTCTATCCAAGAAGTTTGGGAAGAATTGTCTGTAAGAGAGGACTTTTTGCCAGGTTTCATGCAGATGGATAGAAGACTGCAAGCAATCATAGATGCTGATGGATACATGACCAAATATTAATTTAAGTAATTTAATTTGTTTCCCTTATTTGTATTGTTAACTTAAATAAATGAATCTAAAAAAACTATACCTATTTCCGTAAGAAGCTACATATCGTAATAAGTTATTATGCATGAATGATTACAAATTCATAATGTTTACATCCATATCATACATCCATGTTGACATTCACCATAACCATTAAATATTTGACAAGATATACACTGCTCATTTTCGTAAAAAAATAAAAACCGCTCTAAAAATCGTATTAATTTTTTTCCGAACCAACTGTATGCTAAATTTTTCTATATAGGAATAGTATTGAAGATACCGAGCTTCCTTGCACTAAAAAACCACCCTGTATATATACAATGTCACCATTATATAGTAGCCTATATTTTTCATCCAACCAGTTTGACAACATTAGTGCACTAATAGTTTAACTCAAGTATGCTTAAATTCGGTCAATTATTTTCATTTACTTTATAATTTAGGCTTTATTTGGTTATTTCAATTAATTTAATAAAGATGTTCAATTTATTTTTAGAGTATACGAAATTGAAATAAGAGGTTTTGTTAATTTTGTTTTTATTAAAAAGTAAATAGATATGTATTTACTTAATAAGCAACCCTATTGAAAAATATTTTACAATAAATTGTGGAAACTGGACAAACTTTGCAACAAGCTGGACATAATTTTTTGGATCAATTTATATTTTCATCAATAAAATACAGTTTAAAATAAAACTTAATTAATAAAATACATTTAGGCAATAAACGTATCACAAAATAAATAGTTTTTAATTCAGGTTTGGTTACATTCGGCATGGCCAGAAAGCATTAAATAAAAAAAATGGACAAAACTAAAGTCTACTAATAGCGCTGAAATTTGGCGTATGACTAACTTTGTTCTTTACCATTTTTCAAATTGTTAAGAAAAAAAGGTTGTTCTTTGCCATTAAAAAAAAATGTAAAATTTAACAGGTAAGAAAAATCTCGTGACTTACTTTTTTATTGTCATTTTGCACTATTTTTCAGGCAAAAACTTACCGCGAACTCAAGTTAATTATGAAAAAAAAAATTAATTGTTGCGGAATTTACTGGTGCCACTGTATATATACTTCACTGTATCCTTTATCAATGATTGTTTTAAAGTTTAGCCAACTTCCATAGCCAGGCGGAGACCCAGTGTTACTAAAGCAAGTAAACGATTGCCTTCTGGAAAGCCAGCATTATGAGAGAGAGTTGTAAAGAAGCGCCCAAGGAATTTAAATATAAATGTCAATTTTAATAGACGAAACGCAAAATCACACGGAAAAAATCATTAAACATTGAAAAATGAACAGTTGCTTTATTTTATTATTTTTCATTATAACATGTATACACAGTATAATATAATGTAGAGTATGCCTATACTAGAGATTGATTAAATTTCAAGTTTTTTAATTTATTTATTAAATAAACCAAAAATTATAGGCTGTGGTTAAATTTCTGCACATGTGTTCATTTGACAATCTTTGTTCTGATAGACACCTTTTTATGTAGATACACTTTTTGCACTACGCTGAAAATAAAACAAAATCGACTATAATCGAAAATAAAAACAGTTTTGACCTATCTGTAGAAACTCAAAAAAATATTCGCACGAACCGATCTATCTGAAGATAGGTCTTTGCGTGTGCTAAGTCTCTTCGACGATATCACAAAAAAAATTGACACGAACGGGCCTATCTTTAGACAGGTCTATTCCTGAGAAAAAAATAACGAGTACAAATTCAGTTGTCAACAGATATCAGACAAGAAAGCAGTGTTTTGTTGTTTTTTATTAGTATCCAGTTTGTTCAATTTTGTGGTGTAATAAAAAATATAAGGAACATGAAGGTAGGTATGTATATTATTATCTTGTGTTTTTGTTAGATGTTTCAGAAAATAAGAAATAAAGCGAATTTTTTTCTTACTTCCCTCGTTAAAGGGAAATATTGTAATCGTAAAGAATTCACTCTTCAATTGACTTAAAACTTTAGTCAAAAATTAGAGATCATTTGAAAAAGAAATATTAATAGGGGAGAGAAAGTAAATCACGCGCATTTTTCAGTCATCCCTCGTATTTAATTGTTAAATAGACACAGCGCCATCGGCCTCTGGTTAGCAAAAACTTTATCTGAAACAGGCGCTATTATTTGACCTTAAAAACCAGTGCAGTGTGGGTTGAGATATTTAAGGTGTTTCTGTTATAAATTTTGCCGGTTTTGAAGCAAGGGTAAGTAAAATAACTTGTTGCTCATTCTTATTTATTTTGGGTGCATTAAAATATAAGGCATGTGTATTTTAATTTCATATTATTGCGGTTCGACTAAAGTAAAATTTTGAGGTTATTTTTACTATTCTATGAATTGGTTGCCGTTTGGATACTGGCGCTCAGAGTGAGCGCAATTTCCCGCAAAGCGAGCGGCATTACCCGACCAACACCTAAATAGAATTTTATTTTGTAGATGCCTAAAAAATATGAGCGCAAGACTACAAAAACTTCTTGCGACAGAGGACTTAATGTGAGCTACGATTATTGCAGTGAGAGACGGCAATCGGATACATATAGAAAGTACAGGATACCCTACAGTAGCTTGCGAGATTAAAATGTAGAGGATATTATGCCCCCAGGTTAGGTAGAAAATCGATATTTACCCAGGAACAAGAAAAAGAAATATCTGAACAACTTCTTAGTCTATCTAAAACGTTTTATGGCCTCACCCCATTCCAGTTACGACGAGCTGCATTTGAATATGCAGAGAAAAATAGAATTCCAAATAATTTTAATAGGAGATTACAAACCGCGGGAAAAGACTAGCGTTATACGTGTTTATGTCCAGGAATCCAGGTTTAGGTTTTAAAAAGTCCGAGGCAATTTCATTAAATAGGGTGACGGCATTTAGCAAACAAGAGGTATCACGTTTTTTTGAAAATCTAGAAATTCTAATGGTCCGGAACAAATTTGATCCGAGTAGGATTTTCAACATGCTTACTAACATGCAGCTAAAATTGTCGGCCCAAAAGGTCAGAAACAAGTGGAGCCGTAACGAGCTTAGAAACGGGAAAGACAATAACCGTGTGCTGTAGGA
This sequence comes from Kuschelorhynchus macadamiae, assembly GCA_030620095.1. Lineage (NCBI taxonomy): Eukaryota > Metazoa > Arthropoda > Insecta > Coleoptera > Curculionidae > Kuschelorhynchus > Kuschelorhynchus macadamiae. Next base: position 447,466 of record JAUTXW010005262.1, on the reverse strand, counting down.
TGAACGCTTCTGGATCTTTTCTGCCCCCATGTTTATTTATCCACGGCTCAGGATGACTGCTGCATTGGACAGAAGCGGTCCCCAGGTTCCATATACCGCTGCTCCAAGAATGGCTGGGTAAAGGAAGAATTGTTCAGAGACTGGTTAAAACATTTTGTTAAATCAACCAATGCTACTAAGGAAAGCCCAGTACTCCTCATACTTGATAACCATTCAAGTGACACGGCACTGAATATATATAACTACTGTCGAGATAACGGTGTTGTTATGTTAAGCATTCCACCTCACAGCTCACATCGTCTTTAGCCTTTAGACCTAACCTTCTTTTCTCTACTAAAACAGGCCTATAGCATGGAAAAAGTAATCCGTTTTTGAGGATAACACACACGGACATACCAGGTTTATTTACAAAAGCCTATTTACGGGTAGCTGTGGCAGAAAAAGCAGTAAGCGGTTTTAAAACGGCAGGGATTTATCCAATGAATCCATCAGTTTTCAATGAGCACGATTTTGCGTCCGAACAATCAATTTTTAATTTACCTAGTACTTTACCAAATTCACAGATAAATGGTACAGTGGCGACTAATGCAGGTACTGCCCAACTAAAAACATCAGTTTTAGAACACACCAAACCAATATCAGAGTTAGTGGAATAGCAGCCAGGATGTTCAGGAATAGGACAAATAAAGGGAACCGAGAAACCAGATATGCCTATCTCATTCTCACAGATATCTCCCATGCCGTTAATAACAGCACCATCTAAGAAAAAAATCGTACGACGCAAAAAGCAAAGGTCTGAAATTCTGACTTCCACTCCCATGAAAGGGGAATTGGAGTTATTAGAAATAAAGAAGAAAAAAAATAGATGAAGCAAATTAAAAAAAAAACAGAAATGTTCTAAGCCGCGCAAACCAACAAAAAGACAAGTTTTTCGGGACGAATCACCCTCCTCAGAGGAAGAGGCTGAGATCTCCACTATTATAGACGATGACGAATATTATGATGTTACTATGCCCGAGAAAAAAATAGGTAAAAAAGAAAAATATATTTGTGTTTAAAAAATGAGGAACTCGTTTTTTTTTCTTTAGCTTCAATGGAATGCAGAGCATATGAAGACGAGGTGTGTATAGTTTGTATTGTTTTGTTTAGACACTAATGAGCTAAAAAATAAAAAGTAATTAAACTGGAAAAATAGAACAAAGAATGTTATTGACTCACAAGAACTAAAACTGATTGGATATAAAAAATGTTCTGTTGGGTGTGACGTAAAGATGCTTTATAATGGAATATGGTATAAAGGAAAGGTGATCGCTATGGAAGATGAACAAGGCGACTCAGAAGACTCTTCTGATTCTGAGCACTTTCCATTAAGCAAAATAAAACAAAAAGAGCCACATATTGGACAAAATAGTGACGCAGTGTGGAAGACGAAGAAATCCAGGACCTACAAGATTTTTCTACTGATTCTGTTGACGCAGAATGTAATTCTACTTGTTCAGAAGACCCTTACTACGGTTCCAAAAGATCGGGCAGTTCTGGAACTAACTACTAACAATGAAGCTGATCCTACTGCGGATCCTTCTTATGGACTGTGTAATTACGTTTTTGCAAGAACGACATATAGAGTGCTTGTTATAGATGTGAAAAAATGATGAGTTATGATCATTTTCTAGAGGAAGTGACACATTGTTCTCAACATGGAATCAATAGGAAACATATTACTGCTGAAAACGAAATAGAAAAAGAACACGTAAAAAATCAATATTGCATTGCAGAAGATTATGTCGTAGACTGAGGAGAAAAGGAGATGAAATAAAAAACAGAGAAAAACCAATAAACAAAAGATGGCCAAAAAAGATAAAGGTCAAGAGTATATAAGTCCTAAAACTAAAAATATTGTTCCAGCATAATGTGTCAAAAAAAAGATGTAATAGCGTCACATGTAAAAAATTCGGAAAACAATGCGACAGTATTAGTAAAGACAATCGAAACAATATGTTTCGTCAATACTACTGCAAATTTACAAAGGCAAAGAAAATTTCTGTCGAGCCATATGGAACAACACTCAACACAAAGAAAAACTACAGGAAAGGCAGATTCAGGCCGCAATTACACAGTGAAATATTACTTCACTAAAGACGGAAACCGTTATTTAGTTTGTAAAAAGTTATTTCTAAACACATTGTCTTTATCATCTCGCAGCAGTTTTCGCAGTTAACGCCAAGCGGAATTTTAGAAAAGGAAAATAGAGGAGGGAGACAGAGAAGTAAAACAGAAAAAGAAAAGGAAGAATTTATCCGGAAAGAGATAGCACATCTTATTGGAAGGTTTCCACGAGTGGAGAACCATTATTGCCGCTCAAGTTCCTCAAGACAGTACTTGCACTCCGATTTGTCTCTGCCAAAAATGTATTACATGTTTTTGAAGCACCTTGAAAAGACGGGTTGTAAGTATAAAACGAGTTATTATACTTATTGCAGGGTTTTCAAGATGCAAAATTTGTCTTTCCATAATCGGAAAAAGGATCAATGTTCCGTGTGTATGACATACAACCATGGGGTGAAGAATTCAAATCATCACGGTTAGCTGAAAAATATAAGAAACATATACAAGAAAAAATAAAAGTTCGAGAGCTAAAAGCAACAGACAAACAGAGAGGTAAAGAAGATGAATTATTTTTTGTGTAGCGTTTTCGACTTACAGCAGGTCATTTACGTGCCCATTAGCAAAGAAAATGCTATTTATTACAAGAGCAAATTATCAACCGTTTTCCGTGGCATGAACGTCTTAGCAAAAGGGGTTCATTTGAAATCGCCACATGTATATTCAGAGCGTTAGAATATTATTCTAAGAAAGGGTCTATTTTCTTTTCGTTATACTCAGATGAATTTAAAAGAGTATCTTTGAGATTTTTTGAGTAAAATCACGGCCAAAGTGAAGGAGATTCGGCACCCAGCGCGATCCATACGGCAATAGTTACAGCTGGAGATATCTTTGAACCCTCACAGCAACACCCCATAATTAAATTGGCATGACGAAAGCAACCTTACCTAGTTAAACCAATTAACTCTTCAGACTTTATCGATTTTAAGAAGCTTTCGCAAGATTTAAGAATACTGACGGTTAGAGTCAGTGAAAAAGGGCAAACGGTCAAATGGACAGAAATCAGAGAATTCATGGTAACAAAAGACGAACCCACCAAACTTTTTTTCAAATACACTCATTGTGACGATAATTATGATACCATAGGACTTAAAAGACTAGTGCAACTGTAGTTGGTTGACCGGAAATTCAAGACTTTTATAAAAACTTACCTCATGAAATAGATTAACTATTAATATCGTTTTTTTATTACCTAGTACCTATGTGCCTTTCGAATACTTTGCTTTTTAATTAATACTGTCTGTTCAAACATTATTAATACACATTTTTTTTATTTAACATGGTTTATTAATAATAACTCCCCTTTTTTAAATTTATATTCTAATATATCTAATCCGATCAACTTATCTAATAGCTAATTTTGATCGTATTTCAACTCTCTACAACTCGCCTCTTTATAGCATTGCAATTGCTTAAATCGTTTTCATTTTACAAGAGCAAACAAAAAAACGCTATTTTTTGGACTAAATTGTTTATAACAAATTAATAAATAATAGTTACGAGTAGAAGAGAGTATAGTAAGAGTGTTTTAATTGCCCATAGTCAAACAAAAATCGCATTACCTTTATGCCGTGTACCACCAAAACCCAATAGCTATTGAAAATATACAATTGCCTGTGATCTACAAGAATCAAAATAAAGCTTGGGTAACAAGGGAGGTGTTCAATGAATAATTTAACGAAGATTTTGTGCATGTAGTAAGAAAATTCATGAAAACAAACAATTTAGCATAAAAAGCATTGTTGGCGTTGGACAATCTACCTGGACACACTAGTCAACATCAGTTGGTGTCAAGGTAAAATAAGGACTATGTTTCTGCCTCCAAACGTAACGCCACTTCTGCAACCGATGGAGGAGAACGTAATTTACATGTTAAAAACAAAAAAAAGCTTCTTCTTCAAGCAATTACCCAAGATAAAGAAATTACGAACACAATGAAGGGATTAGATATTAAGGACGCTGGTATGGTATTGTCTCACTTGTCCTAATGTTCATCTGCCCTACTACCCGAATGGAGCTGTGTCTGACAAAGATAGAAGATGAGATGGATTTATGGCGAATCAAAATATACCGACATGTAGAAAATAACTAATGTGGCAGATTGATTCTGAAGTTTCGTTTAATAAATAAACATTACTAACCTACAAACGCTACCATGACTCAACGATTTTACGAAATCTCTGCCAAGCGAACGCAATTTTAAATATCTGCTATTGAAAATCGACTTACAGATCATATCATAAATATGTATTGCTAAAATTATTGATTAGGTATTACTAACGATGTAACATACTTTTCCGTTCCTTACAATGTTTGGTTCAAAATTCAATTTAAACTAAATAATATTAACAATTTTCTAATTAATAGCATCAAATCACAATTTTACTGGATTAACAATTGCTTGGACTATTAAGTACCGCACGCATGGCACCGAAGTTGTTATATCGATCCCGAATCAACAGATCGCAAATTCTCGCTTTGTAAAACACGTTCGAAGGAAATTTCTAGATCAGATTTCGTCCGCCACATTTAAAATAAAATTTATACATATGCTTTTCAATTTCATGAATATTATTATAAAATGGTCCCTAATTGATTCTTTATTAGGTGTATCACATAGATAGTTGTATTGAGAAAATTTCCCGAGTTTTAGATCTAGTTTTTTAACTGCCAAAAATAGATTCTGAATTGGCGCCATGTTTTGGTGAGACATACGGATGTACTGTTTTTATGTAGTCCGATTCCATAAAACCGAGTGGGTCAGTCGTTTCGAGCCTCTTTTGCAAAATTTCTATTGTTGAAAGCAAACATGAGATAAATTAGTTGGAATTTAGTTAATATTTTAACTTAGTCAGCCTAGATGGTGGATTAAATCCAATAAAATCTCAATTCAGTAATGGATTACTGCTTTCTTAAGCCATAAGATCTGGTAAGTTAATTTTGAGTGTTTTCTGGCAAGAAAAATTACATTTTTGTGCATTGTGAACATGTGGACTCATTTCGCCATTTTGTTTCAGGTTTTTTTTTCTTTTAACATTTTTCCTCTTCTCTACAATTTTTTCCCTACCATTTTCAATTGTTTTAATTATTAATTGGAAAATGGATATTAAAAGTAAATAATCAATAAAATGAAGAATTTATTGCATAATTCAAATTAAAAGTGATTCCTGGACGAGGAAAATTTAATGGTAACTGTTTTGTGGTAAATCTTCTCAATTCCTGGAGGAAGAAGTCCTTTTTTAGTACCGTGTGGTCATTTTTCTGGACAAGTGCTGTGTGGCCAGTTCCAGGGTGTCATTGTTCCTGTTTTGGACTTGGGTAGTCTACAAGGAATGACGCCATAGCAAGGATATACTTCCGGACATATGTTGAAAAGATAAGTGATTTATTATAATTTTCTTATTTTCGCTTCTTTGGATTGATGTAGTGGCCATGCATTAATTCATTAATTAATTAATGCTTATTTGAAAACTACATTCCGAAACCTCTCTTCAGTCTTCAATTCCTTCTTTTTATTAATTAATAATTATCTTCAAAAAATATATAAATGGTATAAATTATAAATTATTGTAAAAAATATATATATATATATATATATATATATATATATAAAAATTTTCGTCTCGATTTACGTAAAATTCTTGATTTGATTATATCAAATTTAATGTAGGTATAAATTAATACTTACACTGTGTATAAATATTGTCTATGTGGCATTGGTATATTTACTTGTAAAAATTATTATCTGTACTAAAATATTAATTTCTTAAAGATTTTTGGACATTTACATTTATTCTAACTAGGTATAGAATTTTTCTTTCTTATAAATTATGTGAGTGTATATTAAATCAAGGTATCATACTAGTAAGTAATACCATTGATATTTCACTAATTTAAATTTAAGATTGTGGCATTTTATTTCATGGTAAATTTATTGGGATTATGGAACTGAAATTTTGATTTTCTTTCTATTGTAATTTTCCTCTAATATCAAATTGGACTTTTTGAATTAAAATTTCTCTTATTCTATCTTAATTTGAATTTATAATAACTTGACTATTTATGATTAAATTTTTTCTACTTAAGAAATTTGCTTAAAAGTGTCTAGAATTATCTAGAGTCATGTTGTCATTTTAGAAATTTTGCATAAGGTCAAATATCAGCCGATCATAAAATTGAGTTTCATTGTTTGTTTGTTCAAAAAGAACTTCATAATATCAACTAATTAAATTAAATCAAACTGATTTAAGATCAGCTGCTTTACTAATTAATATTCAACAACCGAACACATAATTGAGTTTCATTGTTTGTCCGAAAAGAACTTCATATTATCTACTAATTAAATTAAATCAAACTGATAAAAGATCAGCTGCTTAACTAATTGATAATCAACAACCGAACACATAATTGAGTTCCATTGTTTGTTTGTTCACAAAGAACTTCACATAAATAAAATTCAATCATACTGATAAACGATCAGCTGCTTAAAAAATATTAAAAAAATCTAATTACCAATTGAATTTATTTAACCCGTTTAATTTCTTTAGATCTATATGATTTTCTTATCCTTGCTGACTTAAATCGTAATTTATTATCTTTGTTAAATTGAATCGTTTGAATATTTTAACTTAATTTTATGAGAAAATTCCAAAATATAAAATATAATCAATTCAATTGTAAGAGAAGTTTAATTTCACTTCCACTTCTAAATTGTTATTAATCTATATATGTGGAAATTTATAAACTGACGTATGTCAGGTACTTATATTGTAAAAATTGAAAACAATATTAAAAAAAAAACACAGTCCAAGGAAAAATAAATTGGTAGTTACGTGATTTTGTTTTTCATTTATTTAATTTAGGTCACATTAGCATATATTTTATCTTTATTTTTTTATTAAATATCTAAATCTAATTATTTTAAGTTGCTCTCTTCCTTTAATTTATATCTGTATATCTTTCTTCTTCGAGCTCCTATAGCTCTGGCGCCCATAGCCAAATTATAAAAAAACTTTTCCAACGTTTGCTAAGTTCAATTTAGCCGGAGTATTTTACATTAAAATTATAATCTTATTAAGTTGCTCTAAAACATCAGCTAGCCGAGTCGAACTTACGATTTTATAATAGTTTTTTTAGTGATCTTAAGAGTCATTTAACAAACATAAAAATATAAAAAAAGCACTAAAGAAAACTTTATAACGAATATTTGCTTTATTTCAGATTGTGTTTGTGCAAGATATTCTCAAAAAAGTGGAATTATACTAAATTATTTTGAAGGTATTGGGGACGTAAACTGAAAATGGATCGACATCATGAACTTGCTTTTCAGGATAGATTTCTGTTTAACGTAAGGCGAACTAAGGACAATATCAAGTATGTTTAATATCTATAATGTTTTAAATAATGGTTTTTGTAGATTTTTATTTTTCAGCATTTATTCTCGGGAACACTAATGGGTCTTTTGCAAAATATATCATGAATAATTAGGGAAATTTTAGTCATATGGATTGTTGGAGTAGTTTTATTCTATTAATTATAAATAAAAATGGTCTAGTAGTATAATAACAAATGATACGAACTAAGATAAGAACAATTATGTTTATTTCCAGCAAACATAATCTCATGAATTGTAGCATTCTGATCAGCTCATCAGAAGATTGAGATTATCTGATTCAATCTAGAGACTTCAAGTGACATAATATTACAGGGCTACACTTCACTATCACGATGGACTTCTACCACATAATTTTTTTAGCCGAGTAGTGCACATTTTAAAAATTTGTTTGTCTTGATTTTTTTTTAGCTAGAAATATTGCAAAATTCTAATAATTTTTTTTTGGTATGTAAACATAACAGGCAGTTATGGTGCACAGCAACGGGAAAATAACTACTATTCAGGATGTACCAGTGTTTACGTATGTTAATCCACACCACAATTATCCAAGGGAGGACATGGAAGTCCAGAAAATCGAATTTAGGAAGCAATCGAAGGAAGCAAGCATCAAAGAGAGTAGAAATTTAAAAATTATATATGATCGCATTGCAACAAGAAAATATTAATAAAGGTTATATATGTATATACAGAGTGTGTAAGTATCTACAGTTCTGTAATGATATTTATATGAGTTTCTTATAATGCTCCACTACTTTTTCGAATCTACAGTTTTAACTAAAATTATAATTAAAATGAATAAACATGAAATTTTCAGGAAAAGTAAATTATTGCCCTTTGAAACATTTTTTATGGAGACTATTGGTTTATTAGTTCGGAAGACTAATATGTAAAAAACGAAATTGTAAGGAAAACTCTGTCACACTATTGATTTAATAATGTCTTAAGCTATATTGAGCGTAAACTGGATGTTGTTAGAGATGAGAATGTTAATTATAACCATATATAGAGATAATTACCGAATGCTCAACATTGACCTTCTAGCATCTATTAACTTTTATGAACCCCTAGGTCATTTAGAGGGTTTGATACATTTTATGCTGAACACCATCGCTCGTTACATTATTCTATCAATGATGTTAAAAGCGAATATGCTTAAGGTGTTTTGCATCTTTATGATAAGAACACATACCTGGAATATTTATTTTAATGTGTTAACGTATTCGACATTTTATTTGTAAGTTTCATATACGTTTACCGATTTAAATTATCTGACGTATAATCGGTTAATGACCCTTGTATTTATATTTTTTAAATTATTAATTTAATTTATAAATTAAATTATTATTTATATTTAAAAGTCAAAATTCTTCAATAGAGCTCAGATAATTATTATAAATGTATGGATAAGAATGAAATTCTATCCAGTAGTAGTATAGCAGGGGCGGTCCTGGGACACCTCGATGGCATCTTGACCACCGATCGGTCCCAGAAGCTCTTCGGCTCACCTGCCTGCAAGAAGTGTTTACCTGTCACTTTTGTGCACCTGTCTTAAGCGTGACACCTGGTTTGCACAGGTAGGTGTTATTTTTTAAAAAAACTTCCAAGAAGTGAGCTTCGCCGAGCCTCGCGTCATCACAAAAGCCGAGCCTCGCCTCGTCGAGAATTGTTTTTCTGTTAATTAATATGTTGGACGTAAGACTAGAGGTCAGGTTCGCAGATAAGAAAAGGTCGAGTACCGAGAATTGTTTTTTTCTGTTAATTAAAATTAATATGTTCGACGTAAGACTAGAGGTCAGGTTCGCAGATAAGAAAAGGTCGAGGATTTAGATAAGGAGATCTTTGTGTAGTATTGAGATGAGCAATAAAAAGTTGTTTTATAGATAAGTTAAATATTTATTTCGAATAATAAACGCTAAAAAAACGTATAGCGGTTAAAATAATTAATATAACGAGATTTGTTTTCAACTATTTAAAATTAATGGGTTCGAGCCACAAGAGTTCGAGTCTGGTCTAATTTTCTATTAAGATAATGGAATAAAACTCAACTTTGAAATAATTTGGATTTATTTAAATTTTCAGATAGAAATATAAAAAAAGTCAAACTTTTCAAATAATGTTTATTAAAACAATATTAATAAATACACTATTCTTGAAATTTTCTTTTCTTTCTTTCGTAAAAAGCAAATTTTGCAATATTGTACGAAGTTTCCATTTTAATTCGGGTCCAGTAATTTTGAGTCGAGTTGTCACTGATGTTAGCATAGAAATAATCTTCATCCATCTGTCGCCACCCCAATCATCTTGTGGCTGTGCCTGATACAGACGAAAACATTTGTCGATTTCGTTCGTCACGAGGTTACTTTTGGTATGCAAAAACTGTTGTTTGGTGGGAATGGGACAGCTATGATGTGGCTATAACAAAAAAAAACAATTCTATGACTGGGGTATTGATTCCTTGCAGTACAAGTCAAGTTCCGACGTCGTTCCAACAAACGACTGTGCTCTGTGAATGCGAATTGATTCCTGACAAAAGCAGAAATGTAGCTTACAGGTGACAGTAAATTGTAGCTAATGGTTCGTGTTTTCGTTGTGATCCGACATCTAATTTAATCCGTTTATTCTGTCTTGTAGTAGCAGCGGGAGTATATTTGACAGGGGTCAAGTTGTGAAATCTTTTGCGATCATTTGCCTCCAAATATTTGATATCAGTCGTGATCTGAAATAATATTTTCAATTTAAATATTGCATTTATATTTAAAATATAACTATTTACCTCTTAACTGGATGAGACGGAATTTTTGAATATAGTAGATTACCCGTAACAAAAGAAGAATAAATGAAACTAAACATTGTTATATCCCCACGGTAGAGTGTCTGTATTTAACTGTTGATAATAGTTCGTGTAGTTAACTATTCGCTTGTCGTCAAAAGGACTCAAAGCGGTTTTAATTTGATTAATAGTAAATACGTTATGCTTTTTGGATCTAATAAAATTTTGCGCAACATCGATGGTAGTATTGTTAAAAAGACACTGATAATAATCATGAAAAGAAATTTGTTTCAATGCTGAAGATTGAATACCCTTAGCTTTTTTAAGAATTTTTTCTTTGTTTGCAGCGCTGTCTTTATCACTAAAAGTTTTAAAACAATACATTTTAGAACGCAAGCCGATAAATTCAGTCATAACCTGACCACAACATTCATCCTTCATTAGCCCATAAACTTTTTTATTTTTTTGTTGAATATTGTATACGTTGTCTTTAGGGTAATCTGACGTATCAAACATATGTATATTTTCCCTAATGCAGTCATAAATATTATAATTTGAAAATAGATAAATAAGACTGTCAGTGTCAGTGTACATTAATTTAGCATTAGACTGGAATTTCGGTATAATAAAATTGTAATGAAAATCGTATATTATCGTTTTTGAAATATCCAAAATAGATATACCGATGTAAATTGGTTTATTAAATTTTATGTTTAATCGGTTCATTTCGATTAAGACTAGATTTTCTGTAAAAATTTCACAACTGTAAAAATTAGGTTGTGAAATGTAATAATTTGCACCATATCTGCCTGACCATTTCGAAACTAATTTTATATCACGATATTTGCGTACATTTTCATTTGTTTCTCCATATGGTGCGTTATTCATCAATTTAAAGAAATTTTTTTCAAACTCGTTTTTACTGTTTATTCTGAGAGTAGTATTTAGGTCTATATATTTTTTTAGCCATGGAGATTGTTTAAATTTTAAACACCTATGAATTTTTCCAATTTTAAGACCCAATTTGGTGACTAGCTGCAAATTTTTGTGATGAATAACTTAACGTTTCTTATCATAAAGAGTGGTTAATAGTTTGGGAAGTGAAGTAGCTGAAGTTGGTGGTACTAAATGTTCAGGACAGAGTGGTAAATCCTTATGCGTTTCAAATAACTCTTTTGGATAATAAAGGTCCACTTCAAAAATATACCCATATTCACTATTATCGGCTACATCTAAAATATTTGTTTCCTGATAGATATCTTCAACCCTCTGAAAGTCTCCAGTAGGCAGAGGATAACTCATAGCAGCACCATATTAATTTACAACATCGAAATACATGAGATAGCTAGATGGTTTGTCAGGGTTATATTCTGCGCCCATATATTCATTATTAGCCTTAGCGTATCTATTTGAGCATTGTGAAATTCCCCCTCCTGTACCCTTTTCAATAAACATGACCATATCAATATCTGTTAAGAGGTCCAATTTTACTTCACTAATTTTTAACATGCTATCAAATGCTAATCCTGGTGCTGTATAATAATGTAGAGGGTCCAATTGATATGTTTTAAAACAGACTTTGCGAAAGTTTTCAAAGACATCAACTAAAAGTAGGACATCGGTTTTAAGATACAATTCAGCATATTCTTGAAGCCTTTTAATTTTAAACGTATCCCACACCGTAGAAGCATGTTGATACTCTTCGGTTGATATGTTTGAATTAGAAATAGAACTATAAAATAGCTGTATTGAAGGTAAACTCTTATCTTGCAGTTTTTCCCAAGAGTCTAGATATTCGTAAGGAAATACCCCCTTCCTGGTCACTAGTTTAAATTTAACATCATCCGGATAGTAGTAGTAGACCATAAAACGAAATGAATCGATAAATCTAAAGCTGATATCTAAATTTTCAATGTACTTGGTGAAAGATATGTATTTTTCTTTATTAAGTGGAAGCAAACTAATTATACCTTTCACTTCTGTAGAAAGGGCCTTGATTAAGAAGTGACTATCGTATCCTGATAGATTATGAAATATTACAGGCACAGTTTTTTTTTATCTGAAAATTTTAAATTACATGATTTATGTGCAGCTCCTCGGAATAACCCCGTTAAATGACAATGGTCTCTTAATTTATAGTTATCCTCTAAAAAAGGTTCATTACAAAAATGACATGTTTTTGCTTGACAATAAGCCTCATTTTCTTGTTTACTTAGAGATATCATAGATTGTGGGTTTGAATATATTGAATTAAGTTTATAAGCAATTTTGCCAAGTTCCCTGACAAACCATTCTTGGCACTTTTCTCCAGTATATGAATGAAATCCCGATAGCGAATCATCATAAGAACATTTTAGAAAATATGAAATACTAAATGGTTCATGTTTTTGATATTTTTTTGATTTCTTAGTGCATTGCTTGTCTTCATACTTGACAAGCATGCTCTCTAAATCTGCGTAAATTGCAAAAGGAACCAATAATTTATTTGAGAAATTTTTAAAAGTTAAAATTTTTTCATTTTCTTTTGGCAATGTAATTTTACATTTATTTAATAATTGACAATCTTTGGAATGTTTTTTTCAAAATGGGTTCAGTTTTAAAATGATTGAAACAACGCTCGCAAAACCATTTTTTATGTTTTCTATTACCCATTTGGATATTTAATAAACCACTTAAATTTTTTATGCATGCAAAATGAAATGTTGTGTTTGCAGGTTCGAGAAAATATTGTGTGTTTTCTAATTCAACGTTATTACAAGGTAGTAAAAGTAAATAAACTGTATCTGTAAAATATTCTATTTTGCTTAATAATAACGGTAAAATTTCTCCTCTCTTTCTTAAACAAAAAACATTAATAGCTAAGTTGTTCATTCTTTCAAACTTGGAAATATCTTTTAGAGCAATTGGAAATTGAATTCCGTCATATTTCAAATAGTGACTGAAATGATCATAAGATGACGTGCGTGAAACGTTTTTGCCTTTTCTGGGTCCACGTACAGCACACATGATAGCCCACAAAAAAACAATAAACGTCTTTATTTTTAATATTGATAACACTTTTAGTTTTTTTTATGAATTCAGGCAATTGCACATAAGTGGAAGACCCCACGCTTATTGGATTAAAAGAATTAATATTTACTTTCAAGTACCAAATTTCACACAAGGCCCAACCACTGTCTCTTTCTTGAAATTCTTCAAGTTGAACCAAAATCTTATCAGTAACGTGTATCTTATACCATTCAGTCAGATTCGTAGATGGTTCAATTAGTGAATTTTTCGTTGTAAAATGTTTAGCGGATTTTTGTAAATTTTGAGGTTTTATAAATAAACCTGAAAACACAACATTCACTTTAATCATAGAATTTTTAAGTTCAGTTTTAATCCTGTTTGAAAAAATACGAAAAGCATTATTTAAAAACTCTCTTGGTTCTTTCATCTTTAAATTGTTAATAATTCCCGTTTTTATTCTCCCTTTAAAACAAGAATCAACATCTTCCCAAACTAATTTTATTTTTAATAGACCCTTGTTATTTTTTAAATGCAATTTAAAACGCAATAAAAAGTGTTTTAAAATTGACAAATTACTTTCCACTATACTATAACTAGAAACACATGAACTATTTTTTAAACATTTTTTTAATAATGGCAATTGATTTTTTTAGATAACGAATATGTGTTTGGTAATCTTCTTTTGTTTTAAGTAATCTACTTACCATTTCAGTTTTCTGGACCGCCTCACTTGAAAATGAATCTAGGACTTTGTTGCTGCTGGACGACATTTTGGTTTTTGTTTTCTTTTAGTGTAGTGGCAAGAAGGACTACAAAGACTGCAGTGTGAATAAGTTCGGTGTGTGCATGATAATTTATATACAAAACTCTTATCAATCATTCGCGTCATTTCTATTGACAACACACACACACACGCAAAGTAGCATGGTATAATCATGTATATGTAAAATTTTCCAGAAGATAAGTCACGTTGCACCAAAAACATGTTTTATCAAATATAGGTCACGTTGCAAAATATTAGGAAAATTTCTGTTTTTGCTAGTAATTATGATAAAAGATAAAGAAACATTTACTGTGGACGTGGTGTTATAATATGTAACGCAGCAAATTTTGTTGAAAATTTCCTTTGAAATTAATGAATACTTTTATCGTCGTCTACGTCAAAATTGTTAATTTTTTCAATGATAAATTTGTATTTATACTCATCCAGAGTATGCGTTTGGTATCAGTTTTCTGTCTATCCGTTTTTTGGAAACAGCCAAACGAAAATATTCAAGATGGCAACAACACCCAGTACACAGTATTTTCTGAAGATAAAATAAACTTTCCTGTGCGTCACGTCTTGGTTGCTATGAAACAGCTTTTTCAGTAAGTATTTGTTAATTTTTTTTTGTTAAAGTGTTAGTGAACGTACCATTTATTACAATAACAGCTCCTTTTATTACATTTTGTGCAAGAATTTTTTTAGCTAGGTGCTGTAGCTTATTTTATATATTCCATAAATTTATATAGCATTGATGGTCCAGTAGTTGCGTAGCCTGCCATGCCTATAATTTTAATTTTATCCCAGAATTTTTTTCTCGATCTACAATTACATTTTTTTTTTAATTTTGAAAGCTTTTCAGTGAAGCAATATTTTTTATGTTTGCAAAAATACTCAATATATAAAAATGATTCCTATGAGGTGTTATAAAACCTGTATTTAGAGAAGTTTTTTTTTCCTTTCAGATATGGTGTTGATAGGATTCTCGAAAGGGATGATAAGGTGTATATACACCTTACTTATAGTCCCCGGAGAGAAACCTTGAAACGAAAATTTGGAAATCTCCCCGTACGCTATCTACGGACAAAAATCAATAATGATGAGGAATTTAGGATACTCGAAAGAGTGGTAAAACGGTTCAAATTTAATCTTGTGGAAACAACTGTTAGTGAGCAGCAACGACGAACACTACCATCAACATCATCGTCGTCGTCGTTGTCGTCGTCGTCGAAACGGCAAAAGTTGACTGTGGAGGAGGTCTATTCCTCCAGCGAGGATGAAGACCAACAACAAGAACAAACAAATGTAAATTAATTTTAGTAATTTTAGTGTTCTTTTTTCAGATTTAAATTTAGTTAGAATAGTATATTTATTCTTTTATTACAGAAAAATCAACTAACTTTGATAGAAGGTTATAATTACCTAAGCTTAAAAAAGTGTTGGACTTCAAAATCATTACATGATGTGATTGTTGCTGAGGTTCTGGATGAGGTAAAAATCATTAACCTATTACTAAAATCTTGTCCGTGTAGATCCTTTGTAGCCGGTGGTTATCCTAGTTGTTTAGTAGGTCGAACCAAAACTTACGCAGATATTGACATGTTTATTGAACTTAGTCCTGTATGTGAAGCGGTATGTGTATTGATTTTAAATATACTGATAGAGAAACTTAAGGAAAATGGTTATAGAAGTGTACAAAGTATAACAACTGTAAATAATTACTCAACAAAATTTTTCTTACGAAATGTTGTCGTCAAAAAAGGTTTTTTATTACAATTGATATTTTTGAAAGAAAACTCTAACCATTTAACTTTTGAAGAACTAGTTATACATACGATAACTAATTTTGATTTAGATATATGTAAAACTGCTTTATTTAGGCAAAATAATTCGTTACATACAATTCAAATGAATCAAATGAAGAAAATTGAAAATTGTATTCCAAGAAATCTTAATCGTCGTGATAAATATATAGAAAGACGCCTTGAAAATGGATTGAATGTAGACACCTTAGCAATGATATGTCTGAAAAAAATAACATGTCTAAAAGTAGGATAACGATTTGAATAAATACAATTTACATAATATTTTAGTTTTTTATTTCAATCTTCATTACAATTTCTACATTTAAATGTAATCATGTTGCTGACAACGATACCTTGAATATATTTTGTAATTCGGCCAAGGGTGGACATCCTCTTGTTTCCAAATCAATAACGGTGTAATTTGTTTTGAACAGTAGGATAACGATTTGAATAAATACAATTTACATAATATTTTAGTTTTTTATTTCAATCTTCATTACAATTTCTACATTTAAATGTATTCCAATGATATAAATTAAATACGTTTTCCAAGGTACAATTTAATGTATTACTATCATGTTGCTGACAACGATACGACTTCTCCAATTGATTTGATGATTTCACTGCCCATGTGTGGTTTTTGCTTTGCTACAGTTGTGGGTATTCATGTAGTTCCCAACTTCTGAAAGCAATCGTTAATTCCCTGTTACTTTCAAATTGTTTAAGTAAACGTAATTTTTGAGTATCACTAACGGTAACATGAGACATTTTCCACAATATCTTACTCAGTGTAACCTTATAGGTTTCCTTTTTGTCATTTTTTTGCATGATTCCCTCTGTATCAGAATTGCTTCTAATTAATATTAATTCTTGACGAAGATTCATGATTGTCTTATGAAAATCCTCCGTAAAACCCATCAACATTTTTAGCGGAATACAAACATTAAACCTTACCATCCAAAATTTTTGGATTGTCTTCACAATGCCATCCAGCATTCTGAAGTGCAAAATATTCAGCTTTCGAAAATGATACGTAACCTTTCATTGTTGTGGCTATGCCGGGATTTCGAACCCGATCGATAACCACTCGTCCTAGTTCATAGCGAATTTCATCAAACAAACGAACAATTCCGTTATTGATAACAGTTACATTATCACTATAAGTATTATTGTTTTTAAGCAACTTTCCTTCAATGTATAAAAAGCTTTGACTCGGTAACGTGTATAAATCTTGTGTTTGTATTGGTATTCTAATTTCATCGTTATTGTTTAGAGTTGTTGAGGGATAAGGTTGATGTGTATGGTATTGATAATTTATGAGTGAGTCATCATTTAGCACATTTTCTCCCACTTTTAACATGTTATAACTCATTGTCTTTGTGCCTATATCTACACTTGCAAACTAATATAATAAAAATTCTTTCCAAACTTGTAGTAATCCGTAATTTAAAACTACACCAAAATCTTTGTAATTTTCCAATTTTTAATTTTGATTTTTCTTCTTCTCCTCCTCCTGTAAACTGAATCCCAGTGAGAGTAGTACACGTTTGTTTTTAGATGTTAACTCCTTAAACGTTCTGGTGGAACTAATAGTTGTCTGTTCATCTAATTGGGTTTTATGACAATTTTCAAACGAGTCCTTTGGTATATTTAAAGAATTATGATTATACAGAAAAACCATTTTAAAGAATTCGCTTCAAATGTAACCTTATCGTTACTAACTCGTTTCTGAAATTGACTAATTTCTTATCCTGATCAGTTATTTTAAGGATTATCTCATCGATATATCGTGTGCTGATTGGTAGATAAATAACATTCGATGGCTTCTCGACTATTTTGAAACCTGGTGGCACTGTTGGATAAAACAAATGGATAATATGAACTAAATCTCCATTATTATAGGAATTTGTCACTAGATTACATTCTATACATATTGAATTCACTTTAAATATATTTACAGGATTATCGGAAATGTGTCTTTTATTGGGCTCGAGTTGCTTGCTACCGAATCCCAGTAAACTGCCAATTGAATCCTTTGCTGAAATCAATTTTACGGTTACATTTGATTTCACACTGTAAAGTGTTATGGTTCGCTTCCAAACGAAGTGTGATTGGATCCTTTTCTTTTGAATGAAATCTCAGATACGCCGTAAAATATTTTTCAATATCGCTAATTTCGTAGGATCCTTCAGGTATAACAACGTGCTCACCTCCACAATGAAAATTGTTATTGCTACTATCAATGTTAGGAATTGAGTTGTAACTTTCAAAATTTATTAAACCCAAAACATAATTTTCGTTTTCATTCAAAACAATGGGTGGATAAATTTTGGTTGAAAGTACAGACTCCGTTCCCGATAAGGTAAACGTATAAGACATGTTTAACTACTTTTCGGATCAAAGTATTTACATTAAATAAAACAAAAACTATAGTTATATTGGTATTTATTCTAAATCTACAGAATGATTCAAAAATTTCAGACATAAGTGTCCACATATAAACAAGTCATAAGGTTGATAACAACGATGATTATAAAATATGTTACAAATACCATTAGAGTTAAAATATTTACACACTTCCAGAGGAGGTTTTAAATTTCCAAAACTATCAAAATAATAAACATTATTTCTATGAGTTCCTGGTCCAGAAAAATTGTCTAAATTGATAATACCAGATTCGTTTTGGTAAATTTTCTTCGGTAATCGATCCTTCATAAACACTCCTCGAAAATAGGGTATTTTGAGTAGTTTAGTATACTTTTCAATATCAAAGTTACTTAGGTAGGTAGGTTAGGTATTTTTTTTTCCTGAGATGATTTCCTAAAAAAAGGCCTAAACCTGTTTTGTATGGTTTTAAAAAGAGACCTTTTCCCAATGCAATGGATTCCATCGTCTTGTTGTGGCGTTCGCTTTCTTGCAATTGTTGTTTGGCAGCACGAGCATCAGATACGGCCTTTGCGATGCCGGCAGCTCCTCCACTTAACGCACCTAATGCACTCAGTCCCGCGAAAATAGGGATCAAAGGAAGAAAACCTCCAGTTTTTGGAATTTTAATTATTATTGGCCGTCTGATTTTGGTATTATTAACTGCTTTCATAGCTATCTTAACAGCATCGTAAATATTGGATGGTTTTTGATTTAAAATAGTACCTTTAATTTTTTTCATAACTGATTGAAAACTTTTTAATTTTGTACTGCTTCTTTTTTTCCCGCTAACTTTTGGTCTTTTTGCCTTTTTGCTTCCGAGGTTTACTTTTTTTAATTGCTGCCATGTTTACTACTTTCTGTTGGAAAAGTTTTTAATACACAAAACGTTGAAGTCAAATAAATGAAAATATATACTATTTTTTAACTTTTTTTTTCAATGGACCACTAGCAAATTTCTCATGAAAATTATCGTCGTCGTCATCATCGTTTAATTTCCGCTTATTGGATAAGTTTGCCGATTTTATTTCAAATTTTAATTTTTTCCCATCCATTATATCATCATCAGAGTTATCTATCTTTCGTTTGAGTGCCCTATTTTGATGTTGTTGTTGTTGCATATTTTGTTCAATCTCGTTCTCTAAGTTCTTTCGTTTCACATCACCATCATTCTCAATAAAATTAGAAGGGTATTTCATTTTTTTCCTTTATTTTCTTCTCATGATAATTATCGTATTTTTGTTGTTTACTTTGTTACTTTTTTGCTTGTTTTCGATACACCTTTCCAGTTTGACCTTTTACTTTTTCGAGTTTGTTTAGCAAAATCTCCATCTTTTTCACATAATCACGCATAGCCTTCACATTGTGTTCCATTATTGTTTTAAGATACTTGTTACCATGGATTCTATTGTATGACTAGCTACCTAGCTTTATTTTAGTTTGCATTGCAGCTGAAATACCTGCAGCGGCTAATTTTTCTTTCCAGGATGCATTCGATGAATTTATTCTGCTTAAAGCGTGTTTAAGTAAAATTTTATCTGCCGCATTACGATCTGATATGTTTTGATATTATGAATAGGCAATATCATGATTTTTACATGCTTCATCTAACGGGTTAATTCCTTTATCACCACGTCGTAAACGTTTCTCTAATTTAGTTCCTGGACCACAATAGTTATACCCTGGAAGATGTAATTCAAATGGAAGTTTGTTTATCATTGAGTTTAACAAACCTTCCCCATTAATCGTCCGTTGTTGTTGTCGATCAATCGAATAATACCTCATTTTAAAAGAAGTAAATAAAGACTGAATATAAATAATAGCGTATTATGGCTTTATAATTAGTTTTACATCGGATATTTAACATGGAGGAGAAAAAGAAGAAACATATCAAAATTGTGAAACAAAGAACATCTTTAACAGTAAATAATCATGATGTGAAAAAAAAAACAAAAATATTAAACACAGTATATTATTACCATCTACTGTACGATGCATCATATCGGGACCTTTAAACTGTGGAAAAACCATTATCATGCTAAGCCTTCTTGAACATCCCAATGGATTGAAATTTGAAAATGTCTACGTCTATTCAAAGTCTCTGTATCAACCTAAATATATGTATTTAGAGAAATTATTAAAACCAATAAAAGGAATCGGTTACTATGCATTCGATAATAGTGAACAAATATTATCTCCATCTGACGCTAAAGCAAATTCAATTTTCATATTTGATGACGTCGCGTGTGATAAACAGGATGTTATCAGAGAATATTTTAGTATGGGACGTCACAATAATATAGACTATTTTTACTTGTGTCAAACATATGCAAAAATACCCAAACATTTGATAAGAGACAATGCTAACGTCTTAATATTATTTAAACAGGATGACTTAAATTTACATCATGTATACTCTGATCATATTGGTACTGATATGCCATTTGACAGCTTTAAAACCATATGTTCATTCTGTTGGAAAGAACCATTTGGTTTTCTATCTATATTTAAGGATAATAAAATTGATGAAGGTCGATATCGGTTATGTTTTGATAAATATATATATCTGTAGTATCGCTTTTATAAATTATTACATAGTTGAACGTTGAAAGTTCATCATCATTATCATCATGGCTCCTGCTCGTACCACGAAAAATAAAAAGGAAAAAACTAAACATCAATCAGTTAAGAAAAAAATAATTTCAAAGAGAAAAGATATAAAGAATAAACTAGATATCTTAAAACATGGACAAATAGCCCACGAGAATGTATTTCAGCCTATAACAAAACATTTGGAGGTGAACGAGAACAAATTGGATCGAAAGAAGCACACTCCTGAAAGTTTGATATCGGAAAAGAAGGGAACAATTTTCTGATGACGATAACTATGATGATGATGATGATAATAAAGATGACGAGGAGAAACTTTTTGGGGACCATAATAGTGAAGAGGAAAACGAGTCAGTGAAATCGGAACCTATACCCTCCACTTCTATCCCATTAGAGTTTAAGGATACTCCTACAGGAAACAAAATCACACATGCATATCAAACTGCACCAAATTAATAATAAGAAACGTGCAGGATGAAATCGAAGAAGAGGAAATTAGGAAACAAAGGGAATATGAAAAAGCACTAAATCAAACTATAAGAGAAAAATCATTTTCAGATTATTCTAATCAATATCATATTTTACCTTTAAAGTACATCAAAAAGTTTGTAAAGGATCCAAATAGTAGTAATTCTGATGGAAAATTCCAAGTAAAGTTTGATAAGGATATCGAACGGTTTTCTATCGGTAACAAAACGATAGATTTCGATCGAGCTGATTTGATAATTGCAGGAAAAAAATATAAAGGCACTAATGGATTATATGGCTTGTTATTTAATCAGAATGTTTCCACCATCTATACAAATGATGACGCAAAAAACTATACTCACATATTATTTAAAACAAATGCTATCAAAAATTTAAAATCAAGTAAAAATAAGAAATTTAGAAAATTTATTGAACCAATAATAAATAAAACTGAGAGTAATTATACCAGTCCAACTGATGATGATGACGATGATGATGATGATCTTTTGAAACAGGGGGAGGGAATGTCTATGAAACTTTCAAACAATCCTATTGATTACGTTTTTTGGAATGATCCTAATGAATTGGTTGAGAGATTGGAGCTACTAGTTGCGTCTCAGGCTGCTGGTAATACAAATCACGTTAACGAGATTAATGCCATTATTGAAGAATTACGAGAAGCCAATATAATAGAATAAAAATATGTCTAAATTTGTAACCAAAGTAAAAAAAGATATTGTTGAAGAACTCCATAAACCATCAAAAGTAAATTTTAAAAGAAGAAAGGTTATTATCAAATCTCTATTGGATTTAATGCAAGCTGATTTGGTTGATATGAAAGAATACGTACAAGAAAACAAAGGATACAAATATATACTCGTCGTAATTAACTGTTTTTCTAAATACGTTTGGGCTTATCCCTTGAAAACAAAAACTGCCAAAGAGGTATCTAAAGCGATGTAAAATGTATTCAAAGAACAGACACCTATACATCTCTGTACAGACGCCGGTGAATTTACTGGAAAAGAAATGATGATTTTAATGAAAAAATATAATCTCAAACATTATTTAGTTTACAGTGAGAAAAAAGCATCTATTGTTGAACGTGTAAATCGAACCCTTAAAGGAATGATGTGGAAAGAATTTAGTCTTCAAGGATCATACAAATGGTTTGATATATTAAAACAAATCGTTTATTCCTATAATAATCGAGTACACACTACCACAGGTTTAAAACCGGCTGAAATTTCAAAAAAGCATGAAAAACTGCTAATAAACACAGTTTATAATCGAATTAAAATGACATCGAAACCAAAATTCGAGATAGGTGATCATGTAAGAATTTCCAAATTTAGAGGAGTTTTTGATAAACAATACCAACCAAATTGGTCAACAGAAATTTTTAGCCTAAAAAAAGTTCAACTTACAAATCCAGTGACATACCTACTTCAAGATGCAGAAAAACAAGACATCAAGGGAGGATTCTATGAACTTCAATTGCAAAAAGTTAAATATCCAGACATTTATTTAGTGGAAAAAGTGTTAAAACGCAAAAACAATAAAGTATTTGTAAAATGGTTAGGTTTCAGTGATAAGCATAATAGTTGGATGGATAAAAATAATGTAGAGTGACTTAATAAAATAATTTTGTTTCATGTACGTTTTATTTATTATATATTATTTACATGTTTTCTACAAATAATTTATCTTCAAACAGAAAAACAGTATTTATAACTATATAACAACTTGGCGTTTGATAATGAACAATGCCAAGTAGTGCCATATGGATCCTTGTGAAAGTGACATTCGGGAACTTTCTTAAACTTGCTAGCTTCGGTTCACTCTCCAGAGGTATTTTGAAAATTTTTTCCGCACTTATAAATTTTCTTAGAAAATTCACCTTTTCATCTCCTTTGACGTATATTTTTGGGGCATGATTATTTTATTATTTTCATCACATATTCTAAGACATTTGCTATTTCGTTCAAGTCTACTAAACCAGACTCTCATATTAGACCATGATATGAGTTTTCGAGATAAGATATCGTTTTTAAATCCTGGCCTTTTAACATGCTTTTGTTATATGGTGGTTTGAAAAGAAAATTTGAACAACGTGTTCCATCATACATAGCTAGTTCTTTTGGAATAAATCCAGAGGTACAATTAAATCCCTGGATATCAAGACACAAAATTGAATTTTCT
This sequence comes from Kuschelorhynchus macadamiae, assembly GCA_030620095.1. Taxonomy (NCBI): domain Eukaryota; kingdom Metazoa; phylum Arthropoda; class Insecta; order Coleoptera; family Curculionidae; genus Kuschelorhynchus; species Kuschelorhynchus macadamiae. The sequence continues at coordinate 423,857 of JAUTXW010005262.1, read as the reverse complement.
CCTGCCATAGTTCGAGTTACGAGACACTACTGACGCCTAATTCAATCTACTTTCTTTTATAAATAAAACTCTACCACTTTTTTTTTTAATTATTGTTCTATTGGTGAGTAAAAATCACGTGAATTTACATCACACCCACTAAGTAAAACTAAAAACAAATAAAATAAACCATAGTAGTTTTTTTACATTTTAATTTCAATATTTTTGTACTGTTCTATTTTGACATTAAAATCATAGACCTAATAGTATTTACACCAAATACATAATTCACTAAACAAGTATCACAAAATTTTAATAACTTTACTCTATGTTTTAAGTGTTTATTAATATTTTTTTCAACTAAACAATTACATATTTGACATAAAAATTGTATTCTTTCAAAATCCATTTTGTGTAACGTACAGGGTCTTATTAACAAAATATATAATTTGACATGTACTGTAAACAGTAGAATTTACACTAAAAATGTCTCCTAATTCTGTCTGACCAGTGCTGTAAACAGTGGAATGTGCACTAAAAATGTCTTTTAGTTCTACAGGCTTACATTCAAGATAAATATTTTTATTTCGAAAATATCTGGCAGTATACCAGTCACAATATATATCTGCAGGTTCATTAACATTCACAGGAACATATGTTAAGTTTGATACACTGTCTTTTAAGTGAGGCACTAGACCTATTTGTTGATTAGCCAAATTAAATATTTTATCGTTTGGCTTTACATTTTCATCAGGTTTTATTAAATCATAATGTATGTGAAACCATACATTATAACCAGTGTCTTGAAATGTTCTTAAACCAACATTTCTCAAAATATAATATCGTCTATTATTAATTAAAACAAAATTATAACTGCGCTCTTCTGGATAATATTTCTTTGTCGTCGTCGCCGTCGTTGGTTGACTATTAGTTAGGACACAATAATTGAAAAGAATACCAAAAAAAAGTAAAACAAATTTACTCATTATTTTGCAGCCTTCTCCTTCTTCGTACTCTTCTTTTAAATAATACAAAACGGTATATCTATTAATCCTCTTTTGTCCGTTAACCTCTTTGTGAATTTTTTCACAGCGGCAAAATGCACAGATGTTTGGAGATATTGAGTTCCCTTTACACTCTTGACACGTTCTGTCGACTGGAACAGGCATATATTACCACCAGTCTGGTTTGTGATTGACTGCTATTAAATCCTCTGTATTTTACATATACAGGGTTATGATAAATTAAGGAATAAATTCATTACCTTGGAAATTAAAAAGGTAATAGAAAAACGCTCGAACCCGCCGATTTAGATTTATTTTTACGCATATTTAGAAATTATTTTAAACTATACAGGGTCACTCACAAAAGTTGTACAACTGTCATCTTTGATTTTTTCAATACAACGCCTTATTTTTTTTCTGCTGATTTGAATTGTCTATGAAATTCTAGACATTTTTGGTATAACATAACCTATACTGAAAATCAACAGTTATCGAAATATGTTTATCTAAATAAAACATAAAACACATATCAGGAAATTAAATAAGAAAACTACTTTATTAAATTTTAAAAATGTCCACCATTTACAGCTCTACAATGCCCTAGACGATGGAAAAACTCTTGTTGCACATTAGTAACTGTATCACATTGAATATTTCTTATAACAGTTCGAATACGATCCTTAAGAATTTCAATAGTATGTGGCTTATTTTTATACACTTCGTTTTTCACATACCTCCAAAGAAAAAAGTCTAACGGGCTTAAGTCCGGCGATCTTGCCGGCCACTTTATTGTCCCACGTCGCCCAATCCATCGTCTCGGAAAGGTTTCATTTAAGTATCTCCTGACATCAGCTGCAAAATGGGGTGGTGCCCCATCCTGATGATACCATAACAGTTCACTGGGAAGATCCGGATCGTTTACATTAGGATGTAGGCTAGCTAATGCTGGTATAAGATTCTCTTCCAAAAATTGAAGATACATTTGCCCCGTTAGTGAGGAATCAAAGAAATATGGACCTATAACTTTATTGCCTACAATACCTGCCCATACATTAACACTTTGACGATACTGTGTATGACTTTCCCTGTACCAGTTAGGATTTTCTTGTGCCAAGTGTCTAAAATTTTGTTTATTTACTTCTCCATTGAGACAAAATGTTGCCTCATCTGTGAAACAAATTCTTTTGACAAATAATGGATCATGATTACACATGTTGGTCATAATTTCGCAAAACTCCTTTCTGCGATCTGAATCATCATTTATTAATTCTTGAACGAATTTCACTTTATAGGGATAAAAATTTTCTTTTTCAAAAATTTGGAAACTGTTGTTTGATGTATATCATTATCATAGGCTGCGTCAGTAGTTGAGGAATGTGGACTATCTTGAAAAGTTAAGAGAACGTCTAGTTTCTTTTCATCTTAGATCCTAGGGCGACCTTTTCCAAAGCGGTCCGTAACACTACCAGTATCCGTCCATTTCCTTTCTATTTTGCTCACTGCAGACTGAGCAATAGGTTGCCTATGAGGATATCTGTTGTTAAACAGCTGACAAACTTCTTTTTGTGTCCTAGTCTTATCATCAGTACCAAGCATTATTAGAACTTTAATTCTTTCTTTCTCTGTTAAACGCATAGTCAATATTTGAAATCAAAATGGCAGATCGTAAATAAATTATATGACTTGTCAACACAGTGACAGTGACAAAGTAATTTTTCTTTGGGATTACGCGACAGACATAGGTAGGGTATACAAATGTCCGATAGGTTATTAAATCCACAGGTTTTATTTAGATAAGAATATTTCGATAACTGTTGATTTTCAGTATAGGTTATGTCATACCAAAAATGTCTAGAATTTCATAGAGAATTCAAATCAGCAGAAAAAAATAAGGCGTTGTATTGAAAAAATCAAAGATGACAGTTGTACAACTTTTGTGAGTGACCCTGTATAGTTTAAAATAATTTCTAAATATGCGTAAAAATAAATCTAAATCGACGGGTTCGAGCGTTTTTCTATTACCTTTTTAGCTTATAAGCTATTATTCGAAACAAATATTATTTATTATAACAACATTATTGTAGATCATCTCAATACTACACAAAGATCTCCTTATCTACATCCTCGACCTTTTCTTATCTGCGAACCTGACCTCTAGTCTTACGTCCAAACATATTAATTAACAGAAAAACAATTCTCGGAATTCGGCGAGGCGAGGCTCAGCTCTTGTGATGACGCGAGGCTCGGCGAAGCTCGCTTCTTGGAAGTTTTTTTGAAAAATAACACCTACCTGTGCAAACCAGGTGTCACGCTTAAGACAGGTGCACAAAAGTGACAGGTAAACACTTCTTGCAGGCAGGTGAGCCGAAGAGCTCCTGGGACCGATCGGTGGTCAAGATGCCATCGAGGTGTCGCAGGACCGCCCCTGCTATACTACTTCCAGTGGGAGTTGTAACAATTTATCAACAAATTGTTATAATTTTAGTCTTGAATTATGGTTTATTCAAATAGAGAAAAAAAATAATTTTAACTACAGAGCTGTGCAACAAAAACTTGAAGATGATAATGGCCATATGCACATTCCATGCAAAAAAAATATTTAGATTATTTTCAAAATTTTACAAAACTAATAGAAGTATCCATACTTTTTGTGTGTGTGTGTGCAAACACTATAGTAACTCTATATGAAAATTTTCTATATCTTAAAAATGTTAAAGTAGAGGGGGGATTATAGGGGATCACTCTGTCATATATCGATTTTCATGAAACTTTATGTTAACAAGTTTGATCATTCTTGCGGCTTACACTGCATAACTATAATGAAAATCAAATACCTCTTATATAATTTTATAATTTTTTTTTCACATGCAACTTTATGTAGCAGGTTAAAACATATTTCCATTATTTCAGGCATTTTAAAACTGTAACAACATATTTCATAAATGGAAATATTGTAACAACTTATGAAACAGCATTGATAGAAGCTCTTAGAGGTGCGTATCCCCAGGCAACATTGCATGATTGCTTCTTTCATTATTGTCAGGTAATAAAACTAAAGATTTACTTCACAAACGTTGTATGACCAATGTGAAATAATCATTTGAAAGAATAAATGTTCACTTAATTAAATATCAATTCAATATGCAAAAAAGATATAAACACATAGTACATACATGTAATAAACAAATAGAACAAAACAGTGGGATTCTGGGATATAACATGTTAAGGATTTTTGAAACATTTTATTGAATGAACAGATATATTGCTTGGTAACATATTGAATAACAACATTTTTATAAACATTTGGAATAATACTTTGCACATCTTATATTTTCAATTACATCTTGAATATGTGGCTTAACTCCTCAATTCAATTATTTATGTTTTTTTTTCTAAAAAAAGCAGTTCAGAGGCTAATATTTTGTGGCGCATAGTACAATTATTTTTACATAACTTGCAGCCTGTTTTGAGCAAGGCTAAGGCACTGGGAATTGTTCGACAGATTGTAACGATCACATTTCCACATTATAATTATTATACTAAAACTTAGGTATTCATTTTGGTGAAAGAGCTGAAAAAGGCTTGGATCTGATTTAATTGTTAAACGTATATTTAAAGTAGTGATTTTAGTGAAGGCGCCGGACACGGCATAAGTTGGGATTTTTAAGAATAAATATGGTTCTATTAGTTGTCAGTTAGATTTGCGCAGGCATCGGAATAAACGCCATTGACAGAGGAAGTCAAAAAAGTGTTTGAGTGGATTTTAAAATACTAAATAGTGGATTTGGGGATTGCGAATGAATGATAGAATGATTTTAATAATCGTTATTACAATTTCAAGAAATAATAAAATTTAATTTGTATTAATAAATTATCCAGGGACAATAAGAAATTTTTTGAATATGCGCAATCATCTCTTTTTAACCGGAAATCGAGTGGGGAAAAGAGACAAGAAGGCAAGGAGCTGGGTGAACGGAAAAGGGGGGACAGTCTGGGTGAGAGGCGTCGCCATGTTTGTCTCGGTGTAAGTCTGAAAAGTTTGTTTTTATGCAGACGTTCCGAGACCGTATTTAAGTGCATATGTAAGACGACTAAGTCTTAAAAAAGGGACCTTTTAACCACAGGCCGTTTATGCGAGTGTAAATCAATGTACTCTTTCGGAATGCCTTGTATAATGGGTTCCATAATGATGTAAAACATCCACTAAGCCATGGTTTGCTCGAGGGGTTCAAATTGTCCAAGTTGTTCAGCACAGTTATGCCGAATGAAGTTGTGCCATGATGGTAGGCCACCTCCCTCAGATTGAGAAGTATCTTTATCATCCACCACCATTAGCTGCTTCTTTCTGTGGACATGCCTTTACCACAATGTAGAAAGTTCTTAGCCCGATTACCAAGTTTTGCCATATTCGATGGATCTTAAGGTAACAAGAAAAAGCATATTGTAAGTAATCTATATTCTATTGTATCATTTAATGTATTTTTTTTTAAATTTTGGTTAATATTACTTGGATGTGCCAGCGATGTGAAAGAAAATTATAAGAATTGTTATTGATAACTAGACAATAATTGTTATTACGCACCAAGTCACTGGGCTGCTTCACAGAAATTTTTTTACATCGGTGGTACGCCATTTTGTGGGCAAGCTGCCATTTTGAGTTTCACTATTGATTGAAGTGACTATTTCAATTATGGTTTGTGTTTATTGGATTTAATAACTCGCGTGATTACAGATCATTTTTGCTTAATTTTCTAATAGTTCACTTTGATAATTTTTTTTTGAAATTTTTGATTTTACTTAAACTAATGATAGAAATATTGTAAAATTTTCTATTGCTTAACCCATTAACGCCCAGCGTCCTCATTTGAGGACAGCTGACATAGGAGGGGATGGCGTAGACACCGTCGTACAAACAACAGTAATTCGGCATTGAACATCAATAATAGTCAGGTAGTGATGCTAACCGCACGTTTCGAAGCGCCGAAGTTACGTATTGGCTCTGAAGTATTATCTGATTTATTGCATTTTTTTTATCACGTGGTTTCATGTTAAAATTTTTGCTGGCATTTTGTTATAAAGCAAAGGTATGTATTAGAAGTTATTTTTTCTGCTAGTTATATTGTTAGGTTTTATGAATATAATACGTAATAAGGCCCAGAAGGAAATGGTTTGTATACAGGGTGTAACAAAATCCTACTGTCCTCAAATGAGGACGCTGGGCGTGTAGGTATAAAATTTGAAAATGTCCTATTTTTGTTCTAACTGGACTTTATAGGTAAAATTGAATACTAAAAAATACTTTATTTGCAGAAATTCCGATTTTGTTGAATTATGTCCAGAAAATTCTTCAAGACACTGGATGATGCTGTTGAATATTTATATTCAGAGCAGATTGATGCCGATATAGCATGTCAAAAGTCAATTTCCCGGTATTTTAACTCATCTAAAATATCTCAGTCAGAAATCCGGTAGACTTAGCAGGGGGAAGTCAGATTCTAACTTACTTATAATAGATCGGACACGCAACTAAGTTAGTTTTCTTAAGATTAGCTAAGAAATTGTGCAGTTCGTAAACAACTATACTGTGATATAATGCATGACCTATTTGAAGGTGTTCATAGATATATGTCTGTAATCGTTAATAACTTGATATCCAAGAAATATTTTACCTTAGATACCCTAACTACTTTTAAAAAAATATTCCACCATTAATTAGTACCGAACAACTAAAAAGAGATGCCTTTGTTATGTCTGCTTCTGAAATGCGCAATTTAGTACTAAATTTCAGATTTATTATTGTAGATTTAATTCCAGATGAGGACCGCACATGGGAAATATATCTCTTAATTCTTAAAATTACAGAAATATTGATTAGTCGTACTATAAAAAAAGATACTTTGCAGTATTTAAAAAAGTTAATTGAAGAACATCACATGTTATATCTGGAGGAATCAGGAAGTCATTTAAGGCCAAAATTCCATAATCTAATACATTACCCAGGAATTATTCTAAAAATTGGTCCTCCAGTCCTATTATCTTGTATAAGGCTAGAAAGTAAGCATTCGGAATTTAAAAACATAGCACAGAATTTGAGATGCAGAATAAATCTTCCTTATTCGTTGTCTTTTAGATACCAGATTAAACAATGTTCATTATTTATGACTGGTAAGGGATTTATTGATAATATTGATGTAAGTCCACTAGCAAAAACACCAAATAATATTACCCGTTTTGGTAAAATAAATAATGTGAAAGACTTCTATGCAGCTGCATTTTTTGAATTAAATGGCATCAGTTATGAAGAACATTTAGTTTTATTGTTAGATTATAATGAGGATCTACCAGTTTTGTGAGATAAGAGAGGTTTTAGTTAGTAAGAAAAATACTTTAGATGTGTTTCTCTATTGTCATTTATGGCATACAATTTGTTTTAGTTCTCACTTAAAGTGTTACGAAATTAAAATATCAGGCAGCAGTAATTTATTTTCAATAAAAGAGTTTGCATTGCAGAGGCCAACAATATTACGAAATTATTTCCTAAGGCATTTTGTCGTTATGAGTTATTAATATTTTGTTGAAATCACCAAACAATCTTTGTTAAAACTACATTTCAATGTTTTAATTTTAAAAAATTATATGTATGCCATACTCGAAGGTATGATGCAACTTTTAAAAAACTGACATAAAAGATTCAAATAAAATAATTTAGCAAAAGCAAAATATGATAAACTGTATGTATAGTCTATTATATTTTCAGCAAAGTTCGCGGAAGTGTAAAACCTGGTATTAAATATGCTTCCTGTCATTTATGAGGACGAGTACCTACCTGTGTATACAAAAAAGTAGAAAATGTTACTTTATCCAAAGTCGTTACTACCTTTTCTACAAAAACAAATTTTTTATCACTTACAGTACACAGATTGGTCAGTATCTTTCATTTTCATTTTTAGTCACCTTATTTTATTTTCACCAATTAATCAAGATTCGTCACTTAAGAATGAACAATTCTGAAAGTATTATATTAAAACTGATTAATTCGCGCATCGAATGTAAGAATGACCCATAACACACGATCGGAAAGCAATTTTTTTTCCGCGATCCCATTAATCACATTTCATGCGTTGCTTTCAACATTCGACGCACGAATTAATCAGTTTTATAACAAAAATTACAAAATATTTGATACAACAGTGACGACTCTTGACTTATTTATGAAATTAAAAGAACGTGGTAACATTAATGATGGTTTTTTTTTGTAAAATCATATTCCATTAAATTTTGCTACAATCTCAAAAGAAGGAGGAAAAGTGCCAAAGAAAATTACTTTAAAAAGAGAAACGGAGACTGGTTACAATCAGAAGTACATTGGCCAGATTATATTAAACGTACTTTTGAGGATGTAATACAGATATAATAGACCCAGCACCTCTGGTGAATTGGTGGCATCTACAAAAAATGTAGGAACTGCCACTCAAATGGGTGACCGGAGACTTTTTGCTGTGTTGCGTCCTAAGCAAAAAAGAAGACGTTCTGAACATCTCGTCGCAGCTTATTCTCCTGAAGAGTTGACATTTGTATATTCCATGCAATTAAAGGATCAAGGTATTTCAGAAATAATTGATTATTTAGTTCAAATCCACAAGATGTGGATAGAGTTACGGATTTTGTGCTGGGTACGAACGAGAAGTATTTTCAACTGATGAAGCCCTAAGTCTAGTCTTGTCGTTAAAACTATCTAAATGGCAATATAATACTTTACGGAAAAGTATGAATGAAAAGTGTGAAAATGTGTTTACTTTCTTATTATAAAATCCAAAAAGCCAAACAGGAGTGTTATCCAGCTAAAAGTGATACAACATTAACAGATACTAATGCTACAGTAAAATTACAATCTGTTTTGGATCTGACTGTAAAGAAACTTCTAAAGACGATTAATGTGAACGAAATTAACCACAAAAATGTATCATTAATTAGTAAATGGGGATTTAATTATGCTTCAGATCAAGCGAGCTACAAACAGATAACAAGATCTGAGGTCAATGAGGATGATTCAAGTATTTTCATGGGTAGTTTAGTTCCTATTAAAATGGTTTCTGATAAAAATGTTGTCTGGGAAAACGAATTTCCTAACACCACATATTTATGTCGTCCCATTTTTTCAAGTTTGTGAAAGAAAAACAAAGAAAATATATCTCAAGAGATAAGAGCGATTGAAATCGAAATAAACGAGTTGAATAAAACAAAACCACAACTAAATAAGTTTAAAGAAGATGCAGAATTTTTAAGTAATTGTCTAGAAAATATCAGCAAACTTCAATTACTATCACAAAGACACCGATAGACTTTATCCGGAGCAAGTGTTTCGGTCTGTTTTAGATTTATATAGAGCTTACAGCAAATTTTGTGAAGAAAATGGAAGGAAACCATTAACTCACGCTTGTTTAAGAACTTGATGGATGCGACACATGTTTCAAATTTAAAAATGGAAATTTATCTGAAAAAGAATACAATGACCACATAATCAGAAAAGATCTAGCTAGAATTGAGAAAGAACGAGACAAAAAAGAGGTTATTGAAGGGAAAGTCTTTGTTATAACAATGTTCAGCCAGTGAAACTATTTCCTGAATTACCAGCCAGTGCACATTACTGCAAAACTAAACTCTGTTGTCATAACTTTACTATTTATAACTAAGCTAACAGCCAAGCCAGTTGCTATCGGTACAATGCGACAGAGGTCAAGCCTCCACATATGCATCATTTCTAGAACACTATTCGGGAGGAAATTTTCTGAACTCATCCAATAAACTTCTCTTAATTATCTATTCTGATGGGTACACTACCAACACCTCCTACATGACAAGGCCAGGGTGCTGAGATGAAATTTTTCAGTCACGTTCCGTGGTCATACTTCCATTCTTTGCCATTCGTCTAACATCGGTAGTTGCCGGTTCACATTCCTCTTCAGCCATTTTTAGCTTGTTAGGTTGAAACTTGTGAAACTAGGCCAAAACTCTGATTTTAAAAAACTTTTAGAAAACATTTTTTTTTCGTAAAAAGTTTATAAATACCTCAAATTCATTATTAATTTATGGCTAAAATAATTTTACAGCAGTATTCCAGTGGGCTATTGCTTCATGCTAATTTTTCTTACGAATAGTTGGAGACTTATCCAGAAAGCAACGTTAAACGGGCGTAAGGCCAACACCTCCTACAACACAAGCAGGTGTTGGTAAGGCTCGAGGTCCTTTGCAGGTACTATATCGCTTCTCGACAATACATTCAACGAAGGTATAGTTCTCGCCCATTCATATACTTTATATGTTTATTTTGGGAGTCAAAATTAACAGTAAGAATAATAATTATTCTGAAACCCCCATGAAATAAAGTGAAACAGTAAACTCGATCTGGCATCGTTGCTTCGTGCCGTATCCCCCCGTGACGTCGGACCATACATTCGAATGTCGGGGTTGCCGTTCTATTACAATTGTAATAGATTTATTTATTGCTATTGTGAAGGATCTATTACTCTATTACCTAATAGACCAAATCTATTAATATAAAAGCCAAAAGCTACATATATTTTAGAGTTGCATTTATAAATGTAGCCACAAGTATTTGTTTGATCCTTCAATATAGCTAGTTATTGGTTATTATCATTACTTGTTATCATTTTTGCGTTCTGCGCCGTCGTGATTGCCTCGTTGTTTAATTTTATGGTTTTGGCCATCTGTCTTACACTATTGTTTTTAAATTTTGGATGTATTATTTACCATATAACTTGTAACTAGGAGCCAAGTTAATCCAGGTAAACTTTGTCGGCTCTGCCTGTTTCCACTTTTAGCGTAAGTAAGGATAAGCACAACATTAAAAAATTAGATTTTAGCACAAATAAATTTTAATTTATTTGTGAAAATCTATTAACTTCTTACTAACCAATCTATTACTTTAAATCAAATCTCTGTGTAGGGTTCCCAACCGTCCCGGTATCGCTGGGATATAAAAAATCCCGGTATTTCCCAGATTTAGCAACTTCGAGAAATTTTCGTAGAAAAGGCAACGCTGCGATGCCAATGACTGTCAAGCCGCGTCCAGCGCCCGTCGGTTTTGATACTGGCGGTTTGAATTTCGCGATCGCGCTTTGGTTTACTAAACAAGAAAATTCAGGTCATGCCATGCCGGGAAACTGTTAATAATCAAATAATGCTTGTTTGGTTTGGTCCACAATGAAAGGTACGCTTTTTAAGTTGTTTGGTTGTATCAAATTGAATTTCTAACGTTCTACAGATATTTGGATAGGTACATTATAAGCTACAATGCCCAGGATTGTCACAATAAGTTGTTACCGAAGCTAATCATTGATTCAAAAATTTTGCAAAAGCTCTCATGTGGAAAAACAAAAGCGGCGAGTATCGTGGAAGGCGTTTTAGCTCCAAAATCGCTAGAAATTTTACTACAAAATGTAAGAAAGTCGATTTATTATTCCGTGGCATCCGATGCCTCAAATAGAGGAAACGTAAAACTATTTCCATTATGTGTGCAATTTTTTTCGAGAAGTGAGTTTTAGATTTTTATGAGGATTCAGACGAAACTAGAGAAGGTATTGCCAACCAAATTATAACGATATTACTAAAACAATAACAATAAGTTAAATTTTGAACATGTTACTAGCTATAGTGGGGATAATGCAGCATCTGTTAATTTTAGTGTTGGCTGTTCGGTCTTTCAAAAATTAAAAAGAATTGACGAAAAACTAATTGCTGGTAATTGTAAATGTCATATTTTACACAATACTATAAAGTTTGCTAGCAAAGGGTTTAATTTTGACATTGAATGTTTTGTTGTTAAGTTATACAACGAATTTTCAAGTTCAGCTAAACGCGTAAATATTTTAAAAAGCTTCTTTGAATTTGTAGATTTAGAATATAAGGATTTGTTAAGACATGTTGTAACTAGATGGCTATCATTATTGTCAGCGACAGATAGAATATTGTTAATCTGTTAAATAAAATCTTATTTTTTGTCCGAAGGTGAAGAAAATTGTTCCAATATAATTTGGGAGGTATTTAATATCGAAGATGACGAATCAGTCGATCTTGCACTACTATACTTTCTTCAAAATGTCTTGGTAATTTTTCAGAACAACATCCTAAAATTAGAAAATAATCAGACCACTGTTATAGAACTGGATTCACTAATGAGTAATTTAAAAATTAATTTGGAGCAAAGGCTTTCCGATGAATTTTACGGGAATTCTGCCAATAGAATGATTCGGAAAATGACAGGCAGGTTGCAGTTTCAAAAACAAGCAGAATGTTTTTTAGAACGGTGTTTAAATTATTTGGCAAAATGGTATGATTTTAATGACGGCTTTCTTGCAAGTTTGACTTGTTTAGAATTAAAAGATAATAAACTAGATTGGCAGAAATTACATTTGATTCGTTTATAAAAATAGATATAGATCAAGACGAATTATATAACGATTATATATTAGTTAATAATATAATTAAAAATCTCGATAGTTTTTCTGATAAAAATGTAATGGAAAAGTGGGTTCAAATTTTTAGTGTTGATAGTAATAATTAATTTAAATGATTTGTTCAAATTAGTGTCCTATATTAGGTCGATTCCTGTCTTCCTGCTTTCTGTGAACGTGTTTTTAGCATTATGGAAACATTGTGGACCAAGGAAAGAAACCGTATGAGTATATCCCAAGTCAAGTCGAAAATACAAGTGAGACTAAATTTTAACTTAAAGTGCGAAGCTTTTTTAGATCTAGTCAGAGCAGACAACAAATTACTTCAGGCAGCCCGATCTCGCAGCAAAAATATAGATTTAAATAGCGATCTAGAAGAAAGTGTTTAATTTCATGTTTTTTGTTTTTCAATCATTTGTAGTAGTTTTGTTAGTCTTAAGTCCTAGGTAATAACAAAAACTATCTATCATATTTCGGTATATCTAGTTCCCTTTGTTATATCAAAAATCAAAGATATTTACGTTATGTTTAAAAATAAAAAAATATTTATATTTTAATACACATAATATATTCAAATATATATCGGAGTTTTAATTGACTACAGTCTAACAAAGACTATAAACAAACAAAAAAACTAACAAATTTGGGAAAACATTTGATACTTTTAATTTTTGATGCTTAGTTTTAATTATTTAACTAAAACCTTTATTAATTAGTTATTTTCCTAAAAATTGTAGAAAATGACATTTTTCCGCACCCACAGTGTAGTGTAGTTAGCATTTATGTGTGGAAAACGCACTTTTCACAAAAGTTAGGAACAATATTTTTTTCTATTAGCGCATAAAAATAATAAAACAAATAAAAAAAAATTGATCACATCAAATTACTAAGTTAGACCTGATACCCTGTTATGTTTATCCATGCGGAAAAGTAGGTTTTCCGCACGTGGAAATGTGACACTTTCTGAACTAAGATTAGTAGAATTAGAATTAGAAAGAAAGAAATTAGAATAGAAAAGTAACGTTTTGCACGCTAGTAGAAAAAAATTCGGCTGCCATACTGTTATTTCCATTTTTTTTTTTGGAAGTTAGCTACCATAATATTTGTCCCGGAATGGCCGATGCTTAAGTTGGGAACCCTTTCGCTGTGGCGGTGGCAACACTGTTGTTTGGTTTGTTTTGTTCAGTATTATACGGGATAATAGAAACAGAAAACGCCCTTTTTGTCAAGTAGTTTGGACGAATTACGAAATTTGATAGTATTGATTGTTCGATGAATATTCTTTCTTTAGAGACCGAGCAATAACCCCCATTATGACCGAGATCCTGAATTTAAGAACCGAAATAATAGTAACAATTTATCAAAAATAAATCTAGTTCTGAACTTTGTTTTAGAATTGCTAAAAAATTTAAAAGTAGACGATGCTAACGCAGAAGCATTACAATTAACTTCCGAGTAAATAAAATTAAGAACTTTGCCAAAAGAACGATACCGATGTCCATGTACAACTATGGTATTTTGTTCAATTATATATACAATTAGTCCTCAGGCCTACAAATATTTAAGTCATTGGCCAATAATTTTACCCCTAGGGGTGTGTGTAATAATTTTTTAACCAATCCCCATTTTGATGAGGAAAGAATATTTTTGACTTATGCTCAAAATATTTTTAAATATTTAAATGACCAAGACAAATATGTTTCTCTGTTAATGGATGAAATTCATATTGATCCTTATCTTGACTATAAGGGGAAATGTGGTTGAGGCATCAGTGAACAATGAATCATTAGCAACTGCATATGCGGTCATGATTACAAGTATATGTTCAGATGTTAAAGAAGTTGTTCATATTGCCCCTATATCAAAAATTAATCATGAATTGCTTTTATGTTTTGTCAAAACGATAATTACTCATTTAGAGGCTACAGGATATACAGTCTTTTGTATACTCAGTGACAACAATTCCATTAATGGAAAAGCAATGTCTAATTTTTCCCCAAAAAAAGAACTTAATATAATGTATCCACATCCTGTCGATCCAAAAAGACCATTATTCTATTTGTTTGATTCTGTACACCTTTTAAAAGCATTTTCAATAACTAGCTAAACTCAAAACCTAGACACTTATATATCCGGACTTTTGTAGCGAAAAAAACTGCTTGTTTTTTAGCTCTCAAAAAATGACTTAGAACAAAACATGTTACTAAAATTTGGCTATTCTTTGAATTTAAAAGCTCTATATCCATCTAGCTTGGAAAGACAAAATGTAAAACTTGCATTGAAAATGTTTGATTCTTTTGTAATTGAAGGCCTACAAAATTTTGAAAAAGATATCCCTAATGCGCAAGATACAGCCGATTTTTTAAAAATAATACTCAAGTGATTTAACACCTTTAAAAGGAAAACGTTTGCGTAACAATTTTCAGAAACCTATTGTAAAAGGCAATGTTTCAAGGGATCCAAAACTTAAGTTTTTAGAACAAATGTGAACTTGGTTAAATACCTAGAAATCGGAAGAATTTTTAAAAAAATTAACACGTTAAACTCAAAAAGCTCTATACCATACTATTTATGGTATACTAGAAATAGTTAAATATTGTTTTGATGAATTAAACTTAAATTATGTTTTATTAGGAAAAATCACAAACTGATCCCTTAGAAAATCGCTTTGGAAAGTACAGATTGGCGGGGGGACATTACCATTATCTCAATTAGAAAAATTTACGAGTCTGAAAAAAGACTTCGGATTCAATCAATACTGACACTAAAATCTCGTAAATTTGGGGACTTATCTATAGAGAAATTCTATGAATCACCTGAACGTGATGAACAGGGCAATGTTGAAATGACCAAACAATAAAAAACACCTTTATTGAAAAATCTGATATTGACAACTTAAAACCCGAAATGCCCGTGATTACTTATCTAGGAGGCTATTGTAGCCACATTACTTTAAAGAAACTAAAATGCAATTATTGCAAAACTTCTTTGATATGCGATAAAGACCTTATTGTTGATGATGATTTTAATCTCATAACTAACCTAAACAGAGGGACACTACAATATTCTCCAGATTCTGTATTTAAAATAGTTATGATTTCTTAAATTTTATTCCAGAAAATACTAAGTGATAATGAGAATACATTCTTGAATATTTTTTCTCAAAAATCATTCTTGACTAAACTCATATTTACTATTATCCTTAAGGAAGAATTTTTAGTTTATTTCGAAGGCCGCAAGACGCACTCAGCAAAAACAGTTATTGAAATTATACTTAGCACTATTACCAATACTTTTTATTAAAAATTACTGTACCAAAAAAAAAAATAATCGATTAGGTAAAGGTCATAAAAGGAAATTAAATACATATTCAAAATAAATGGTCTTAATATATTAACTTCAACTAAATAGTGGCTAGACCCTCTCCTAGCAAGGAGAGATGCCATTATTCCGGTCTCAATTGCCTCTAAAAGGTTTTGTGCAATTGTTCCTGAGAGAGAACAGTGGATGGATTCCTCCCCATCCTTCCTCAAACTGGAGGGCCTTGTCTGGTTTACAGATGGCTCTCTAATGAAGGAGGGATCTGGGGCGGGAATTTATAGGGCGAGTCCCAGGGCAAGAATTAGTCTTGCTCTTGGACGGTATGCGACTGTATATCAGGCTGAGATTACAGCAATCTTGGACTGCGTACAGGAAAGCCTTTCCAGAGGATATAACGACAAGCATATCTATATATGCTGTCATAGTCAAGTCAGGGTCAATTCTCTGCTAACACTTGAAGTCAGGAGAGCCCTAGAGAGGCTGTGTGAGTCCAATAGGGTTAGCCTCATTTGGGTGCCTGGTCATCAGGGCATTGGGGGTAATGAAGGGGCGGATCAGCTGGCTCGGGAAGGTAGCAACACTGCTTTCACTAGGCCGGAACCTGCTCTTGGAATTGCTCCTTCAGCTGTCAAGGCTAGGATTTAGAATCGCACTGTCGAGGAATTCCGTGCTGAATGGCACGAGCTAGCAGGACTCAGACAGTCTAAGGTCTTCATATCAGGCCCTTATAGCCGTTCTGAGTCTAACAGACTTCTAAATCTAAACAGAAGTCAACTTAGAACTATTATCGGGGTCCTAACTGAACACTGGCTAGTGAAATATTACCTGCATAAGATTGGACTCGACAACGATCCATACTGCAGGTTTTGTGCTGAGGTAGATGAAACTACCGAGCATCTAGTCTGTCTATGTAACGCTTTAGTCAACGCCAGACTGCTTTGCTTGGGTGACACCTATGTGGAACCCGAGCTTGTGTGACGTGCGCGACCTGAAAGGGTCATTTCCTTTCTAAAAAGGAGTGGGCTCTTGGCCTGACACGCCTACTTGGGGGATAGCACAATGGGCCCCAGTGAGCCTAAGTGCTGCTCTTGTCGGGCTCCCCATCTATGTCTATGTCTAAATAGTGGCTAGGTAATCCAATGATGAAATGCAGAGGCATTCTGCTATCTGAGGATGCACATGTTATGGATTATTATAAGAGTATTTTTCTGCTTATAGTTTCACTGGGCCAAAACGGCTTTAGGTAGGTACATATTTATTTCGAAAAACTACAATAGAACATCGTAACTATATAAAAATAATTGTAACAATTATTAAAATATTAACATATCCAGGAAAAAAG
Source organism: Kuschelorhynchus macadamiae (assembly GCA_030620095.1). Lineage (NCBI taxonomy): Eukaryota > Metazoa > Arthropoda > Insecta > Coleoptera > Curculionidae > Kuschelorhynchus > Kuschelorhynchus macadamiae. The sequence goes on along the minus strand of JAUTXW010005262.1, from coordinate 406,737 downwards.
CACGAACTATTGCAATAATCAACAATATTGCATTGTTTTCATATGACCACGGGCGCTGACGTCACAAATCAGCGCGTTGGCCTTGTGTTGTAGGTTATTGGTACTACCCAAAATCGTAAGAGTGTAATGTCTGATAACTTGCTTTATTTATCTGAAAACTACAATGTCCTTATTGAGCAAAAATGTTTGGAAAAAGTTTAAACACTTACATGGCGGCATTAAAAATAAGGAAATATATTTTCCTAGTTATTATCTAAAGGTCACAAAAGAAGCTAGGCATAAAAATTGATTTACCGTAATAAATTTTGATCACACCTTTTTCAAAAATTTTGTCGAAAAAAATCTCATCAAATAAAACTCTATTAGACCCGGTAAATTAGTTTGTGATAAAACAGTTATAGATATTCGTGTTTTAAGATACACTGTTACGAAACCAGCCTATAAATAGGCCGATTCCGCAATACCCTTTCTTTTAGGTTAGGTTCTTTATGTAAAATGTAACTTTATATGCCTATTTTCTTGTAGATTTAGTAACTGGATAGGTTAATGTTTGTAAGTTTAATAAAAAAGAGAGAAAAAAGAAAAAAAAATAATATGGTACGAAAGAAAATCGTAGACACAATAGCTGGTGTGACGATACCGGACAAGCTGAACTCAGGTGGCTTGTCGGCGGTTTATAAGGCAAACCGACCTGCCACAGGGTAAAACAAAGCATTGGAGGGTATTTAAAAAGATCCGAGTATTTAGGCCAGTAAAATTAAGTGTATTTAGACAAAAACCTCAAATTTATGACAGGCTGATTTTGTCAGCATCACATCTAGACATCATTGACATTAACCACAAGAAAGACCCCGAAAATCCCATGGAGGGAACTAGCCTATTTTGGGGTAAAACCTGATAAAACTAAACCATTCCGTTGTTCTTTTTTTCATTACAACTAAAATACTTTTATGACGTTGAATATATGAAAAATTTTTATCATTTCATTTTTTAGCAAAAAATGGCCTATTAAAGAATTTTTTTAAAGCGAATTCGGTCAAGTAATAACGGCTCTGTAAAAAAAAACACAAAAACCTTATATTTGTGCATCATAACTTTCAGTTAACTTAAGCCGGACAACGCCAGTCGTTGGACGTTTCCAAAATAATCGTTCCCAAAGTCTACTAGTTTTACTAATGTCTATAAGGTCTACTAGGGTTAAAAAGTACTCTTGTCGGCGCTAAACAAACTAATTTGACAAATTAAATATTTATTGCGATTTAACAGTGACAACTGTCCCGGCAAAGGTCTAGTGGTGAGGTATTGACACGTTCTATTTTAAGATTGTAGAATCGAGACGTCAAATTCGTTACACGTGTGAGTAAAAATCGTTCAAATCATTTTTAATTTATAGTGGTAATAGTTTATATAATGCAGATATTGTCTAATTTCGGTTTATTTTATTGGCGTTTAAAAGGTTTTTTTTTAAGTTAAGTATAGGTCGTTATGTATTTTTTTCTTTTTTGTTGCGTAGATATGTCAGGCACCTGCATAATATGTCAGACACCATTACGTTCTGCAGAGGCAGTCACTTTAAAAGCAAAAGCTATAGCTAAGGTGGTTGAGTGTATATTGAACGATGAGGAGCTATCACTTCACGTTCGGTGCAGAAAAAAATACACTCGGGAAACAACAGTACTTGCAGCAGTGAAAAAAGAAAAGTAAGTTAGTAGTCCGATAAAAATACAAACTCGAAGAAAATTTGTGTTGTTGCCTGTTTCTGATTTTACACAACAATGCTTTTGTTACGACAATTGTGAAGCGAAAAAAATTTCCTAATTCGAAGAATATTCGACATGTAGAAACCATAGAGATCAAAAAATACTTTTGTTGGTTATTTTATAAAATGTTTACAACAATAATTTTTACTACTAGCAGATAAATTGAAAGAACAGTATTGCTCTGAGGTATCTTTTTTAAAAAACATGGCTAACTAGATAAAAACTACATTAATATGTATAATGCATTTTCAACCACACAATTAATAAACATGATTATATCGCAAAAAGGATTAGAGTTGGGTATAAGAACACCTTAATAAAAAAGGAAGAGGACTAATAACGGACACGATAGGATAGTTATGAGATACAGGGTATGCCATTCAAGAAATCAAAGAAAAATTAGTTTCAATTTTGCCAAGTTGGCATATTTGTAGCAAATACCTTGTATAAAATTATTACGCATCTAAACTCTTAGTTAGACATTTATCTTCTTTGCTACAATTTTTCTTTATTGAAATCGTTATAAGTTAGAAGTTATAACAGGTTATGGAGGACCCTGATTTTTTTAATAATTTGACAACGTCGAAATAAAATACAAAACCAAATATGGCATTATATGGAGAATTTCTTGAGAAATCCAAATATTTAAAAATATATAGGGTGCCCCATTTAAAACAAGTTGATTCTTAGGTGCTTCACTTTTGTGAAATACCCTGTATAATTAAAAATATTTTTAAATTGTAGACTGCTTGTTATACAACTTTCATTAAAAATGTTTTAAAAATTATAAAAAACGAGGGATATTGTACTTTGTCACACTATTGCGCCACCCTGTGTAATAAAAATAAATAACTTAATTCTGCTATTTAAGGGATTATAAGCAACTACGTCAATGATTTATAATCATTTTTAACATTTTCTATAAGATGTTTTTAATTTGTTATACGTTTTTCTTTATTACCCTAAAATCTGTTGTGAAGCATATAGTTTGCATATGGACTACTGACGTGTGAACTGTTTAATTGCGGTATTCCGTGCCACAGCGTACCTGGTAAGTATAGTTGGTAGTGTCTTTTTTATATTTTTTGAAATTCGGTGTATATTGTAAACTCAAACTTCTAAAAATATATTAAGAATTACGTTTTTGATATTTTAGGGATCCAAAAAAGGCCCTCAGTGATACAGAATTGCAAGTGATTGCGGACTATTTGTCCGATCTTGAGGAAAATGTGGTCGACTTGACGAGGAGAGCGAAGGCGAAAATGAAATTATTGAGGAAGATAATCATAGAAGTAAATCAGAGCAATCTCTACATGAAGATGATGATAATGTGGAACCAGTAATTTAAAGGTAAGTAGAAGATTATCACTTTTATATAGGTAAAAACAACGAAACTATTTGGAAAAGTACTCCAGTAGCTATTTGCAATAAAACTAAAAATATTGTCAAAGTATTACCTGGGTCCCAATGTCCAGTAAAACATGTATCAAATCAACTGGAATCATTCTTAACATTTATAACTAAAGATATGATTAACAATATCGTTACTTGTACCAAAATATACCTTCAAATAGAATCAATGTTTCTTACTAAAGAAATAGAGACTGTAAACTAACTTCTCAGACATAAATACAAGCATTGTTTGGAGTGCTCTTTCTTATTGCAGTAAAGAAAGGAAATCGTGTGAACGTTGAAGAACTGTGGACGAAAGATGGAACTGGAAAAGATTTCTCTTTATTCTTCGTACTCTGCGTTTTAATGATGTTACTAATAAAAACGATCGTGAAATTAATGACAAATTGGCCGTCGAGACATTTACAATAGTTTAATTATTAGTTAGAATAATTGTACGAACAATTACAGCTTAGGAGAATTCTTTACGATTGACGTAATGCTTCATCTATTTCGAGGAAGATGTAGTTTTGTGCAATACTGCCGTCCTATGCAAAAACCCCGTATCTCCAATTTTTTTTAAAAATGAGATATTGCCTTATACCGGTTCTTTATATGGTTTACTACTGTTTTACATAGCAAAAACCCCGTTTTTGTTCATTTTTCCCAATTTTATAATATAAAATAGATTCCCCGTATGTGACATAATTTTACCTAATGCTAAATTAAAACCCCGTATTAACTGATTTTTAAGTAAAATCCCCGTATTATACAAGCAAATACGGGCTTTTAGCGAAGCAGATTGGTTTGACGGGGTTTTTGCTTAGCCTAAGTGATGTGGCGCTTGGTGGTGATTTGTTTCGACCTGTAACGCGGTGTTTTATCTAAGTAAAGTTATTAGTTATTATGCGGCGCTCTTATGATTTAAAGGTTTTGTATTTTGATGGTGATTTAATTTAGTTATTTGCTTTAGTTTGTTAATAAATTGTTTAATTCTTGTGATATTGTGCTCTGATTAATACATTCTTTTAATTAAAAGGTAAGTTATTACAAAATAAGTTATTTAAATTTTCTGTTTTAATACTATTAAATCGATGAAGTATCGAACCGCGCAAAACCACGTAGGTACCTGCCAAAAATTAAAATTTGTAGATAAAAAATAATCTAAATTATAATACAAAAAAAAATACAAGATAATGAACTTTAGACACCATGACGTGATGTGGAGAGTTTATTATTTCTGTAGAAACGAACTGACGTTGTCACAGGTCAAAATTTATTATAAATTAAGTTAATAATATTGATATTTTATTTAAATTAGTATTTTATTTTTGGCACACTTGCTAGATATTTTTAATAGAAGTATTCCGGGTAATGACATTTTTTTATAAAAAACTCTAAAGGTACTTAATGATTTTAAATGAAATTCTTGTGTGCAGTTTATATTATTATTTTGTTTTAGAAATGGGTTCCAAAAGAGCAAAACTAATGGTGGCTTTAGCTCAAAAGGAAAAAAAATACACCAATATGCACTGAAGATAATGTTGAAATTGGAGCTTTAGAAACATTCAATAATTATGTCGACTCTGGTGATACTTCGATTTTTGGTACGTGCAATGAATTAGAAGTTTTAACCCCTGTTTCTCAAGAGGTACTAAATACTGATGGTTCCTTCCTAAAAATATCTACAACTACTTGTGATGGTTTTCGCCTTGAGCAGGACGAAAATGAAAAAACTAAAGTTATTTTATATCAAAATGTACCTTATGGCGAATTGAGTGAATCTTCTGACTCACTGCTACTAGAAAATTTCAATGGTAATACTAAATTTTTAAAATAAAAAAATATATTTTATTCAAGAATTTTTAGAATTGAATTCTGTATCCAACGAAAAAAATATAGAGCTAATTGAGGAGACTAACTTGGAAATAAGATCTGTAAGCAAAAATAACCTAGAGGATGGTAATATTTAAAAATAAAGAACATAGGGGTTAATTTATCTAAAAAATATCACCATTTGTAGATAAAGAACAGGGGTGCGAAAAATTAGATGCTGTATCCGAAGAACAAAGTGTTGAAATATCTGAGCAGACTGATGACTTGACAATGGAATCTTTAAACAGAAACAACGTAGAGGCTGAAGGTAACATTTAAAAGTAAAGAACAATAGGGACATTTTAACTAAAAAAAATAATCTTATTTGCAGATACAGAACAGGGGTTCGAAACATCCATTGATGACACAGTGTCCAATCACTCCAATCTAACTGCAGCCCAGAAGGTAGAGCGTTTTACAAAAAAAGGAACTGTAAGGAAACGGAAGACTTTTTCTTCCTCACTAGCCACAAGAAAACAAGAAAAGTATGAACAGGTGAAGTTTATACATAACGTTCGTCAGCCATGCGATAAGTGCAAAAAGAAATGCCATGACAAAATTCCGGAAAATAGAAGAGAAGAAATAAATAAAATGTACTGGGGTTTAAACTGGTTAGAGAAAAAAACATACGTTTTAAATTGCCTTACTAGAACTGAAATTAAACGACGGCGTTCGGGCGACCCAGTGATAAAAAATAATAGCTTTAAGTACTTTTTTAAGAACTCAGAAGGTGAGAGACAAAATGTTTGTAAAACGTTTTTCCTTTCAACCTTGGGCTATAAAAAAACAAACGACTGGCCTATTTATAGTTTTGTAAAGCAAGATGTGTTTAAAAATCGTGATATTGCACCAAAAAAAGATAACCGTGGAAGGCATGCGAAGCCTGCTAAGATTGCTACAGACGACATTGAACGACACATTGCACAATTCAACCCCACTATCTCACACTATCGCAGGGAACATGCCCCAAGCCGTTTGTATCTTCCGAGTGATATATCTATTAATTTAATGCATAAAGACTACATTGACAAAAATCCCAAAAATAAATGTTCTTATGAAGTTTATAGAAAGGTAGTAAAATTCAAAAATATTTCTTTTGCGAATTTGGGCCATGAGGAGTGTGAGAGTTGTGAGGGGTTTAAGTTACACAACGCGACCCATTCTGCAGAAAATTTAATTGAGTCCTGCGAAAAGTGTCAAAGTTGGAGTCAACATATTAACAAAGCAAAGCTTTCAAGGGAATTATATAGAAAAGATGCTGAAGAAATACCTGATCAAAATACAATTAAAGTTTCTGCTGACTTGGAAAAAGTAATCATGCTTCCACGCATAGATATGTTCAAAAAAGTGATTTTTACACAAAGAATTGTTGCTTACAATGAAAGTTTTGTGCCGTTGGGTAAGTCAAAACTTAGTAAACCATATGCAGCCTTGTGGCATGAAGGTATATCTGGGAGATCAAAAGAAGATTTAATAAGCACCTTTTACGCTTTTTTTTTACATAACCGTGATGCTGAACACTTTGTTTTTTGGCTGGATAATTGTTCTTCTCAGAACAAAAACTGGTCGTTTTTATCGTTCTTGGTGTACATAATAAATTCTAATAAGTTGGTGGCAAACGACATTGTTATTAATTACTTTGAACCTGGCCATTCATTCATGTCCGCCGACAGCTTCCACCACCAGGTGGAACTGTCTCTTAAAAGAATGAAAAAGGTTTATGATTTTTCCGACTTCATGGAGGCTGTAAAAAAATCTAATTCTGGACGCGTAGATGTTAAAGAGATGGCATTTTCTGATTTTCGTGACTGGAAAGATTTCTCTTCACAAGCTAAATTAAAAAAAGTGACTCCACGGATTTATCTTTCCCAGATTTCAAAAATTCTAGTAGAGAAAGGTTCTTTTACTTTAAAAGTACAGACTGATTATAATGAAGAGCTAAAAGAACTAGACTTTTTGCAACTAAAAGTAATTAAAAATGGCTTTGGTCATGAACCCGATCCTAAACAAGCTCCATGTGGTATTTCGAAAGCCAAAAAAGAAAATATTTTAAAAAACTTAAGTGAAGTTATACCGGAAAATCGTCAGGACTTCTGGAAAAATATTTCTGTATGTGCAGATTAGGATTTAATTTTAATTTACGTTGTCACTTTTGTGTTAATTTTAATTTTGTAATGTTTTTTATTTAATGTTTGTTTCTTCAATGCTAAAAATGCTTATTTAAAATAAACGTGTTTGTTTTAATTCCTTAAAAGAGACAGTTTTATTTACCAGTTTACGTAGTAATAACCCCGTAAATACAAATTTAACGACTTACGGGGTTTTCACTAAGCAAAATAACCAACTTTTGAAAATTGTAAAACTCGTAAATCCACTTTTGGGTATAAGCAATTAATTTAAATGATTTTTTTTAAATATTCTTGTTAAGAACCCTTAAAAACCGTATTAGAGTAAATTTTAGGCATTTAGAATATTTGATAACTAAAGGGCAAAAGAAAATATGTTAAAACGCGGTTTTCTCAAAATCATGTTGTCTGGAGATACGGGGGTCTTTCATAGGACGGCAGAATACATGCCATAAAAAGCAGCCAAATATGGCATAAAAATATATGCGCTTTGTGACAGCAGAACATACTATACGTGGAACTTTGAAATATACTCCGAAACCCAACAAGATGGGCTATTAGAAGTAAGAAATTCAACAACTATATGAAATAGCCCCTGTTTGGGATTATTTGAGAAATACGAAAAAAAAAAGAATTATGGCAACCCTGCCTCCCCCCCAGATCTAGACAAGTTTGCGCCCTGACGATGCGTACTGTTGTTGATTGACTGTCGTATCCAGTAATTGTTTACAGTTGCGATAGTGTTCCAAGTAGTAGAGATCCTGAAAATACGGGTAGAAAAGCCGCGAAAAAATTATTTAATGTGCCAACTTTATGTTGCTAGCTATTACCTCAATATTTCAAGGTAAATTAAAGATCATTGTCTAATTGTTGCATGTTCCTAGATATAGTAATTTGGGATAAAAATGCGGGTTGTTTAGGACCAAATACCTAAGTAGATTTTCTTTCTATTTTAGACAATAAAAATGGTTAGAAACTATATAAGAACGCTCAGTAGTTACAGGCATGGAAAAAATTACAATCCATATTATTCCTACTCAGACGAAAATTTACAAAAAGCACTAGACGACATTAATAAGCGAAAATTAAATATAAGAGAGGCTTCTGAAAAGTATAAAAATCCGAGGACAACATTAAGTAAAAAACTTCTTGGACAAACAATCAATAAAAGCGGCCCTACAAATTCGTTCGTCTAAAAGCTAAATTTAGTGGCTTCATGGGGCTACCCGTTTGATTTACTATATCTCAGGCTATTACTCAAAGGGTATTTAGACGGAAGAGGCGTCCAAGAAAGAAGATTAAAAAATAACATGCCTGGTAGAGATTTGGCAATGAACTTCCTCAAACGCCATAAAAGAAATATCCCAAATATTCCGCTAATATATCGATAAAACGGGCTGGACTGACAGGATGTTTTGGACAGATTTTATGAAAATGTCTCGGAAATATTATCCAGAACCGATCCATCGTTAATGGTAAATTTCGATGAAATCAACCTTACCAATGATCTCGGATTATTTAAAAAAAAAACTCTTACCTCCATATGTAGGTTATAAAGCAGAACATCTATGCGACACTTGGACCTTAGGAGGTCCTAAAGGTATAAGATTTATAGGACCAAAAGTGGATGCTATTACCTTTGAAGATTGGTTTTTCATGATCATAATGCCATTTTTTAAGCATAAGGACATATTTTGTCATCAGTTTGGAAGTATATCTTGGAGCTCAACCTACTGCTCCACTCGAAGTTTCAAGCAAAGCTTCTGACTTCCCCAGTCTGAGAAACTTAATGGGAACATCACGACGGTGTCTAGTCTCATACAGATGAAGTTCGTTTGCCATTTCAAAATTACCCATATTTCTCCGTAAATACATAAGTAAATCATAAATATATTGAGATGGTATTGCAAGTATCCCGAATATCCTGAAAAATGGTATAACCTCATCCCTGTAAGCCGAACACTCTAGGAGCCTGAGCTGAATGTCCCCAAGCAAGCAAACCACAAACACATCGTTGATTGGACATGGAGTTAAGGAACTTTGTGTAACATAGATCTCTCACTAGAGTATAAATAAGTCACCTGTCTTCTATCTGCAAATCAACTGACAGCTGCTCTTTCCCAAACCGTAAAATTCAAGTTTCTTAACCAAAATGTCATGCGAGATACAATCGAAGGCCTTGGTACGGTCACAGAAGGTGGCTCCCACTAATTCCCTCTCATCAAAGCCTCCGAAAATGTCCTCACACAGCCTATTTAGAGCCATCACAGTTAATTTCCCTTTTCTAAATCCAACAACCAATTTTTTATTATACTTTTATATATTTAAACTCATATATTCTGAATTTTTTCATTTGGTTTATATGTGTTAAGATGTATATTTTATGAAGAAATGTTGTAAGAATCACTACTATCCATAATAATTTTGAAGTATATTTTAAACTACTTGAGTAGCGTTTTTTCCATTTGCGGGATAAAGTACCGCGAAGTACATAGGTCGGTCAGCCTGCCAGAGATTTGAGGATAAGAAATATATTGAAAACGTTGCAGCAGCGAAGAATGAAGATGACGAATATATTTTTAAAAAAAGCTCGAAATACGAAAACAGTTTCATTTTTCCTGCCACTTAATCCACTAAATGTCTGTAAAACTGCAACAATCACATTTCAGATTTGGAAGACTTTAAGATCGTTACAAACAATCGATAAAACCCATGTCTCATAGTGGACCAGTGTTTATCCCATGCCATGTGCACTCGCATTAACCGATTCGTTCCTTTTTGAAAACTTGTACCCAAGCCGCAAGAGGCGCGCGCATCAACGGCAATAATATATGAAATATGTCACATGTCTGTTTCCTGTCATATATTTGAATTTTAAAAAATAAGTACTGTATATTTGTATTCCTAATAAATCAAAGATATAAAGGCGCGTATCGATTTTGCGCGGCAGCCTTGCGAGGCATGGTTCGCGAAATGGATACCTGCCTCTCGTCAGAAGCCGGTTCGCCTTTAGGCAGCCTCAAAATGAGCTAAAGACAGTCGGTTTCTGGTCGTGCTCGAAGGCGCGCCGCGACTAAATACTCGCTCTTTTTGTACCTACAATAATTATTTTTGCCGCGCTCGAGAAAAATCAAAATGGACAACGAAAAGTGTATACTTTTAATTGACTTATACAAAGAACATAATTTGCTCTGGGATCCAAAACATAAACATTATCAAAATAATACCCTCAGAGAAGAAGCCTGGAAAAAAATGAGTTTAATGGGGGATTCCTGTAGCTACGCTAAAAAACTAAGATGAAGTCATTGAAGGGCACCTATAGAAGAGAAAAATCAAGACAAAAACAAAGTCAGATTACAGGATGAGGTATGTATTTTAACTCAGGAGAAATAAACTGCATTTTAAATTTTTTAGTTTATCGTATTTATTTCATTTCAATAAAGGTATATTTTATTCAAGTAAATAATGTCAATATTTGTGTATATATATCAAAATGGTTCGCTTTCGTTCTTTATCGGACCGGGACAAACCTACGCAGACAGTGGATACCGACGTGGATACATTAAATCAAGTAAGTTTACTTTCATTCAATGATTATTTTGCCACGGTATTGCGCCATTTGTGCTAAAATGCGTCGCCAATAAAAACGTATATTTTTAACATGGTCTGCTGTTGTGCGAGGAATAGTACGTATAGGCAAAACAGTGAAATATTTCACTGAGACGTAATTACATTAAAAATAAGATTAACAATAATTATTTAGGAATTTAAGTTTTGTTGTTTTATGTCAATAAATGCTTGTCGTCATTATTTTGTTTTACTTTTAGCAGCATCCTGTATATTTTAAAAAAGATATCAATCTTTTTTAAAATATTTATATATTAAAATAGATAAGATCTAAGAACCAAGGGCTAATCAGTAGCGTACCCGGTTGTTAGGGGCGGGGGGCAGTATGAAGTAAGGCAACGGTGAAAAAATAAAATGGCTGAATAAAAATCAAGTCATCACGCGCCATACCAAATAAGGCGTAGTACAAGTGACAAAAAAAAGAGAACAATGTTCTTCTTAGTCCATATTTACTGAAAATAAAGCAAAGGAGGGGGTGGCAGAAAAACCCTTTCGGAGCTACGCCACAGGTCCTAAATTATTTACTTTACAGGAAAAAAATACAAAAAGGAATGAATGAAGAAGAATCTTTCACCTTTCCAATTCTGCGTTGTGATTTTCAGTAAATTGAAAGATATGAAAGGCAACAAAAAGTATAATTTTCTTTTATGAAACTTGTTATACATTTTCTCTTCTTTACTGGACGGTAAAAGGTACTTGAAAAGGTCTTTCCAAACTTATCACAATAAATTTGTCATTTCTAATTTTAACACTTTAACGACCGTGTGTACTAATTTAAGTACACAAACATCTTTTCTTCTGGACCGCGTGTTCAGAGTTGATTCACACATTACGTATATGTTTGCAGTTATAACCGTTGTATTTACATAGATAACGTTAATGCCGGTACCTATAGTCGAGACTTGAGTAGAACTTGGACCTGAGCATGGCTTGAGACGAGAATTGCCTTCTATAGACAAGTCTTGGCCAAGAACGGTACATACGGCGCGTGCGTTCTCCGAGTTGTGCTCAAGTATTGCACAACCCTACCTTGAGTAATGCTTGGGTGGAAAATCCGAGGACAGCTGATAGATGACAGATGATATTTCAGTTTCATATGCATTCTGCCATTCTGTTTTGACGCTGTGTTCGGTTTTGTATTTTGATTTTCCATTTTTCCAGTCCATTTTTATTGTACTTTTATTTAGATTTTTGTTGAAAGTATAAAATAGAATATATAAAACATGAGCTTAGGTAAGTAAGTACTAGTGCATTTTTAGTTAAACATATCTTTCAATTTGGTATTATATATGCAGATGGTGAAAGGGCACCCTACACACAAAATGAAAAATTGTTGTTGGCATCTCTGGTGGAAAAACACAAGAATATTATTGAAAATAAAAGAACGGATGCAGAATATAACGCCCAGGCCGCGGTTATTAATGTAAGGCGTACTGCTGCATAGCTGAAGAAACTGTGGAATAATTTAAAACACAGGTATGATTAATAGATTATTACTTATATTATTTTAAATACAGTTTGTAATATCTTTTCTCCCATGCTTTCATGAAATATACAAGCCATCCCCTTTAAATGCACACCAATATAATTTTTCAAAATTACAGAAAATACTAATGTCTTTTCTGTGCAATTTTGTATGACAATCTTATATTTTGACTCTATTTTTGTAGGAAAAGGAAACCTACTACAGAGTTGAAATACCAACGACTGCTAAATGGCGGTAGACCTGAACCTCCAGAGGAAAAGGACCCTGTCATGGAAGCAGTCAAAGCTGCAGCCCCACATGCGGACATCACACTGACTTGTCCATGGGACTCGACAGGAATCTATGAAGCAAGTCAAAATGGACAATCTGTTAATATGGGTGCAATCTATGCATGCAGAGACCCCAGTCTTAGTCTTATATATTCAGGTAAATGCCTGCATGTTGCCTCCGAAATGCTCTTTATTATACAGGTTTTGTCTGCTGGCTTATGCCACGTAAATCTCCACTTACCATCTAGAAAGTTAATAAAAATTATAAAAAGAATTTAAATTACACTTGAACATACAACTTACCCGAAAATTTCCTGTTGCATAGTATCGTAAACAAGTTAGGAGTTGGATCAGCGGTGGTATAGGTAAGCTTCGGTTGTTAACTCGCACCAAACGATGAACAATTATTGGAAATATAATATCCAGTACAATGGTTTTTGAAAAACGATATAGGAATCGAAATTCCTTTTCGTTGTAAAACTCCATAGGATTCTCCGCATCACGTATATATCTTTTGGGTACCCGAATGTTATCTTGCACATTTTCAACATAGTCAATAAATTCTAAAAAATCGTCATCTTGTCGCTCCATTTTTAATAATAAGAACAGATCAATAGAGTAAATAATTAACAAACACCAGGTATAAACACAGCCACGCCACAAATGACGATACAAAACAGCCGTTCGTACATTGTTTACAACATTTCATTTAAAAAATCACTAGATTTGTCACTAGAAAAACAAATGTTACTAGAGAGCGTTTGCTCAAGCTTCCCTCCGCCGAGATTGCACGACGTCGCACACTGGAGTATTGACATTAAATACTGATCGAAATTCGAAAAATCAAATGTGTCTGGCATTCCCCAAAATTAGACGGATGGTAAGTTAAAACATGTCTGTCAACCATAGCGTGCCATGGATTTGTTTACTTGCATTCATTTGTTTCAATGAGACGTCAAAGTCGTAGCTTTCCGAATATGAAAGTGGCATAGCTAAATTTTATGTTAACAAATCAAAAAAATTGTGGTTCTAGTGCTCCTTTTGCGTTTAGATTATTGTTTTGATTTAAAATGGTACAGCAAGCTGCAGGTATGTATTGTATAAAAATGTATTATTTATCATGAAATTCTCTAAACTTCTGTTTTTTTTTTGGAATTAAAGGTACAGCATTCAGAAAATTAACTCACATTTATGACCTTTCTATTATATTTAGAGATTTAGTTAACTATTTCGCAGAATTCACCATATTGTCTATATACGTTTTACTCAGTAAACATTAGGTTTTTATACAGTAAAATAAAATTCTGCGACTTCTTGCGACCTTGCTGATAAATGAGGATAACATTATCGGAAATAACCGAAATTTCAAAAAATCGTTTTAGTTTTCTGCCTGAATTAATTTCAAGAGATATATTGACATAAATGTTACTACATCATTACAGCCACTTTTTTCCCTCTACAAAATGACGTTATTAAATTTGAGATCCAACGTTTCGTCTCCGAGCCATCATCAGTAACTTAATTTTTTTTAAAAGAGATCTGAATTTTTATTTCATTTTTTTTAAGCATATGGTAGATCAAGGTATTCTGGAGGTCATAAACTTAAAAGTTAAATAAAATATCCAAACATTTTACTTTGATGTTCAAAAGAAAAAACAACATCGCAGATATTAATCAGAAATTTAGCGAATGACTCATACATTTTAACTGTATGAGATGTTTCCTTTTACAGCGGCTGACCAAAATGTCATCAGAATTAGAAGAGATGATTTATTTAATCGCATCGGGCAACTAAATAATCATAGAGACTTTGAAGACCTACGAACGTACGTTCAAAATGCAACAAACTGTCCAAACGAAGATCTACCATCTCTAACTGAAAAATTGAAACTCTTCAAGTTTAGACTTAGACAAAAATGGGCCAAGTCTTTTAGAAATAGAACCAAATTTCTACAGAAGAATCGGCAATGGCTTCAAAGTTTTATGGAGTTTAAATTATACCCTAACAATATTCAATCGAAACGAGGTCGTCCAACTCTGAGTTTCGAAGAAAGTTCGGAGTGTGTCAAAAGGAGAAAAACAGCTTTGTTGAGGGAGCACTCTGTTGATAAATTGGCTTACTCGACTCAAATAAATTTGAGACTATCAGGTGACATAGCGGCATCCAAGATCGTCAAAGACATTTCAAGTGATCCTACGAGAGCAAAATTTTATAGCGAAGCAGTTAAAAAACATGGTAAAAAAACATCGCAAATTAGCACGGAAGAAGCTCTTTCTTTGATTACGGAGGCAAATTTGTCTAGGCATCAATACAACTTAATACAGCAGCATGCGAAAGATAGATTTCCATCTTATTCAAAAGTTCAAACGGCAAAAAAAGATTGCTATCCAGGTGATGAATACATTTCAGTAAATGATATTTGTAGCAAAGTCACCCTACAAAGTTTATTAGATCACACAACTACGAGAATGATGGAAACGATTAAAAGTGTTTTAGAAAGTAGACACAAGACTATCTTTAGGAATCTCCAGTTAGTTTCAAAATGGGGCATTAATGGTACAAATGCCACTGAATATAAACAGCGTTTTCAAAGTGAGAATAGCAGTGATAAAAGCATACTTTTCACATCGGTTGTACCGATACAATTGTACCCCACTGAAGAAAAGAACACTATTCTATGGCAAAATCCTAGGCCAAGCTCTACCAGATACTGTCGACCGATTCGTTTTTGTTTCGAGCACGAGTCGGTCGACAGTACCAAGGTAGAAAAAGAAAGAGTCGAAAGTTACTTTTACTTTTTTACGTTACTCCCTCAACTTTTCATCTTAATGGTCAGCAATATAATATACATCATATCTTACTTTTCACGATGATAGATGGTAAAATTTGCAATGCCATCACGGACACTAAATCAACGCAGCGTTGTTATATATGCGACTTGACAACAAAAGATTTCAACAATATTCAAAAGTGCTTGCAAATTACCGTCAAAAAAGAAACTTTTGAATTCGGCTTGAGTGTTTTGCATGCCTGGATTAGGTTTATGGAATGTTTACTCCATCTTTCCTACAAAATGGAACTAAAAAAATATCAGGCTCGTACACAGCACGAAAAATGTGTAGTTGCACTGCGTAAGAGCGAAATTCAAGCCGAATTCAAAAGAACGTTGAGTCTGTGGGTAGATAAGCCTAAGCAAGGATTTGGGAATACTAATGACGGTAATACGGCCAGACGCTTTTTCGAGAACGAAGAAGAGTCTGCCCGTATTACCAGCATTGACTTAAACCTAATACATAGATTTCATGTAATTTTACAAACGATATCATCTGGTTTTGATGTAGATACCGAAAAATTTCAGAAATACTGTCAGGAAACTGCGTTATTATATGTCGAAAAATACTATTGGTATTTGATGCCGCCTACTGTACACAAAATTCTTATACATGGCGCGCAAATCATTGATACTGCTTTACTACCCATAGGCCAACTGAGCGAAGAAGCCCAAGAGGCTCGTAATAAGGATCTTAAGCGATACAGAGAAGGTCGCTCCAGAAAATTCTCTCGTGAAAATACCAACAGAGACATTTTAAATAATTTACTCATCTCTTCGGATCCTCTTATTACCAGCCTCAGAAAATTGCCTCCAAAAAAATTCAAAAAGTTTCCTAAAGAAGTCTTGAGTTTACTTAAACCTCCGAAAGAATCACCAGGATCTAGTTTTGAATCAGAAAGTTCATCGTCAGACTCTGAATAATTTCACCATTCAGAACGAACGACTACATTAAGGGTCTGAGTCCCGCACAAATTATACGTGTTCTAGACACATTTTCTGGAAGATATTACAGCTAAACCTAACGATATTTCTTAACAAATTAAAAACAGTATTTAAGATAAATGTCTAAACTAGTAATCGTCTTGTGTAAGGTGTTTTTATTCATTTGATTAATTCCCAAAAATGGCAGTCAAAAGTCCTAAAAAACAACCTGTTTTTAGGTTTAGTTAGTTGTTATATCTTCCAGAAAATGTGTCTAAAACACGTATAAATTTGTATGGGACTCAGACCCTTAATGGGAATCAAAACAGTGCAGTGTTTGGATTAGGTATCAATGAAATTTTTTAAATAATAGTCATTTATCTACAACTGTCATATAATGACTATGATTTGACACTCACTATCGCACTATTTCGTCAGCTTTCTCCACATGGATCCGTGATTACGGATCCGTATTAATCACATGAGCATTAACAACCAATCAGGTATCAAAGTCAATTTTGTCATCGAACGTTTACATGACTGGTTGTTGATGACCATGTGATGAATACGTATTCGTAACCACGGATCCATGTGGAGTAAGGCTTAGAGATGGCAGATACGATATTGACAATGAGAAATAATTTAGTGACAATGGCATTTGCCATTTATGCCAGGTAACAAAAATTCTTATAGGTAAACACTAACTTGTATTCTATAGTTCATTTATAACTAATTTCCACTCAAATAGTCATCATCTTTAAGAGTTGTAGATTAAACGTTGTACAGTGACGAGCATTAAAAACTCAGACACTCAAGTTCATGTTAAAAAATTAAAACGTGAATTAGGCCTAGTTTTTATCTCTTTTTTTGATTGCATCATAGTGACAAAGAAATAAGTCTAGTTTACAGAAAATTTTCTGTAATTTTCAATGACCTTGAATGTCTGAGTTTTTAATGCTTGTCACTGTACGTAACACGTAGGATACTACATTATTACCGCGCTTATGTGATTGCAGTCTTTACTCTTACGTAACTAGTGCGAAAAGTAATTCTTTCTCGCAAGTGACTGCCATTGGAGTTCGGCCAAGCCGGCAAATTCTGAAAAGAACTTTCCACAAAACTTAAGATTTAAGATTTTTCTATACTATGCTACTTTGAGGGTGAATTTGATAACTGAAGGCTAATATCAAGACATATAGCAACGTTTTTGTAAATTAAGTAGGGGTTGCCAAAGTAAATATAAATAAATAGCTTTTTCAATTTAGTAAAAAAAAAGTTAAACGTATTTAGGCAAAATACGATAGGTTAGGACAATCAAGTTAATTTCTTTTTACTCAAAGTTGTTGAAAAGAGTTTTTTATTGTTCGATTGATAATGTTTCCTCAATTATTTGCTAATTATCAATTCAATTAACATTAATAGTTCATTTTAGTTTAAATAAATTTTCTTTATGTACTTTTCGTATCTCTTTAATAATTGTAACCGTTTACAAAAATAAAGGATAATCTATTTATGTTTCTTATTTAAATTAGATAGTTCTTTAATAATGTATTTATTGAAGAAATGAAAAATACGCTATACGATGTTTTATTTTTTTTGCATAAAAACCGCGCCCCATGGGAAAAAAAGGCAAGAGCGATTTTTTGTCTCAAATTAAACGAGGAATTCAAAAAAAAAATTATTTTCAAATTTCTCAGTGACGTACTATTTTTTTATTAAAAAAAATTCGATCATTACCCGTATGCGCGCCAATGATGAATATGAAAAAATGCGCAATAACTACCTCTCAAAACCCACCAAATTTGATTGGCATATCTCGAGCGGTTTTCGAGCAATAAATAAATAATCAGATTTTTAGAAAAAGTTCAACACCCTGTATCTCGGAAACGAATCATTTGCGGACATACATTTATATAGAAAACAGTCATTATTTTTTTATACAGAATCACCCCCGAAGTTTGTTCCACTTATTTACTAACACCCTGTATAATTTTTTCTATGACCCTGTATAACATGTTTAGGAAGATTTCCAGATCTACGTTCATCGAAAAAAAGTCACATTTTGTTGTGTGGAATCACCCCTTTTCATTATTTAGGGATTGTCCGTGGACACCCTGTATTAAAGATTTCGATCAACTATCGATGTCAAATACCCCACTGTGCGTCGGCACTATAGTATAGACGGAATCTCGAGTCTTGAGTACTCCTTTATCAAGCACGCCTTAAGTCTGAGATTGAGATTGAACTATAGGTACGGGCATAAATCTTATGCATTTTGTTTTTCGGTTGGTCCATACCTAATTGAAATTGTAAGTGGTCTGGGAGTTTATCGACAGATGGCATGAATGTTACCTTGTTACTATATTGACTGTATGAAGTGGCTATATCTAACGCTTCGTGTACCGTATAGTTCACATTTCGATTGAAACAAACGGGATAGAGGTGGGCTAGTCTGCAATTTTTCAAGAGCTGCGATTCAATGCGGAGGTAGTCTTTGGCACTGGCGCAAACTTGGCGACTGGCGGGTGCGACCGACCGTTCACTGTGCCGACGGTGCTATTCTCCCTGCTCTTGCCTATTGATTTTCCATTCCAATGATGCCAGATGTACAGACGTTGAATAAATGATAATATTGTTGATTTAGTTAATTTATTTTTGTCTTTTCCATGAAAAAAAAAAGCTCTAAAATTGTAGGTTGGATGTTTTTTTTTTATTTCAACTAAGATATATTAGGTATGTGCTGTTATTATAGTTTCTGATGTTTGAATATTTATACATTATTTTGACAACACTGCTTTGATTTTTTGCTGTCTTGAAGAAACGGGGATTCCTGGAAAGCCTTTAGTCTTTAGTGCCTAGTAAACGTAGATAAACGCTGAAATTTCGTAGTAAAAAGTTTTTGTGGTGAATTTTTAAAAGTTTGGTTCCTTAAACTCTATTTTTAAGGTGGGTTTATAAACAGAAAATGTTAATTGCTGCATGTAACATTTGTAGAATCTTTTCTTCTACATATTTATATTTTATATTTTTTTATTTACATAAATTAAATATGAAAAAAGTATTACTTTATTTAGTTACACATGCATAGTTGTGTAGAAGCTTCTTAGATTAGCCGTGATTATTAGATGGTTATTTGACTATAAACAACAAAGTACAGATTTCTGTCAATGACCGTACGGCAAAAATTTGGAAGCGGTAATGTTGGGCATTATGTGCTATATAAAATATTGATGCCGTTTGCAAGTATTTGTTCAATTAAATCGATGAGTCAACGACAGTTTGATGGAAATATTTTACTTGAAATATAGATACTTAAATGTATGACAATGCAATACGGCTAATTTTTATAACGTTTTAAAAACAATGTAGCCAGATATCCCTAAAATTTGTTTTATAAGTATAAAATGTTTCTAAAGAACATTTCTTTGTATAAACCCACCTTAGCGTTATGGATAGGATTAAGACGACCTATATATAGAAGTTTTTTACGCCTAAAGATGAAGTAAAGGCAAAATGTAATTTGTGTAAGCAAATTATAAGTTATAAAACATCTTTGACTAATTTAAAAAGACATTTCGAAAGAAAATACCCTTTAGTTAATTTAAATCCTGATTTAAAAAAGAGTAAAATTCCGCCGCCCTCACTGTTAGAAACGCAAAACGCCAATAGATTAGAACCCCAACCTTCTATGTCTAGTTCAATAAATTCAAATGATGATATTCCTGTTGAGAAAAGTGTAAATAATATCCCTACGAAAAAAACCCAGACCAAATTACCATACGTATCCAAACTAATAAGTATTCATGCAAAAACAAAGCTCGATAATTCTCTTATGGAACTTTTTACTAAAGATATGCAGCCCTTTAGTGTGGTTGAAGATATAGGATTTCGAAATTTTGTGAACCTTCTTAATCCTTCCTATGAATTGCGTAGCAGAAAATACATTTCAAATACACTTTTACCAGAGCTATATGAAGAAAAACATGAAAGAATAAAAAATGTGGTCAAAGATGTATGATCTGTTACAATAACGACTGATTGTTAATACTCACTGAGAGTTTTATAGCGACCACGGTTCGTTTTTTAAATAAAAAATTTGAGCTAAAATCCATTTTGCTTGAATGCAGCTCATTTCCATTAACCAAGCATTAACTTGGCTGCTGAATTAAACGAATTGTTATTGAGTGGGGACTTGAGGAAAAGATATTTTTAGGCATATCTGATAACGTAGCAAACATCCAGAAAGCTATTAAAGATGAACTACACTGGAAATATTTCGGCTGTTATGCCCATACTATTAACTTAATCGTAAAAGATAAACTTAAAATTGTTGAACCCATAACATCCAAACTTCGTTCATTAGTAGCTCATTTTAAGCAAAGTAGCACAGCAATGTCTAAGTTAGGGGAAATACAAAAACAATCAGGAAAAAGCCCCTTAAAATTATTACAGGACGTGGTGACGAGGTTAAACTCCACATGGTAGAAAGAATATTAGAATTGGAGGAACCTCTTCGAACAACAATGGCTCTTTTAAATACCACCAACCTGCCAATTATAATCGTTGAAGAATGGCAATTATTATCCGAGATTAAACACATTTTGCAACCAAAGGAAGAGGTCACCAAAATTATTTGCGGCCAAACTTATGTGACCTTATCATCAGTAATAATATTAACCAAAGGCCTTGAGAAAATATATATAACAATGAGAGATAATGACAATAACTCACCTATAATTCAAGACTTGATAATAAATATTTTGAATGGCATTTCTACTCGATTAAGTGACTTGGAAAATTCCAAAACTTTAATAACAACTACATTTTTAGACTCCCGCTTTAAAAATGTAGGATTTTCCAACGATACTGTAGCTGAGCGGGCTAAAAAACTTGTTACTAATTTAGTGTCGTCTAAAGTAAGCGAAATATCTTGGCAAACCAAATTAGTTGGTTCACAAGATAAAAATGAAAATCATAACAACGAAGATAAAGTCGAAGGACCATTACAGAAAACATCAGTTTGGGGACTATTTGATACTCAGGCAGCGTCAACTACGAAAAGCGTAAGTTCTGTTATCTCAAGGGCAATTATAGAAGTCCAAAGATACCTGGAAGAAGAATTACTTGAAAGGGATAAATATCCCATTTAATGGTGGAAACAACATTGTTACAACTTTCCTTATTTATCAAAAGTCGTACAGGACAAGTTTGGAGTAGTTGCCACTTCTGCACCGTGTGAGCGAGTATTCTCCAAATCTGGGCAATTATTATCAGAACGAAGGTCAAGACTTAGTTCAAATAAGGTTAAAAAATAATGTTTTTAAATGTAAGTTTTAATATTTGAATGATTTTTTTTTGTTTTCAATGTTTTATTATTTGTTTATGTTTATAAATTTTAGTTTACTAATTACTTAAAAAAGTTCATTAGTTTATAAATAAAAGCTTTTTTTAATATTTTTACATTTATTTTATTTTATACTTTTTAGCATTGTTTTTTACGCACCCTGTATAAGACATTCAAGATTGGACATCATAATGGTTTATCCTCATGGGATTAATATATGTATGCCTAATCTCAGTCACTTTCGATAACGAAAACTGTTTTTAACTATTTAGCTTTTTGTTCGCACACCCTGTATAAAATATTCACCATTTGACACCATAATATTGTATTGTCACCGGATTTTTATATGTATACTAAATTTCATTAAATCCTGGTAACGGCAGTTCCCGTTCAAACTTTACTTGCAATATTTGACCCACACTAACAATTATACTTCGATTGGTCACATCCGAATAGAACACCCTGTAGTTACACTTCTTATGCTGTTGACAACGCAATTTTAGAGAGATAAGAGATGAATCATAGGTACCTGCACCGACCCGGCAGATGTTAACTCACATAAACATCATTATACTTCTTGCGTTGTAGACAAACGGAGCGAAGTGAAACGCGGCGCGACGGGAAAAAATTCCCTGAAAGATAAACAATATTATTATTTCGTGCCAATAGACTAAAGTTGTGAAGTGTGTGGTTGTTGTTTAAAATGGGAAAAACCCACAAAAGGAAGGGAAAAGAACTGGGTTCCATCAAAAAGAAGATGAAAAAACTTCAGCAACGCCTTAATGAACTTGAATCAAGTAAGTAAAATATTTTTTCTTTTAAAATTAATTTAACAGTGGTGCCAAGACGGAGAAAAAGAAGGGGAGAGACAAATATTATGCCATTGGCTAATATTTTTGGCATGGGTTGTCTACTTTGTAGACTAAATAAGTGGTCAACATTACAGTTGATACATCGATATGAAACATTTGGGTTTTATATTATTAAAATAAGCTGATTATAAACAATTTTCCTTGAATTGTTTGGCTTACTAAAGAACTGCCCAAACCCAGCATAGTCCTTGACTTATGCCCGCCATGTGTCTCAATACAATAGTATATTATCTAATTACTGTTATATTATATTCCCCTAATGTTATTCTACATATTATGGGCATTCATAAACCAGTAAGAGAGTTAGTCTCTTCGGGACTAACGCCGGGGTTTTTTTTTATGATTTCAGGCGAAGAGTCAGATTCATCAATTAGCACTAGCACTACTAGTGATAACAGCAGTGATTGTAGTATGAGAGACCACAGCAGTGGCGAAAAGGGAAATGTCCTTAATAGTATTTTGGGTGCTGATCCCTCGGATAAAAACACATTGGGTCCAGAACTCTCTGAAGAAATAGTGAATAGATGGGAAAACTATCTAACACAAGGGATTGACAAAGAATCGAAATCCCAGCTACTGGAAAAGTGACGAGTTCCGTCCAATTGTGTATCCCTTCAGGCTCCTGAGCTAAATCCGGAGGTAAAGGCAATGCTCCCGCCTACCGAACAGAAAAAAGATAATTTTCTTCAAGAATTACAGGAAGTGTTGGGTAAAGGCTTGGCTGCCCTGGGAAGTACCCTTGAAGTTTTGATTAAAATGAGCAACTCGGGGCAAAAAGAGCAAATCGCAAACCCAACAAATCTTGCGGAGGCAGGAAAGATTTTGTGTTACGTTCACAACAAGATATCCAAACACAGAAAATTTCAGCTGAATCCCCATTTTAATTCCAAAATTCAAAAAATAGCGGCTGAACAAATTCCCGATAATTTCCTTTTCGGCAAAGATTTTGCCGAGAAATGCAAAAATGTGAAGGCCTTTGAAAATACCGCAAGAGAACTGCAAGCAGGTTCGTCAACGTCAAAAAACTTCAAAACCAGAACATCAAAAACAAGATGGAAGGGCAAGTACCAAAACAAACCCAAATGGAACAAAAACAACAAGGACAAGGAGTACAAGGACTCGAGAAAATACAGGAGGGACTGGAAAAAACGTTAGAGGTAAATAGAGATTTCAAATACGCTGGAAGAATAAAGTATTTTCTTAACCAGTGGAAAGAAATAACCAATAATAAAATTATATTGGATTGGGTAATGGGTTATAAAATCCCGTTTATCTGCAAACCATATCAGGTCAAGGTTCATAAAGATAAAATACTTAATAAAAAAGAAATAAAACTTTATTCGGAAAGTGTACGAAATCTTTTAGACATAGGAGCAATTAAAATTGTCGATAGTTGTAAAGACCAGTTTTTGTCTTCTTTTTTTCTGAGGCAAAAAAGTAATGGCGACTATAGATTTATTTTAAATCTGAAAAAATTAAATAGATTTATCAGTGTTTCTCACTTCAAACTTGAAGATGTTCGAACGGCAAAAAACCTCATTACTAAAAACTGTTATCTTGCTTCGATAGATCTTAAAGATGCGTATTTTCTTATCTCGGTCTATAATAAACATAAGAAATACTTAAGGTTTAAATTTTTGCAGCATATATATGAATTTCAATGCCTGCCGTTCGGGTTATGTACAGCCCCTTATGTATTTACAAAGCTATTGAACCTTTTAAATACACAAAGTATGAAAATAAAAATACCTGAAGAGAAAAAATGTAAAATAAAAAATTTTATTCACAAAATAATGCTCGTTAGGAAAATAAAAATTAGGGAATTTTCTCAATTTGTAGGAACATTGGTGGCAATTTGCCCTGTAGTAAAATATGGGTGGTTATATATAAAATCCTTTGAAAGAGAAAAATATAAATTTTTAAAAGCAAATAATGAAGACTACAATAAATTAATGAGCATTTCTTCCTATTTACGAACAGATTTTATATGGTGGTTAAATAATATTGACGATGCACAACACATCACATTTTGTTGAAAATAGATAACAAAACTGCCATATCAGTAATAAATAGAATGGGGAGCATTAAATATAGAAAACTTAATTACGCGGCTAAGAGGTTGTGGCAGTGGTGCGAAAAACGTAATATATTTGTTTTCGCGATATATATAAATACCTTGGAAAATGTAATTGCAGACAAAAACTCAAGGTGTAAAAATATAGATACCGAATATTCGCTTGACAGCCGAGCGTTTGCAGAAATAACAACAAGATTGGGCGTTCCCAAAATTGACTTATTTGCCACTTATTTAAATAAAAAATGCAATAATTTCGTATCTTGGTTTCCCGATCCAGGATCTATAGCAGTAGACGCTTTCACTATAAATTGGAAAAACTTAGAAGGCTATGTATTTCCACCTTTCTCCTTGCTGCCAAAAGTATTAAATAAAATAGAAACTGACAAAGCATGTTGCTTAGTAGTATATCCAATATGGAAATCTCAGCCGTGGTTTCCAAAACTGGAATCTATGATTTCTTCAGAGGTTATTATCTTGCAACCTCGAATTAATTTACTTTTATCTCCTTTTAGCGAACCCCATCCAATTTGGAAACAACTTACCCTGGGTGCTGCAGTTTTATCAGGCTCGCCTACGGCAAGCAAAATATTCCAGAAGAGACTATGGATGTCATGCTAGCGTCCCTAAGCAAAAATACCTTAAAACAATACAATTCAACATATTCTAAATGGTGGCTATTTTGTGATGGTAATATCCAAAAAATGTTTCACCCTAGCATAGATACTATTTTATCGTTTTTAAAAACCGAATTTTCAAATGGAGCGCGATACTCAACCCTCAATACACATAGATCTGCACTAAATCTAATAAGTAAATCGGGTAAATCAGAAGTTGTTGTAAGATTTATGAGGGGAGTATTTAACCTACGGCCTCAATTTCCTAAGTATAAAGAAACGTGGGACCCAGAACCCGTATTAAATTACATAAGCTCATTAAAAATATCAGATAACATAACTTTAGAAAATTTAACAATAAAAATGATTTTGCTCCTAGCGCTTTGCTCGGCACAGCGAGTACAAACATTCTCAAAGATTAAAATTAGTAATATTCAGATTTTTGACGAAGGGGTTGAGATAAAATTTTCAGACATTTTGAAAACTTCTGGGCCAAAGAGGGCCCAACCCCATTTAAAATTCCCATACTTCATAGAAAATAAAGAACTTTGCATTGCATCTGTCATCTTGTATTACATCGAAAAGACAAAATCTGTAAGGGAAAGTCAAGATATTCTTATTTTAACCATCAAAAAGCCCTATAGACCCGCAACAACTCAAACACTAAGTCGCTGGATTAAAAAAGGGTTAGAAAATTCGGGAATTGACGTTCAAAAATATAAAGCGCATAGCACCAGAAGTGCAGCGTCTTCGGCAGCCCTTAGGGCAGGCACTTCGGTGGACAGCATTAAAGATGCTGCGGGGTGGTCGCAAAGAAGCGAAACATTCAATAAATTTTATAACAAACCACTATGTTCAAAAGATTATTTTGCAAATTATATAAAACAAATATATAATCCAAAGAAAATTTAGTGTAGTTTTAAAGTTAGTTTGTTAAAACTATGTTAAGAATTATAATTAGTTTAGTAGGGTTTTGTTCTTTTGTTTAAAATATCTTCTCATATATTTATCATGATAGTTTTACTATTATTATTAGGTTAAGCAGTTTGATAATGCATAACAAATAAAAATATATAATAAATAAATAAAACATTATTTGAAACATATGTTTTAGTTTGCTAGTAAAGGATCGCCACATTCTCTAAACATCTACAGGGTGTTCTATTCGGATGTGACCAATCGAAGTATAATTAAGGATTAAACGACTTACCTGTAAGGAAGTTCAATCCAAATTATACGAGATTGGTCACATCCGAATAGACGCCCTCCCTAGGTTCTTGTCCCGGCCCAGGCGATCCTAGAATATTAAGAAGTATAATGATGTTTATGTGAGTTAACATCTGCCGGGTCGGTGCAGGTACCTATGATTCATCTCTTATCTCTCTAAAATTGCGTTGTCAACAGCATAAGAAGTGTAACTACAGGGTGTTCTATTCGGATGTGACCAATCTCGTATAATTTGGATTGAACTTCCTTACAGGTAAGTCGTTTAATCCTTAAACATCTACAAGTGGAGTTAAAAAAATAATAAGCTTTTATACAACAAACATGGTATCATTCCTCTTATAAAATTATCTTAAATAAGCCTGGTGAAGAGTAAGATTCTAACAGGCATGGCGATAATCCTTTGGACTTTTACAAGTTTTTTCTAGATGATGAAATAATAAGCCTTTTTGTGCAACAGACATGCCGAACAACAGATATTTTATGGTATCTTAACAGAATCCATTTAAAAAAATTCACTTCTCGTAAACTGGACAGATGTGGAAGCAAGAGATATATGGCTATTGATAGGTTATATTATATGGATGGGATTAGATGTAAAATATTGCTTCAGAGATTATTGGAGTAAAAAAAATACTTTACTTAAAAATGAAGTAAGTAAATTTATATCTAGAAAAGGTTTTGAAAGTATTTTATCAAACTTTCACTTTTCAAATAACGAAGCTAACCCCGACTTCGAAATCGCGCGTTTACTTGACTTACTAAATTGCAAATGTCAAACTGTGTGACAGCTGATGAAAAAGTGTGTATAGACGAGACCATGGTGCCCTTTCGCGTACGGCTAAGTTTTAAACAGTACAGGGTGTCCCGAATTGCAGTGTCCCAACATTAACAGCGCATTCTGCATTCAAAATAAGCCCTAAATTTCTATATAAACATATATCGGCAAATGCTTCGTTTTCGAAATACAGGGTGTTAAAGTTTTAAGAAAAAAATTGTTATTTAGTCATAACTTTTTTAGTACTTGAGATATTGTTATTAAATTTGGTAAACAGCATTTGAGTAACAAAAGGCATTTTTTTATTTGAAATATTTTTTAATTCTTTATCAGTGGAGTCCGTACAGGATTTTTTATTAAATATTCTTGAAGAAAAAATGGTACCCTACTGCTTTTTCTGAAAACAAAAATCATTCCTAAAATCCCCACTCAGTTTGGAGCAAATCTGATCCCTTGCCTTTTTTTTTGGTGGGATGCAAGGATTTCGAGTTAAAAACTAAAAACTATTTTTATGTATGGCGAGTTAAAATTTCCATTATTGTTAATTATTTCAGTGGCAAAACCTTTAACATCTTGTTATGCCATGATTGCATTTTTGTGACAATTGAACAATTGCTAGTTTCGTCTTTAAAGTATGACATTTGAGTTTTTAGAGTAAATAAATGTCAGGTACATTACAGTTTATTACAAAAAGCTAATTATCAGTCTAACTAGTGATTTCAAAATGGTGTTATTCAGTAACTTTGAGTATGCTGATATTCATTTCGTTTATGGTTTCTGTAATGGAAATGCAAATGCAGCAGTACGGGAATACTAACGAAGATTTCCAAATAGAAGATTACCTTGCAAACAAGTTTTCATTAAAACGCATTTAATGTTTAGGAATTTTGGTCTCAAAAAGAATCCCAGAAACGAAGGTAGGAGAAATGAACAATATCGAAACGAATTACGAATCTGCAGCCATGACAATCCACGTGTTGTACGAACTAGAGCATTTCAGCAAGAATTTTCTGTTAATGTTTGGTGTGGTGTAATAAATGAAATTTTTTGCGGGCCCCATATTCTACCACCACGCCTAGATGGACAGTTATTTAATGATTTTCTGCAAAATGAGTTATTTCAATATCTAGAAAATATTCCTCTAAATCTCGAATTCTGGATTCAAATGGACGGGGCTCCCGCGCATTTTGCACTTGTAAATCGCGAGTGGTTAAATAATAATTATCCAGAACGGTGAATTGGACGATTAGGAGCTACAGCCTGGCCACCACGTTCCCCTGACCTCACACCTGTCGACTTCTTTGTGTGGGGTTATTTGAAAAATTTAGTTTATTCCAGACCAGTTCATACAAGAGAAGAACTGATTCTAAGGATAGAGCAAGCCTGTGAAACTTTGCGAGCCATTTTTATACGCCATGCCACTGACACCGTTAAGAGGAGATGCCGAAAATGTGTCGAAGTTAGAGGAGCTCATTTTGAGCAATTATTGTGAATTTTAAGGCCCACATTAATCCTTAATGATATTTAAAGTGCTCTATAAATTTTTTCACGTTCTAAGTTAATAAAAGTTATGAATTCTAGTTTTTGTAAAATTAATTACGAACTTAGTTAATAACGAGTAGTTTCTGTAATATGAAGTATCATCTTCAAAATTGAATTAATTCTAATTACCGTTTTACAAAATGAATCGACGATTTTAGAATTATAAACTCATCTGTCATACTTTAAAGACGAACCTAGCAATTGTTCAAATATGACAAAAATGCAATCATGGCATACCAAGAGTCGACAATGAAGGAATGATGGTAAGTACCATGGACATTTGATTTTAATAGGTTGCCTGCTAACTTCTGCGATGTCACCATGATAACCCAAACATAATGCAAATCTCCATTACAACGGGTCGATGACGTCATCTCTCCTTAGTGGTCAGACATGCTTTTATTTTAGAAACCCTACATACGTTGTTCAGAAATTATGAACTTACCCGGAATGCATGAAATAAATATCGGAAACCAAATAATTTTAAAAACTTGCTGTTACAATCCCACCTTAAAGGTTTTGCTACTGAAATTAACAATAATGGAAATTTTAACTATGCCATACATAAAAATGGTTTTTAGTTTTTTACTCGAAATCCTTACACTGTACGAAAACAAGACAAGGGATCAAATTTGCTCCAAACTGAGTGGGGATTTTAGGAATGATTTTTGTTTTCAGAAAAAGCAGTAGAGTACCATTTTTTCTTCAAGAATATTCAATAAAAAATCCCGTACGGACGCCACTGATGAAAAATTAAAAAATATTTCAAATCAAAAAATGCCTTTTGTTACTCCAAGGCTGTTTACCAAATTTAATAACAATATCTCAAGTAATAAAAAAGTTATGACTAAAAAACAATTTTTTTCTTAAAACTTCAACACCCTGTATTTCGAAAAAGAAGCATTTGCCGATATATGTTTATATAGAAAATTAGGGCTTATTTTGAATGCAGAATGCGCTGTTAAAGTTTGGACACTGCAATTCGGGACACCCTGTATATACCGGGAAAACGTCATAAGTATGGCATAAAACTTTTCAAATTGTGTCTGAATAAAGGATATTCTTACAATCTGAAGATTTATGGTGGTAAAGGTGACACTGAGCGAGCTCCTCCATTAGCCACCAACGTTGTCCTTCAACTTATGCAGCATTTGCTATATAGTGGAAGAAGGTTGTATATTGACGAAGAAACGCGTTTAGTGGGTACTCTCTGATCTTTCCGGAAATAAGTTTAACCCTACCCCTGTAACATTTGCCAAAAATTGGAGCGCGGTGAAATGATCGCTAGTCCAAGCAACACTAATGTGATTGTTAGAAAGTATAAGGATCCACGAGATGTGTTGTTTTTGACAACCAAATATGTGCCAGAATTAGTGGACGCTTAAGCTCGTCGTGGAGTAAAACGTAAACCATCTACTATAGTTGATTACAACTCTGCAAAAATGTTTATAGATATATCAGATCCAAAAGCGTCATATGCATCTCCCATTAAAAGAGGCATAAAATGATACAGAAAAATCGGGATTGAATTACTGGGTAATACTTCTATCGTCAACGCCCATGCCCTATATGAACAGGTCACAAAAAATTGCATTAGTGAAATTAAATTTCACAAAGAAATAGTAGAATCAATATTTCAATTTTACGGTTCAAAGCCTGTACGTTCTCAAAATCCTGAGCACATATTTGATGAAATTTCGAAGCATGCGTAAAATGTTATGCTAACTTCAGCAAACAAAATGGTAGAAATTACGCTGCAAGATTTACAAAAAGAGTGAATACTAAATGCCGTGCCTGCGATGAAAAATATTTGTGTTAAGCATGTTTCGTTTTTTTGCATAATGCAACCAAAAAGCAGTGATTATTTTGGACATTTTATGGAACAAAAATTTTTTTTGGTTACATTTTGCACAAAATAAACTTTTTGGTGGTAAAAATTTTTTTAATGAAAATATTCAAAACTTAGTTTTTAATCTTGTTAAAATTTTGTATGTAAAGTCTATGCTTTAGATATGTTAATTTTATTTAATTTGAACAGTGTGTACTAATTTTATTTAATTAGGACCGTGTGTACTAAATCAGGACACTACATTTCATTTAACTTGGACCGTGTGTTATAAATTAAGACACGCACGAAAATCACCTTTATCTTCTTTTTTTCTGAAAAGATATTGAATACCTGCTTATAATTCAGTATTTTATCGCAAATTTCAATTAAAAAAAGTGATCGTCCAGAAGAATAATTTAGAGATTTTGGGATGGGTCGTTAAAGTGTTAATACTTTCTGAAATAGCACTTTAAATGTATTTGCATTATTATATTATAATGAAAATAGAATATTTTTTGTAGTAAACCCCTAATTAACAAACATCAATCGATATAAAATTTACTTAATACTATATCTTGGGAAGTATAAATTTAAATATATCAAAATGTGTTATTTTTATAAATATCTTTTCGCAAGTACCTTTCAAAGAAGACACTGTGTATACAGGGTTTTCCATAAAAGAAAATAATTTTTTTTGCCGCTTGTATCTTTTGAGGTACTAAAAATCCGAATGCATTTTAAAATTTAAATATTAGCAGTAAAAAGTAACTCTTCGCCATTTAGCAGGTAATAGATTAACTGCTGTTTCTTTACTGGTATAGGTTTCTACATACCATTTTCGTCCAAAGCCTGTGCCCATCCTAACAGAGGGCGCTAAGATATTGACAAGTTTAAAAGTATTACAGTTTCCTTTCTCCTCCACCCATATATATTTATCTCTGGTTTATCACATAGTGGAACATTGTTCCACAATCAGACACATATAGTTTGAAAATTTTCCTCTGGACTCAGAATAATAGTTTATTTAAATACATCGTGTTGTTAAGACATATTTTTTTGATAACTACTATAATGAATATTTTATTTCAATAAATAGCAATGTTATAACGTAAAATATATTTTCCCCCTACATCGCCTGAGTCACACAGTATCCTCGATTTAAGTAATTAATTGTACGACTCAGCTTTAACCAATGAAAATCACATAATCTCATCATCAATCATAATATATTTAACACTAAACCAGATTTTTCAGCAAGTTCGTCAAAGTTGTACTGCACCAATTTACATGATTGTTTTTTTTTAATGATCGTCTGGTTACTGAGACCTCTCAACAATATTTTTTGTATTGTTTTATTGCGTCTGTTTTCTACAAAAACCACAACAATATGTTTTTCTTTAACATTTCTGGACGATGTGGTGAATGGGCCCCAAATTCTTGAGGCTCATCGCGCCATCTAACGGAAAAACAAGGTCTACTAGGCCAGCTATTAACATTTTATAACATATTTGGAGGGTAAGGGGAAAATGTCCATTTTATAGGAATTTTTAAGTAATCAACTTATGTTGGTAATACCTAGTCCCAAACACATGCTAAATTGTAAGTGACTAAAACAAATGATGTTCGAATAATAACGCATTTGAAAATACCCATCCATACTGGTTAAAAACGGCCGCTCGCTAGTGGAAAAAACTCATGTAGAAATATTTCCAAAGCAACAGCAGTAAATAACGCGATTAGTCAGTCACGTTTTGGTAATTGTCGCGAGATTATTAAACAATAATATGATCAACTAGCAGGTACCCGTGTCTTTTTTAAACCACTTCTACTGAATTGATTCTTACGAAATTTTGCATAAAAGTTTAGTTTCGATGAGAATGCAATATTATGATAACTATCAGGTACGCGTCAAATAATTTGTCGTTTCTATTTTTTTAATAAAGTAGTTTTTTATCATATTTTTTTCTTAAAAGTCAAATAAATATGTAAATCTTCGTATTATTGGTTTTGAAAAAAAGTAGAAAAGGTTTTATTTTACAGCAGAAGCTAACCCGAAAACTAGAAAATAAAGTAATAATATAATCTAAGACTTATATTATAGACTCAAATAAAACCATTGGGCACATTAAAATCTGTATAAATACGTAGGTCAAACAACGAGTTGGCTAGAAAAAAATGGGTTTTCACGGTCCACAAAAAGAAAAGTTTTAGTGTGCCCCACAGTTTTATTTAGTCTAATAAAATTCACAGATTATTACTTAATTTCCTAGTTTTTGGCCCAGCTTCTCTATACGAATATTGTCAATCTTTGTAAATATCGTATTATATACAAATAGAGAAAATGTTTAGAACAGATTTAGCAAAAAACATAAGGAGTGTTGCAAAGTTGCAACTTTTTAAAAAATAGGTTTTTCATACCTTGCGGCAATAAAAGATTCTATTTAAAAAAAATTCAAAATCGGATCGAAATACAGGGTGTCTAATTGCTGATCGGTTCACTTCGAGTGTGAATCGTCTTTTAAATTACCAGTTTAATAATTAAATTAATATTAAAAATATAGAAAACTTGGAAATCATGAAAGAAGAGGCCACAACCTCGGTAAAGGAACCATTTCGAACTTCAGAAGACGATGACGTCGACGACCCAAATTATAATCCCACCAATAAACCTAAAAAGCTAAAGTTATTGCCCGATTATTTTGGAGTCAGAAATAAAACTCTTAATGAAATTACGCAAAATGAATCAAAAAGAGAACAAGAACAGTCAACTGTTGCCCAAGATAATTTGATTGAAAAAATCCATAGCCACCCTCTTTTGGAGGGAAAATTTTTCGAAGTCGTCGGAAAGGTAAGCCTTTTTATTTATTTTTTACGGTATTAATAATACATTTGGTATTTTTACATTTTATGTGAAAACAATTTTACAAATTAGTCCCCTTTTTTTATATGTTGTCTGATATTATGTTAAAGTAACGTACTCAAAATTTAGAGGTTAATGACGTAAAAATAAATGAATTTTTGTATGGAACATGTTACATGAGATATCATATAAGGA
The DNA here is from genome assembly GCA_030620095.1 of Kuschelorhynchus macadamiae. Classification (NCBI taxonomy): domain Eukaryota; kingdom Metazoa; phylum Arthropoda; class Insecta; order Coleoptera; family Curculionidae; genus Kuschelorhynchus; species Kuschelorhynchus macadamiae. The sequence continues at coordinate 373,113 of JAUTXW010005262.1, read as the reverse complement.
TTTGTAGAATTAAAATGTTTGTAAGGTGTTTTAATAAAAATATAATTTATTATATTACCGTACTTTTCTGGAAATATTTTTTTATAAAGTTTAAGCAGTCAATTAATAATCAAAACTTGACGAAAATATTATTACTTACAGTTGACTAGATACATGCAGATTCCATAAAATGATTTGAGTAATAATTTAATTGTCTCTAAAAAACGGTTTCACTATTTTTTCTATTATCTCTAAGCACTCTAATAGTTTAACTAACACTGTTCCTAATTTTTCTGTTTCTATATACACTAAACAGTACACTCAAACACTCATTTTCTACGGGTATAGTGTAGCATTATTCGTCATAGTCCGATTGTTCTGAAAGACACAAAAATAATTTAAAATTCTTCAAAAAATCATAATACAAATTAATATTTTACTTAACTTACCACTCTGAGAAATTCCTGCCACCATTATTGGACCCTCGAATATATTTTCCTGACTCATAAGAGGAATCTCAAGTCCACTGGTTGAAGAAATTTCACCCACTTGCTCCGGTGGAGTTCGTGGCGGAGAATTTCGGCCTACCCACTGAGGCTTCCGCAAATAGATAGGACGTCTTTGTTCCCGCCGCCACTCCAGACGACGCCTTCTTTGTTCTTTGTTCAGGGTGATGCTGTTCTTCATCCACCTGCTCCGGTCCTAGCCCGCAGGTTGTAGTGGAAACGGGGGTGGAAATCTTGGTGGAGAATTTCTGCCTACCCTCCGAGGTCTGAACAAACGAATAGGACGTCTTCGTTCATGATGCCACTCCTGAAGACGCTCTTCTTGATTACCCTGAGGTTGTTCCACAGGTTCTTCCGGGGGTGGTTGCTGCACTATTCTTATGTTATTTCCAAAAATGCGAATGAGTCTACCATGCCAAAAGTTGTTTTGCTCTTCGCGATTCATTTTAATATACTTTCTGGTTTACGGTTGGTTAAAATATATCACTATTGTAAAAAATGTGGGAATTAAAATGAATTTATACCACACCAAGTTAAGAAATTTTGGGTAAAGGGGAAACGAAAGTCATTGAGGAGGGTAGGAAAGGGGAGTGAGGGGGAAGGGGTTAATTAATTAGTGAGGAGGAGGGGAGGGGGAGTTTGTTTAGAGAGTTGCATGTAGGCCATAGCATTGATTTTTAATAAACCAGTCTAGAAACCTTCGATTTCTCTTTATAAACTCGACCGTCTTATGCTTTTAGTTAAGCAGTTCTTAAGTTTCGTTTAACGTCGTAACACGTATTTGTCGAGTTAAAACATTTCCCGTTCCGTTTCATATAAGATTATTTTTACATTTTTACAAATTTACAATAATGGAGGGTAAAAAAGTTCAAATTTTGCAAAATGTGTATGTTCCTGCAATTCTAAATTCAAGCGATAATTGAAGCCAAAGGAGCCGATCTTTCAGGGACATGGTGCAAGGTATGGTAGAAAATAATGCTCGTTTACAACTTAATTCTATAAAGAAAAAAAATATTGTTGAAGAAAACTTGCAAACAACTAATTCTAACACTATCCTGACCCAAGAGTTAATTAATATTTTAGAGGACAATAATTCTAATCCTATTGACGAACCAACTGACGAAATTTTAGAAGACATGTCTAAATTGAAAGATTACTTGGGTATAGGATCGTCAAAAAACAAATCATGCAATATCTCTTCTCAAAATTCTAACTCAAATTTAGCAGGCGTTGTATTTAAACCAGAATTAGTAACTGAGGGATTAAGGAACTGGGAACCGATTGATAATTTCTTAGAAACTAATTCTGATTTAGATATATTACAATTTAATGAAGACGAACCTTTAGAGGTTCACTCACATAATTTAGAAGACATGGCAAAATCGAAAGACTATTTAGGTATATTTTCGGCCGACAATCATGACAGTTCAAATTCAGAAGATTTTCATTTTAATATTGATACCATACCCTGCGATAACAATTTGCAATATTTAAACGTTACCGAAAATGTTTCAAATTCCAAATTTTCTGTTTTCCCTTTTACCAACATTTTTTCCACTTTCTGTGATAATAGGTCACCTTCTGGTTCGGATTTCTCAGTTGATCGAAACAATGACATTTTCAAAAATAGTTCACCTCCGAATTCCACTTCTGTTGTATCTGATTCTGATATCGCTTGCGGGCAGAGAAGTCCAAGGGTCCCAGTATAGTGATATTTCTCAGACAGAATTTACGTCTAATGAAAATACAAATTTGCAACTATGTTCTTTAGAGCCATTTTCTCCAGAACCAAAAACACCTGAGCAATTTTGTTTTCATAGGACAAATTCGACGCAAACAGACAAACGAAAAAAATTCATTTTGGCATTCAAAAAAAAAGTAAAAGTAGGGAATCACGGATTACTTTGTCAAAATTAAAATCTTTTAGCTTTTGTTTAAACAACTTGTTTGACTCCCAATTAAAAAATAATTCCATCGATAAGGAACAAGAGGAAATTTGGAATAGAATTAAATGTATATTTGATGGGTGGGCAGATTCTATGGATTAAAAAATATTCACAAATTTTTTTTTATTGCTCCCTCTCCCCTATAACCTTTTTTAAAATTCTATTTAAGTTTTGTTCCTACAGTTTTAACTCAGTACGTAAGAAACTTAATGACTGCTTCCCAAGAAGAGAAGTGTTAAAGCACATTTTTTTTTTACTTCAGCCCAAAATGAATCTTAAATGTTTAAACTGTAACAAATTTTTTACTAGAAGAACATAAAAAATAAGTATGTAAAAGTATCAGCAAGGGGCAAACAACAACTAGAAGGAAAATTCATCGGAGCAAAGATTGAAAAAGAAAGAAGGTAAGAGTTTATTTTTTATAGTATATTCTACATTTTTTTTACGTCTGGCAACGCAAAGCAATACTTTGTTTTTAAAACTCATATTACCTATTACTTTATTTTATATATTCAACTTGTAAAATTTTTCTATACTCAATACAGAGTGTTTTCAGTTAAAGTGACGAAATTTTATTGGTATTCATTTTGTTAAATATGAGTATGCTATTACGATTGCAAATTCACCTATTTTACATGTAAATTTAAGTTACGATTTGCAGTTTTAGAGTCATTTTAAGGCGTAAAATTTTTTATGGAATATTGACAGCAGTGACTTCACTATTTTAAATCTATTTTTATGTCACTGCAGCACTTTTTTTATTTTTGCACTGTAAACGTATTTCGAATTTACTTGGTGATTTTCTATTATAATTTTAGGTTGTTTAGAGAATGTTCTTGTTTTAGTAAGCAATAAATATTGTGAACATTGTAAGAAATCTATTAGAACATCACTATGGGGTAGCCACCTTCGAACCAATACACATAAGAATAACATAGCTTTGAGTGCCGAAGAAAGTGGAGTAGAACTTATTAAATCTGCTTTTGATAAAAGAATCATATACAGAATTTTAGCAGAAGCCTTATATGTAAACATTCAACTGTTTTTCAATGATATATCAGACAAAATTAGAAGCTTAATAGAAAAATTTCTTGAAACACATACATGCTTAAAATTAAATATGGAATTATTTGGCATTTACTTCAATCCTGGTAACGGAGTTCACGCAATAAAGTCATTCAATACTCCTTTTAAAGTTATTTGTACCAGCTCAGATATTATATCGAACATCAACGAAATGTGTTAAATAATGGACCGAAAGGCTGATGATTTAGCAGAAAAAGATTCAGGTAATTTTTTAAATATTTTAAAACCATTTTATATTTTATTAAAAATCATAAAAAATCTAATATATTCTAATACATTTTTTTTTGTTGCAGGATGGGTTCTTTTGAAACTTTTGCATCTAGAAATAAATTTCAACAAATATAATCCACTACGTTCTTCTTCCTACATTCCACTACCGGAAGAAATCGAGTTTAAGCGGGCTGTTATAAACCTTCGAAATCAGGACCATTATTGTTTGGCGTGGTGTTTGATAGCTGCAATGTATCCTCCAACTGGATTGGAATATAAAATCCAATCATATCCGCACTTCGAAACAATCTTGAATACTTCAGGTATTGACTTTCCTATAGCTTTAAAGGACGTAGAAAAATTTGAAAGACAGAACAATTTATCTCTTAATATTTATTCTTTGGAAAAAATTAGAAAAAACTTTAGTTTCAGTTATGAAGTAATAGGTCCTCTACATTATTCAAAATCTAAAAAACCAAACCATATTAATTTATTATTAATTAGTGATGATGGGAATATTCACTACTGTTATATTTTTGATTTAAGTAGATTAATATCAAGTCAAGTTTCAAAACATAATGAAAAAAAATATCTATGTGATGGATGTCTTCAGTATTTTAGTTCAGAAGAATTTTAACTAGATATAATACTCTTGACTGCGATTTTGTAAGAATAAATTTACCATCAAAAAATTATAAAGAAGACAAATTTGGGAAAAACGTACCGGGACATATTCTTAAATTTGAAAATATTCAAGAACAATTGGAAGTTCCTTTTGTCATATATGCCGATTTTGAATGAGTACTTAAACCTGTTGATAGCATCGATAATGTAGAGTTAGGTTTAGATAAAACTTACACTGTAAAAAAATTTGAACATGTCCCTTATTCATTTGCATATTACTTAAAATGTTCGTTTGATGATAATGTTTCAAAGCTAGAATTATACAGAAGACCTAATTGTGCTCAAGTGTTCATAAATTTTCTAGAAAGGGAAGTTCATGTATTTAGGAAATTTTTAAAAAATGGAAAAATTAACTGAAGTAGAAAAATTGAGCTATCATTATTCAAGCGAGTGTCACATTTGCAACAAACTATTTGAACATGATAATGAAAAAGTGGCAGACCATTGCCATTTAACCGAAAAATATAGAGGAGTTGCACATTTCTTGTGCAACTTAAATTATAAGCAACCATATTTTATTCGAGTCATATTTCATAATTTAAAAAATTACGATTCCTATTTATTTATAAAAAATATATGCCACAGTCAAGAGCAATTGTCGGTAATAGCACAAAATAAATAAAAATATATTTCCTTTCAGAAACATATAGAAGTAGACAATTATTATGCCCGAAAATTGGGATTAAAAAAAGAAAGTATATAAATTTAAGATTTATTGATTCTTTTCAATTTTTACCTTATTCCCTTGCAAAATTATCTGAAAAGCTAAGTGATAATCAGTGTAAAGAAGTTCATAAATATTTCACTGATTTTGAAAAATTTAAATATATTCGACTAAAGGGGGTATTTCCGTACAGTTACATTAAAAAATTAAATAAAACCGCATTACCTGAACAAGAAGAATTTTATAATGAATTGACGAATGAACATATTAGCAAAGAAGAATATGAAATGGCAATAAAAGTGTGGAAATTATTTAACTGTAACACCTTAGGTGATTATTCTGATATTTATCTAAAATCGATGTTTTATTTTTAGCAGATATTTTTCAAAATTTTAGAAAAACTTGTATGAACATATATAAATTAGATCCGGCACATTATTATACATTTCCCGGCTTGAGTTTTGATTCCTGTTTACGCTATACAGGTGTTCAATTAGAATTTCTGACGGACCCTGATGTTACATTTTTTTAAAAGTAGTGTGCGAAGTGGTGTTAGTACTTGCGCATGTAGAAAAGCCGTTGGAAATAATTTATTTCTTTCTGATTTCGATCCTTTAAAACCTACCAATTTTATTATGTATCTCGATGCTACCAATCTTTATGGATACGCAATGTCTCAATATCTTCCACAAAAAAATTTCATATGGCTTTCAAAATCAGAAATAGACAATTTAGATATTACAAACCTTTCCGACTCTTCTGAGAAAGGCTATGTGCTTGAAGTTGATTTGGAGTATCCCACGGACTTACATGATGCTCATAATGACTTCTTTTTGTCCTGAAAATTATAAACCCCCCAATTCTAATTGCACAAAGTTAATACCAAATTTAAAAGATAAAGTAAAATATGTAATTCATTATACACTTTTAAAACAGTGTATTGAACATGGATTGAAAAACTAGGGTACATAGAGTTTTAGGGTTTACTCAGTCACCATGGTTAAAACCGTATATTGACTTGAATGTAAAACTACGCAATGAGTCTAAAAATTAATTTGATAAAAATAATTATAAATTAGCAAATAACAGTATATATGGAAAAAGCTATGAAAAATGTTGATAAAAGAATTGACATAAGGTTAGTTACAGTGGTCAAAAAATCACAGAAAAGATGGAGCAGAAAATCTAATTGCCAAACCGTATTTTAAAGATTTAACTGTGTTTTCTGGGAATTTAGTTGCTATCCAAATGCAAAAAGTTTTAGTAGAATATAATAAGCCAATTTACGTAGGATTTACAATTTTAGATATTTTAAAAACTGTAATGTATAATTTTTTTTATAACTTTTTGAAGCCTCTTTATGAATATAAAATTAAACTTTTGTACACTGACACAGACTCTTTCATATTAGAAATACAAACGCAAAATGTGTATGAAGATTTAAAACGTAATATAGAAAAATTTGACACATCAATTGAGGAGCTTGCGTTCAAAAGCGGCTATATCCATTTTTTTGCCGATATGATTTTTTTCCGATTTTCGGCTAAGTTTCACAAGATCTATCGACTGGCATCATCATATGCATTCAAAACGGGCTATTTGCATTTTAAAATCCCATATAAAGTCGGCCTTTTGCATCAAAATCGGCTATATCCACTTTTTGCGATCAAAAGTGGTTATATCCAATAATTCGTTATATTCAGAAATACGGTAACATAAGGGTGAATCTGGCAAGACTGTAAGATCTGTAACGATACACTTGGCGATCCCGCGATCGTCTTGCGTATTTAGCCGTTGACTACCAGTTATCTTCTAAATGCTGTGGAGAGTGTTGCTTGTTTGATTCCGGAATTGACGAAGATCGACGTGGAATATGGATGATGAACTTATTACCGTAGAGCAAGGAAATAAAGGTTCTAGATGCCGCACAATGCCGCGACCAATGGACAAAAATGTTAAAATTAAGTATTTATTAATTGCAAATTAGTTTGCTTATTGTAAAGAAAAGATGTCTATACATCCAAAATCGCACCTAGCAATGAGCGAAAACAATTGCTTGGTTGCTAGGAAACCATGAAAAATGGATCGGTTGACAACCTGCTCAGACATCGTTATTTATTGCATTTTAAGCGTTAAGTTAGGGGTATGTTTAAGTTAATATTTTTAATTTTTTACCATCTGTTGATTATGGCAGTACGAAATCAAGGTATGTAGTGTTAATTTTATAAGTTTGTTACTTTGTTTTGGTATTTGTTATTGACAAGAGAAACTTAAACTTAATAAGATGTATTTTTGGGCTTGTTGCTTTATTTAATAACTTCAATTAGACATTTAAAAAAAACACCAAAAAACACCTTGTTGATTTTTTATGGTTTTAATGCCACAATAATATGCTTTAAATTAAAATATGATTCAGCTGAGTCCATCTGCATCTAAGCGTTTTTTTCGTGTTTTTAGATAAGAGTGATGCAGTAAAAGTTGCTGATATTTTTACCACCTGGTTAAATAACCGGAATGACAACCCAAAAAATTTGGTTTGTGAGCAACTATGTGGGTTGTTATATATTACTGAGCCCTCTGCTCAAATTAAAAGTGAGCTTTTAAATTTAAGCAAGTTTTACTGCTTAAAATTTAGTACCAAATGGCAGAAAGAGTACAGATGTTACGACCGATTCGTACAGCGAAATGCGGCCTGGCTTCAAAGCTCAATACAACTCCCGGAATGTCTAAATGTTTTGGCCGTGGATACCAATGCCAATGAATTAAATCAGCCTGGACCAAGCCGTGGTAGACCTCAAATAGCCTTTGAAGAAGCTTCATCTAAGACAAAACGAAGAAGAGTGTCCCATATTACAACTACTATGACACCTGCAGAAATTCAGTTTGCCGCACAATTAACAGAAGTTCCGTCAGAAAAAAAAGTTCATCTCTTTCACTTGAGCAAGCTCTAGCTCTATATTTGGACTTAGATCTGTCCGAAAAAAAATACAACCGATTAAGAGAAGTTGTGAATGAGGTTCATGAAGACTTGTTTCCAAGTTTGTATATGTTAAATAAATTTAAAAAATCTCTTTTGCCATCTGAAATAACTGCCACCGAAACCTCTGCAGAGGTAAATTTTCAGGAACTGATTGAGAAAAGAGCTACTAACATTCTGAAAACAGTCAATTTTAATGGTCCAGCGCAATTAAAACTTACTTGCAAATGGGGTTTCGATGGCAGTTCAGGTCATAGCCAGTATAAGCAAGCATTTAGCGATGTATCAAACACTGATGAATATTTGTTTCTAGTGGCTATGGTGCCATTAAGATTAACTAATATTACAACGAATATAAACTCAGATATATGGGTTAATCAACGCACTTCCTCTACATTATATTGTAGGCCCATTAAACTGCTTTTTCAAAAAGAAAATGCAGAATTAGTGCGTGCTGAGGAGAAAATGATGCTAGATAAAATTGCCCAATTTAAAAAATTTGAAGTTGAATGCAAAAATGGCACAAAATCTCAGGTAGACTGTCATATGATATTTACTATGATGGATGGTAGTGTAACCAATATTCTTTCTAATACGAATTCTACTCAAAAATGTATTATATGTGCGGCCACGCCAAAACAGATGAACTCGAATGACGTTCGCCCATCAAAGGTTGAGAACTACCGATTTGGTTTATCCACTCTACATTGTCAAATCCGATTTTTCGAATGTGTTTTGCACATAGGGTATAAGTTGCCGGTTAAAACCTGGCAAGTTAGAGCAGAGAAAGATAAGGAATTGGTAGCGAATAATAAAAAAGGATTCAAGCTGAATTTAAGTCAAAAATGGCTTTAATAGTGGATAAACCAAAGCCAGGTTTTGGCTCAACCAACGATGGTAATACGGCGAGACGTTTTTTTGAAAAATACCAACTTAGCTCAGAAATAACAGGTGTGGATGAGAATTTTCGAGTCATTTCAAGTGGTTGGTGGTAATACAGATTTAATGCAAAGGCTTTTAATTACTTCTGAACCTTTTATTGCCAATTACCGGAAAGTAACAACCACTAAAAAGAAAAGAGCAGATAATGTCGAAGTTGAAAAGTATCTTGTAAATCCTGATTCCTAAAAAAATAGTATAAAATGATATTAAACTTTCAGATGGCGACTAAGCAGTATTATTGATTAATTTAATTTGTTTTATACTAGTTCCTTTTGTCTCTTTAGGCTTAGGTATTATGTTTTTTCATTTATTTGATAATTCACACACTTTTTATTTACTTATAACAAAAAAATACAACAGTTGTTTTATGGAAAGAATACCCGTACACTAGCAATGACACCATGCGCAATCTTATGTGATTTGCTGATTGCCATATTATATCGCATGGACATTCTTTCACTGGATTTACTGTATTAAGTTTTTTAATCGTTCTCACTTAAATCCCTACAGTCAGTATCAGTATTAGAAAGAATATTGGATACGCTTTGCTACCTTGTCATAATTTATATAAACTTATTTACGCGTTATTTTTAATTAGGCTATAGAGTATACAGTTACTCTGGCAATATCTTTTTATGTATTAATCATATTACTTATTAGGCGCATTTAAATATTTTGTTATTTTATAATATAAGGTGATATTCATATTATTATATAGTAGGTAGATCAAGCATTTAGATCTTTTTAGTTAATTCATACTTAATATTTATGTGTGTATTCCTAAACACATGATCGGTTTTTTTCCCGTAGGTACTGCAGTTTATGTACCATTATTTTTTGATCTTTTAAATCATTTCATAAAGGTAGCGCACTTCCATTAAGAATTGTTTTAATAGTTTATTAGATACGAACATGAAAAAAAAAATGGTAGCCACTTCTGAAAACTAAATCATTTGAGATAATCTGATAAGCATTTAAAACTATATATTATATAACTTTGTAAACATTTAATTTTTTCTCTAAAATTTATTCTTGTTAAGCATATAAATACGTATATAAAACAAATAAATAAAGATATTGCAAACATTTTTTTCCTTTTACATGTTCCTTATAAAAAAAATAATTGCAAAAGATAGAAAGCAATGCGAAATATTTAACTATTATTAAGTAAAAGTACATATTCAAATGCAATAAATCAAAATTCCTCCCCAAAATTTAACTGTTCTATACCAAAAGTATTTTTCCTGAATCGTAAAAAATATCACAAAATCAAAACTGATTTTTACACTGATTTTTACCAAATAAAATCGTAATTCGACTCTTAAAACTATACTTCTTATCAAAAAATTTTGAATGTGTAAGTTTTATCCAACATCACATGGTAGAGAGTTGCTGAAAAACCTGTTTATTCAACAATTTTCAGAAAATCTAGAAAAGCCCTATCCAAATGTAAGATAACTCAATTTTGGCCTCGGATTCTTGATCCTTGAGTCAGCACTGATTCGATTCAAGCGGCCTTGTTCTCATAATGGCAAATCATTTCAGTGTGCTACAGTTAAAAAAAGGCACATTCAGACGTTAGACTGTGCCATATGTTATCCGTCGCTCCCATTACTCGTCGAAGATCGGCTGGTGTTAATATGGTTCCCTTAAAGAATCTTAGTGTCTCGTATTTTATTAAGGCTGACAATAAAGCAACGCGGGTGTGTCAAAAGTTTTTTGTTGCTGCACTGAGTATATCCAAACAAAGAGTTAACACTGTTGCAAAAGTCCTCCTTGCTGGTGGAGTCACGAAGGAAAATAGGGGCGGTGATCGTAGATCTCAAAAAACTGAAGAAAAAAAAGAATGTGTTCGTCATTTTATCAAGAGACTAAAAGGACGCGAAAGCCATTATAATAGGAAAAAGTCTAAAAGAATCAACTTGTCTGCATGCCTGTCAATTGCCAAGTTATGGAGACTGTTTAATAAGGAAAACCCACAAAATCGAGTAACATATTTTATGTTCCGAAAAATTTTTATACACGATTTTAACATTGGGTTTTCATCGCCCGCCTCGGATACGTGTAGTAAATGTACGCGACTAAAACAACAGTACAAATTTGAGACTAAAGCTGAGATTAGAAATCAGCTGCTAGTGGAATACCGCGTACATAAAAAACGTGCTGCTGCCTTTTATGAGTTAGCCAAAGAAACCCCAGAAAATAGTTTAAGTTTCTGCTTTGACCTTCAACAGGTACAGCCCCTACCTCGGACGGCTATTGGCGATGCCTTTTACTCACATCAGATAAATTTTTACGCTTTTTGTTGTGTCGAGCTGTCTTCGCGAAATCCAACATTCTATGTGTGGACTGAAAATGATGCTGGGCGTGGCTCAACAGAAATTGCCTCAGCACTTCTTCACCATCTGGATTCTCTTGACTACGATGGGATTGAGAAAATAAGACTTTTTTGTGATGGCTGTACAGGCCAAAACAAAAATTCCTTCATAGTTCACGCACTTATGTTTTGGCTTAAAAATAAGTCTCCAAAAGGTCTAAACGAAATCTCAATCACTTTTCCAGTCCGCGGACATAGCTTCATGGCTGCTGATCGTTGTTTTGGGAGAATGGAGAAGTTGCTTAGGAAAAATACTGAGATAATTTCTAAAGAGGAATACATTAAATTTTATTAAGTCGGACAAGTGAAACTTTTAGGAGAAGACTGGAAAATCTATAATGTAAAAGAACTAGAAAAAGTGTACAATAAGGTCAAGGGCATTGCTGAAACAAAACGAATTGTTATCACAAAAAGTCGCCAAGAAAAGCCTAAGATTGAAGTAAATACACATCTGTATTATCGGTTTGCCCCTGGAAATACATCGCGTCGGATGATGCTGAAGTAAGGAAAAGACGATGACAACCTGGTTCTTAACATAATAGAGCCCAGAAACTTTTTACCAGATAAGAAGAAACCTAGTCTTAGGAAGCTTTTGAAAGAGCAGTTCGGTGAAAATTGGATGTCACGACCAGATCTCCAATGGTATAAAGACTTACTTGTTCCTGGTAATGCAGATCGACAAACCAGCGACAAGGAAGAAGATGAGGGTGAACAGGATGAGCCATGTGACTGTTTGGATGAAGAAGATGCTCTTCGTATTTAAATATGTTATGTTTCTTTTGTTTTTCTTTTTGTTCTTATTATATTTTATTAATAAAAATATGTGTTCTAGCGTTTTAATTTTGTTTTTGTTCAAAATTTTTAAAGTTCTGCAATCAAAACCGGCTATATCCAGATTAATTTGCAATTTTTCTCAAAAATTATTGACATTTTGAGAAAAAATTTCATATTGCATCAAACTACTTCCCCAAAACCATACAAATAAACTCTTTTGCTATCTCTATGTATTAAGGCGAACTTATGAGAAGTTTTTTTCGATTCCTGAACATTTTTCCAAATGGATATAGCCGCTTTTGAACGCAAGCTCCTCAATTATATATAAACCATAATAATATTCATGAAATGCTAATAACCAAATCTGTAGTAGGGAAGTTTAAAGATGAATATGCTGGTGAACCCATAAAGTCTTTTAACGGCACTTCAGCCAAAGCATATTGTGTCAAAACGGAGAGTGATACTCTTAAGAAGGCCAAGGGAATTAAAACCAGTAGTATTAAAAAACAATTAGATTACAAAGATGTTGTTAAAAATAACTCAAAAACCTTCTGTACGATGTATTTATTTAAATCTCGTTTACATACAATTTACACCGAATTAGTAAGTAAATTGGCTTTAAGTTCTTCTGAAGATAAAAGATTTAAAATTCCTAACAGCTTCCGCACACTTGCGTGGGGTCATCAGGATATTCCTTTTTACGATTGGTCAATGAACCATGAAGACCTTTTAAATTTGTAAATTCAATTTTCCCTTCCATTTTTAATTTTCAAGGTTACAGGTTATCTTAAATATCAGAAGAACTCGTAGTCAGTTTTCAGTTGTTTCTTTAACTGCTTTAGTACTGGAAGTAAATATGTGTTTAGAAAGCTCTGATTCTGAAATTTACAACAGTTTCTATAGAAACGACTTTCCTCATTTAAAAATTGGAACGGAAAATTGAAACCTGAAGTGTTAGCAAAAGCAGGATTTTACTACACTTCATATAATGATAATTGCAGATGTTTTTACTGTGGTGAAGAAATATTTGAGTGGACATATGATGACTGTCCCATTGATGAATATTATAAATATTTTGAAACTTGCGACTTGGCTGCGTGTTTGTGGTTTTCGAAAAGTAGAAAAAACAAAGAACAACATGTATTTAAATGTACTAATGACAAAATAGGCACCTATAAAATGATGTTTTGTATATTGACTTGTTTGTTCAACATTTTTTTTGATCAATCAATATTTAAAGTGTTAAGAATTATTACTTATTTTTCCAGAAGCACTAAGTTGTTTAATTTTTACTATTGTGTACGTATTAAAAAGTACTAATGAAATTTATTAGCTATAAAATGATGTTATATGTTTAAAAGGTAAATAATGGATTTTATGACAATTTCATTATCTCTCTTTTTCTATATTTTTACCATTTTGTGGCTTATTTATTAAAGTGTGTTAATAAAAATTGTCAATACTAATATTTTTCTCTATAATTATTTGTTTTCCAAAAAATAGTTATTAGTCATTATTTGAAATGTAAAATTTATTTTGTTTTATTGAAAATTTTTGCAAAAGTATTTAAATTTACTTGTTCTTGTATTATAACCATTCTCTTCTTGGTATTATATTAAACACATTGCCTTTATTTAATCTAGTTTGTTTTATATGCATACTCATATTTTATTATACGCTATTGTAGCAAACTCCATGTTTGTGTATCATCCATCTAAAGTGCTAAAAAGTGAAATATGTTCTAAAAAGGCCCGAACCTTGCCATTTCATGAAAACTGAAAAAATTAACAATAGTACAGTAGTTTTTTCTGACCAGATAAAACAAGCCGATAAAGACAGTAATTTTTTCAAAATTTTATATTATTATTATATTAATACGATTTTTGACACTAACTGGATTCAAAAATATGTAGAAAACACTTCATGCGAATTTAATTATAATTCCACTCATTTTCATAGCAAAAACTCCGATTTTGGCGTGTCATACATATTATATATTATAATAATTTTATTGGTATTTTTAATATTAACTTCTCTGGGGTGTATTTATTACCGATATAAATTAAATTAAAATACTATTATTTTCAAGTTCTCTGTATATGAAACATTTTTAAAAAACCTTAAATTTTAATGCAGAGTAGTGGGAGAATTGATATAAAACCGAGAGATGTTTTAATAAGTATTTAAATATAGCAACCACAATGTTCAGTAAAACTACCCAAGCAAGTGTATATTCGTTAAATTCTAAAATGAACAGTGAAAGTGAAGTTTGCAAAAAATTAACTGAAAAACTTATTAATTTTAAAATTGATTATCTGAACAATTGTGCCTCAGTTTCTTCGTGTTGGATTGCGATTAGATAATTTTTGCCAACAATTCAAATAGGAAGTCAAAATGGATTTTTTATTAGTTTTAATGAAGAAGATTGAAAGAGGTTAGCGATATATCAGGGAGTTATAACAAGTTATTTTTATACGCCTGGAAGTGACTCGTTTCTGGTTAATATTGATGACATTACTTTATATTTTGAAAAAATTAATTCTACTCCTATTATAAGAATTAAAAAAGTGGACGGAGTTTATGTTTGCCTTGCATGTGATTCCATGGATAAATTATGGGAACTGCAAGAACTTGTTGAATACAGGCTTAAAATGCTTAGAAACCAAGAATTCGATAAGTACTTCAATATGTATTAAATTTCGAATCTCAATGAGGGAGGTAAATTGTTAACGAATGTATATAATATTCTTAATCCAAGCCAAAACACCAACAGTGAAAATGTTACTACAATGTTGGAAATGTTAATAATGCATCCATGCGAATTGTAAAATAAGCTAAAGAAAAATACCGTAAAAAGAAAATAATATGAAGAAATCACTGCATTTTAATGAAGCTAACAATAAAGTTCATTTATTAGTAAAGTGGAAGTTTGCATATAGGCATGCTGGAATATGTGAATATCAAAAGTTTTATTTAGACAGGATGCGATAGCAATATTTTGAATAAAGAACATAGAAATATAATTTATAGGGAAAGATTTAATGTATTTAAATAAATATTTGAAATAAAACAATTAAGTACTTGTTAATCTTTTATTTGTTTATAAAAATCAAAAATATATAAAAATATATTACAATACATCTTTTTTAAGAATGCAAGAATTATGAATTTTACCTAATCCTAACCATTTTACTAAAACGTGATATTTCTTTTTCGCCTTAAAACTCTTTCAACTAGGTACACGTCAGGATATTTGAACTTTTGTAATTCCTCCTCATAAAAGGCTCCTTTAATTTCTAAATTGTTCTCATCTTTAATTAAATACGTTCTAGGATTTGTTAATTTAACCTCATATGTTTTGAAAAATTTTATTTGACTAATTAGGAGTGTAACTCTTTGTAACAGCTTCTCTTTGTTTGCTAATTCGGACATAGTCACCAATTTTAAATTTTGGTTTTCTAATATCAATTGTTTTCTTATATGTATAAGATGATGTCAGAACTTCTTTTTCATTGTTTTTATTGATTTCAGATGGTTTTTTCCAGTAGTGGAATGAACTGTATCATTATAGGTTTTTACAATTTCGTGTAAAATGGCTACCCATTTATAATTTCCACGTAAACTAAACTTTTTCCACATTAGAGTTTTTATGGTTCTATTTACTCTCTCCACACTAGCTTTCATGTTTGAGTAAGTATTGTAGTGATTTATGTTAAATTTAACCATTAAATTTTTAAAATTTGTATTAAAAAACTCTTTTTCCATATCAGTTTGTGGATTTTTCGGTTTATATTTTGCTCTGTGATATTTTTTGCATCGCCAAAGTTAAGTCATTTGCAGACTTTGATTTAATTGATCCTACCCACAGAAATTTTGAAAACACATTGATAACTACAAGAATATATCTGTATCCTTTATTTGATTTCCAGTATGGTAACATTTCAACTAAATCACCTTGCCATAGATCATTTATTCCTTTTACAGTAACCTTTCTTCGCCTATATTTTTTTCTGCTTGGTCTAATTGGACAATGATTAAGTTTCAATAATTATCGGACATTTTATTACTAATTCACCATAAAAAGTTGGTATAGGTACACTATATTGAGGATGAAAACTAATTGCATCATTCTGGTTGATATATATATATATATATATATATATATATATATATATATATATATATATATATATATATATATATATATATATATATATATATATATATATATATATATATATATATATATATATATATATATATATATATATATATATATATATATATATATATATATATATATATATATATATATATATATATATATATATATATATATATATATATATATATATATATATATATGTGTGTTTCATTCCGGGTGTACATCCGTTCACTACTGTCGTTCTGAAAAGAACAGTTTTGCTGACGTTTCGCCAAAATCACATTTGGCATTTTCGAAGCTTTCTTTCTCGCGTCCGTTGGCGAAACGTCAGCAAAACTGTTCTTTTCAGAACGACAGTAGTGAACGGATGTACACCCGGAATGAAAACACATTGTATTTTTCCATCCGTGAAGGAGTAAAAATCAACATATATATATATATATATATATATATATATATATATATATATATATATATATATATATATATATATTCGATTTCCATATGGAATAGGAATTTTGTTTATTTTTAATAAAACCACATCTTTGGGGTACTCAACTTTGATTATTTCACCTGAAGTAAATGGAAATTTATATATTAATCTGTAGTAGTTGTAGTTGATAACTTTTTTTAGAGGCATCATAGGTTCCAATTAAGGGCATAACAATGTTATAAAACAAATTTGTTTTGGCGATGTTGACAACGTTTAAAATTTGAGAAGCATTTATATTTAATTTATTTTTATCTCTATCTAATATATGTGACCCAAATTTGTCAATCGACATATTGGCATGAAAGTCCTACGAGGAATAAATATTTTGTTGCAATACAGTGTTTTTATTTCATTACTTTTGCCTCCCTAAGTTCTTCTAAAATTGACACAATTTCATTTTGATGACCTGTACGACTCGCCATTTGCGATGATACAAGTAATTTCAACCTTTCAACTATTTCATTAATATTGTCGAAATAAATGTAGTCAATTTTTTTGTTAGATAAGTTTAACATTGCTCCACCTTTTGTTGATGACGAGGATCGTGGTCTCTGAGGAGGTCTTAACTTGCTTAAAGTACTGAAACTTGAGATACCTGAAACGCTAGATGCAGAAGATCTTGTAGATTTAATAATGTTTTTTTCTATTAAATATGGTTTAATTATTGTTATGTATTTCGGAACTGTGGTTCCTTGAACTTGCTCTTTGGGGGTCATAATTTTTTTTGTAAGCATTTGTTCGTTTTAATATGTCCATATAATTGTCTACATCATCAGGTTTGTAACCTTTAGGATCTTTAAAAAAAAGTAGTTCGTACAACCCAAAAGTTCCCTTATAAATTAGATCTTTAAGTTCATCTTTAAACTCAACAGTAGAATCTCCGATTTTCCATTTTTCTAGTGAAGGGTCGTGAACAAAACCATGTGTATGATCTTGTTCACGACTACCCTTAATCGAGTCATCAACAAATGATCTTACGAGTGGGTGATACACTTCGAGATACGTATCGTAAACGTCACCTCTTTTAGTTAATTCAAGCATTTCCTGTCTTATATCTGCTGCCGTGGGTTCAATAAAAGATGATTCGGATGGACGACTGGGTTGAGTACCACATTGGTTTTTCCTGAACCAGAAGGTCCTACAATTAAAGGTCTTTTCGAACTCCCCCCAAATAACTTTCCATGTTTTTTAAAATTATTTAAGTTGACATCATGATTTTTGACTGGCAACGAGAAAGATGGTTTTCTAACCACATTTTAGGAAAATCAATGTGTATCTGACAAATATCTTCAGGTTTTTCACTTAAATATATAACCTCAATTAAGCTTCAGTATATATAAAATGGGAAGACGAAGTAGATGTAAACATATTAGGAGATCAAAGCTCATGACGAGAGGTGGTTCGTTAACACTTTAATTAACAAGTTACCATTCGAATTACATATTCCATCATACAATTATTGTTGTCCAGGAACCAAACTAGGTAAACGGCTTGTTAGAGGAGATAAGAGCAAAAATCCTTTAGACGAAGCTTGCAAACAACACGATATTGTTTACTATACATTTTCTGATTTAAAACATCGCAACGAAGCGGATGAGGTATCGGCATCAAGGGCATTTGAAAGATTCAAGTCACCTGAGGCACCAATAGGTGAAAAGATTGTTGCTTTAGGAATAACTGGAATTATGAAAGCTAAATCAAGATTGGGAATGGGGTTACGAAAAGGAAGGGGAATAAAGTTAAAAAAAAGGAAAAAAGGTTCAATCAAAAAAAGTCTTTTCAGTCTGCAGTTCAAAAAGCTAAGAAATGAATAATCGAAAAAAAAAAAGAATTTACGTGTTGCAGCTCAAGATGCGTTGTCTTTAATCAGCAATTATAAAGGAAAAGTAAAAAATTCCACAAATCGAATTATCCCAATTCCAAAATCCGGCGGGGTTTTACCGTTAATCCCTCTCTTTGCAGGATTATCTGCTTTAGGAGCACTTAGTGGTGGTGCTACTGGACTTGCTTCAGCAGTTAATTCGGCGAGGAGCGCTAAAAATAAACTTGAAGAACAAAAAAGACATAATAAAGTTATGGAGCAATTATCTATTGGAAAAGGTTTATTTTTGCGTCCTTATAAATAAGGGTGCGGATTATATTTAAAACAAAAAAACTGTTAAAGATGTTGCCTCGCAAACCACTAACTAACATTGATTTAAGAAAGTATGTCAAGAAATTACCAATTCCAAATTTTCCTGGTGTATTTATGCGGAATAATATGCCAAATGTTATCAGTAAATATGAAACTGGTATTATAAATTTAGATAATAGTAATGGAGCAGGTACACATTGGACTGCTTATATTAAAAATGTTAAAATTATCAATTATTTTGATAAGTTTTGGCAATTTAAGACCCCCTTTAGAGATTATAACCTATTTTTTTAGCGATGGCAGCAAAAACAAAATTATAAATAATCATAACTTTTACCAGTCTTACAATTCTTCAAATTGTGATCAACTTTGTTTAACATTTCTTTATAAAAACACAAAATAGATAATCTTAGAATCATTTAAGAAGACAATACGTTAGAATGTCGTTCACAATAGCGCTCTCTGCTCAAGGAGCAACGTTGCATGCGGATTTTAACCCTCCAATTTATTTAGATCTTGACTCAGTATATGTTATAGGTTTAACTAATTTTGAAACTTTTAATGCTATTCCAAATATTGATGAAAAAAATAATAAATTTTTCTATGGGGATGGTAACGATTTTATTGAAATCCCTCCTGGAAGCTATGAAGATATTAATAAATATTTAATAGAACAATTTGATAAAATAGGGATTTCATTTCATTTATTTGCAAATAATAATACCCTACAATCGGTAATTAAGTCTTCTACAAATATCACATTTAAAGGAGGTAGTATAGGCAAAATTTTAGGATTCAAAGATCAGGTTATCAGAGGTGATGGAAAGAGTAAACATTCAGATGTTCCTGCAGAAATTATAAAAGTTAATTCACTATGTATCGACTGCAGTACTGCTGAAGGTTCCTACTTGAACGGAAGACCCGTTCATATTATTCATCAATTTTTTCCAATCGTCTCTCCTGGATTTAATTAATAATTTGAAAGTCCACAAAATATATATTTTCCTGTAACCGTGAAAGTGATAGACAAAATTACTGTAAGAATATTAGATCAAAACGGGGAAATAGTGAATTTCCGGGCACATTAAAAAACTAGATTAAAAATGGTTATATTATACAACAGAAATTTTAGTATTCTAAATAAAATTGTTCAAAAAACATATAATAGGCATAATTAGTCAAGAAAAACATTAGTAGACGTGTTAACGTTAAATAGCTAACAACTGCAAATTAAAGGTTTCTGGAGTCTCTAGGACTTAAACTTTTAATATGAATATACTTAATGTTACAGAAAAGTTTTTAATTCATAATTCCATCACTCATTCGGAAATTCATTCTTATGAACCTTTTTTACCCACCAAATTGGGAAATAATGATGAGATAATAATTCCCGTTCATGAAATTGAAAAATACACCCTTCCTTGTGAGAGTTTTCTTTACATAGAAGGAAAGTTAACCAGAGACGACGAAACGAAAAAAATAATGGAATTGCCTTTCTTTTTAAAGAAATAAGATACCAATTAAATGGTGTTACTATAGATTCAGTTAGAAATGTTGTTATCACATCAACTCTAAAAGGTTATCTTTCATTTAATGAAAACGAGTCAGCTAAATTACGAAATGCAGGCTGGCATCCTGTTAAAACTCTTCAAACAGGTGCGACCACAACAACAACTGTATCTATCGTCGATGAAAAAAACAGGATTTTTTAATGTTTGCATACCCCTTAAAACTTTAATGGGATTCTTCGAAGACCTTAAAAAACTAATACTAAATTCGAAACAAGAGCTCATACTTGTTAGGGATAATATCGATAACAATGCCATTTCAACCACAGATGACAAGGAAAATCCAAAAATTACTCTTAACAAACTTACATGGAATATACCTCATATATCAGTAGGAATTCCTCAAGAACTATCACTAATAAAAATTATAGACAAAAATACTGATATAATAATAGCGTTTAGAAGCTGGGAATTAATTGAGTATCCAGAATTATTAAAAACTAATAGACAGAATTGGCCAGTTAAAACCTCAACCCGAGTTGAAACCCCCCGTCATATTATACTTGCATTTCAACAAGAAAAATGGAATAAGAAAAAGATCAATATGAGTGAATTTATCACATAGACTTAAGGAACATCAAAGTATTCTTAAATTCTGAAAGGTATCCTTATAATGATCTCATACTAGATATGAGTAAAAATAAATTCGCTCTCTTGTATGAAATGTATTCCAATTTCCGCAATACTTATGGAAAAACAGAAGAACCATTATTTGATCCGCTCATATTCAAGGAGAAGGCCCCCATTGCATACATTAATTGTTCTCATCAAAAAGAATCTTTGCAAGCAGGACCTATTGTAATGAGAGTAGAATTTGAACTAAATAAAGACATAGCAAAAGACACAACATTATTATTGTATTGTCTAATATTACATGATAAAGTTTTTAGTTACAATCCACTTACTAAAATTGTAAAGCAACTGTAAATTAGCTACGCATGCGAGATTTTTACCTCAAAATTAAATTTAATTCCTAAATATAACAAAAGAATCAGTTGTTACTAGACGTTTGACAAGAAAACGTGACTAACTGATAATGTCACTTCGAGTAAGAGACATAGAAACTTTTATCAGAAAATTAAGAAAACTCAAGAAGGATATTGAAGATTACTCCAAAAAAACATTTATTTTTAAGAAATTTTCTAAATTAAAAATATGAGGCTAGTATTAGACATTCAAGGTTTTAAGGACGAAAAAAATAAATTTATACCTAAAGAATTGGCAGCTTACGATGGAGATAAAATAAGTCACTATATTTTTAAACAACCTTTTCCTTTAAAGTTTCTTTCGCCTGAACAACATAAGCAAGCTATTTGGTTAATGAAAAATTATCATTGTATATAGTGGAATTCTGGACATACCCCACTGCATCAATTTTCAAATATAATCAAAGAATTGACGGCGGATAATGAATTTGTTTACGTTAAGGGGAAGGAAAAAGCTGAGTGTATAAGAAAATATTCCAAAAAGCCAATTATTGAGTTAGATGAACAACCAGTTTTAATGGCATCCAAACCAAAATGTTTTTATCACTCTAAAGCATTATGTATGTGTGCACTTTCAAACGTTTTATACCTGTTTGATGATTGTTTTATGAATGAATAAAAATAATATTAGCTTTATGTACTTTGTTTTATTTAAAGTTATTATAACATAACTTTAAAATTATATTGTATTTCTAAACTGTCAATATCAGCAAAAAATTGTTTTCTGTTTTTGTTTTCTAAAATGTTTTTACACACTGGCACTATTGTTTTACAAAATTCAGCATGTTCTAAATATTTGTGACTTTTCATTAAATCTTGAGTATTCACGTTATCATCAACACCAGCAAAAGCTAAATATCTTGAGCAAGCTTCTGACATAACAAACTCTTCAAGCACTTCGGTCACTAGTTTTTCCATCACAATTACACAATTTCCTAGACTAAACCTTCTTGAGATATTGACAAGTAAAAATCTCTTTCAGCTTCTGCCGCTGATATTTCTTTCAAGACCGTTGAATTTTGAACAAATTTTTTTAAACTTATGACCTCACTATAAAAGCCTAACTTTATCAGTTCACGCACAAATTCTAACAAATCAAAATTTTTTAAATAGTCAACACACAACGATACTGCCTTTGAATAATCTTCTGAAAGTTCGGAATAAAATGAAGAAAAATATGGTCGACTTCTCATCTGATGCTCATTAACTTCATATAGTAATTTGCTAAATTCACTGTGCAATTCTTGAATTGTTGATGTCAATTCGTTATTTTCAGTACTAAATGCCATGTTAACACTGAGCTTAAGTGGTGATTCTTTATGTTTAATGTTTCCGCTAGGCTACTATTTTAACAGAGGGGATAACCTTCTGCGGCGAGGCTAAGTTAACAAAGTAGTTTCGATAATTTCCAATATTAGGGAAGAGGAGGAGGAGTAGATGCACAATGAGGAGGGGTAGATGCATAATGAGGAGGAGGAGGAATAGATATAATTTTAAAATGACAGGGAGGAGGAGTAGATGCATAATGAGGAGGAGAAGGCGCTTCTCTCCTTAAATAACTACTTAGATGGAACTCCAGTTATGATGCTGTAAAAAAGATTTTGTCTTTAAAGGAAAAAATGCTGTGTACTTCTGCTCCCTAATTTTACTAAAAGTGAAATATTATTTCTGTCAGAATATACAACAATTATGAAACCTCTCGCAGAGAGGTTCGACTTTCTTCAAGGTGAAAAAAACACTTGTTATGAGTACTTTCTTCCGAGCATTGTATCAATGCATACTAAACTTGAAAAAATGAAATTATCTGGTAGTATTAAGCAGCTATCTAAGTCCTTAGATCACATTTTGGATTCTATTTATAAGCGATTTCAACATATTTTCACCTTGCAGTCTAAGACAGCCATTACAGCAGCGGTAACCAATCCTAGATTCAAAATGAGATGGTTATATATACGTTATAGATACGAATATTCAAGTGAACGCAAAAGATATTCAATCTTGTATATTGAGTAGTGCTTTGGCATTTAAAGTATCAGTTGAAGCCAAAATGACAATCCAAGACGATTTGGAAGATAAGTTTTTTGATTTTAAGGATGATGCCGATGCCGAGATGAATGCGTATACACATACGGCTACAAGGCCTCAATCAACTCATACTTTTTAAAATCAATTTGAATTTGAATTTCTTAAGTACCTAAATGATGAAAGGACTAACTTGGCAATGCTTAAGGATTGCAATATCCTTAAACAATTATTTATAAAGTACAACTCTATATCACCGTCGGCTGAGCCCGTAGAACGATTATTTTCTTTCGCTGAGATAATTAATGCTCCAAGATCCATGCCTTAAGTGATACCAATTTTGAAAAATTGGTATTGCTCAAGAGTAATAAGCACCTATTTTAAAAAACGGTTTAGTGATTTATTGTTCTTCAAGGTTTCAAAATATTTTGTTTGTTAAAAAAATTTTCTTTAACGTTACCTTTACCCGTTACTGTATTATTAAAATAAATATTTCAATACTGCATCTAGCAAGCATTCTGGAAATATTTTAAGTTTATAAGTAACGATAGTTGTTTACGAACTGCACAATTTCTTAGCTAATCTTAAGAAAACTAACTTAGTTGCGTGTCCGATCTATTATAAGTAAGTTAGAATCTGGCTTCCCCCCTTGCCCCTGCTAAGTCTACCGGATTTCTGACCGAGATATCTTAGAGGAGTTAAAATAGCGGGAAATTGACTTTTGACATTTTGTTTGGTGCCATTTTTGAGGTTAATTGATTGTTTCTGTTTCTGTGTTTCTCTCAAATTTGTTGATTTTTGATACTTTTATGTATTTTTCAGTTTTTTTGTTTGAGAATGGGGGAATTGAATGTTAGTTTTAGAGTAAATAACGAAATTATTACCTTAAATACACAAGAAGATGGAACCGGCCATTTATTTAAAATTACCAGTAAGTACGAAGACAATTTCAAACAAGTTGGATATTTTTTACAAAACACTCAAAACAGCCTCTTGTTATTTCATAATATCTAAAAAGAAAAAACCTATGATAATATATCAGTATATGGTAACCATTTGTTAATTTTGTAGTACAGTATTTAAATGTTACATTATATTACTTTTTCTTTGGCAATAATTACGTCATAGCTCTAATAAAAGTTTTATAGAAATTTTTGATATGGTTTTTATAGTATAGACAACCACATTTAGCTATTGGCTTAAAAATATAAGAGAATGGTATAGAAAATCAGTTTTTTTGATGTCATGACAACCGTAGCAAAAAAGCATCACGCAGTTTTTTTTTGTTATTTTATGTTGATGTTCTTATCTCCTGCTTTACTTCGAAAAATAATAATTATCGATACCCTTGATGATCAGAATACTCTTTCCCCATATTGGTATTAAAAAATATATCATTTTTTAGTGAGATGATTATTTACAATAAAGGGTTACCCCTGTCAGAAGTGGAGCCAAGCATTAGTCAAGAAACTGAGCCTTCTACTAGTGGTAAAATTAGATGTATATTTGTTCTAGTTATACAATAATTATGTTCTTTTTTTAGGTGTGACTAATATATTTGACTTAGAACAAAATGTTGACACAGATAAAAAAAATTGGAGTTATAATGATACATTAAAAATAATTAATACAATAGGGAGTCATTACAGTGACATTACAAACCCAATTCCTAAAACTAAGAAAAAAGAATGGGAAAATATTATAAATGTACTGCTTAGTTTCAGTATTGTTAACACGATTAATGAAGTTAAAAAAAAAGGGCAAATCTAGTATAAACATACAAAAAACCAAGGATTTGAAAACAAGAACAGGTAGAGGCCCGACACGCTTTTTATTTTTTGAGCAAATTGATGAGACAGTAGGAACGAAACCTACAAATAGCAATCTGCTTAGTATAAATATTGGTTCTGCGATAGAAGGACCGACTAACACTGAAGCAGGTAATAATGTTTTAATTTCTATATTACAAGAATTGGGTTGTGTTGATAAGTCTTCATAACAAGTTGCTTGCCTTTCTCCTCTGTTCATTAATCAATCACAAGAAAGAAAAAGATGTAACACCTTAACAATTTAAGACACCTAGTACCAAAAGATCATTCTTGTTACATTGATTCTTCCAAGTTATACATTTTGCCCAAAGATTATGGTAAAATTAGTGAATTATACTATCTATTATATTATTAGGTATATTATGTATTTATTTTTTTTTATGAAAGAACCAGAAATTGCACAGGAACAATCGGAAGAAAAAACTCCTACTACAGCACTGCAGAGTACTAGAGGAAAGAAAAGAAAGAATTATACATTGGAATATGTCAAAATAAAAAAAGAAT
The DNA here is from genome assembly GCA_030620095.1 of Kuschelorhynchus macadamiae. Lineage (NCBI taxonomy): Eukaryota > Metazoa > Arthropoda > Insecta > Coleoptera > Curculionidae > Kuschelorhynchus > Kuschelorhynchus macadamiae. Next base: position 347,267 of record JAUTXW010005262.1, on the reverse strand, counting down.
TTGTTGAACAAAAAGTGTTGGAAATGGAAAAAAGAAGGTTAGAAAAGGAAGAAGAAAAACAAAAGTAAAAAGAGGAAAAACATGAAAAAAGCATTACAGATAAAAAAAACTGGAACTGGAAGAAAGGAAAGTAAAAGCTTTAGAGTTATATGTATCGTTACAACAGAAGAAACATCACAATTGTTTTTAAAATTATCTTTTCATATCTATTAAATGAAAATTTTTTATTTGTTTTATAAATTTTCTTATTATTTGTTATATACAAAGGGTTTTCTAAGTTTAGAATAATAATAAGTTTATCATTTGTTTCATAAACCAAAACCTTTAGTTAATGTTTATTTTATACACATTTATTAGAAACTTATAGTATTTAAAATATAGTTAGGAATACCAAATATGCACAAGAATTGTGTAAGAGCTCTCAAAGCGGAGTTCAGATATATTTATTTTGTGATACATTTGGACTGATAAAAAATAATGCTCGTTATTAGGATAGAAAAATTAAAGTTATTTTTATTAATGTGTGGTTTTATTTTCCAATTTCTGCTTTTCAGTATTGGCAACTTGTCGAGAAAGATAAAGCTTCAGAACTGGTCTTAAATAGATGACCAAATAAAATAAATATGGATTTTGGTTGGGTTAAAAACATTTAATTTCAGATTAACAGTGACAGCCTATACTCAAGCCAAAAATCTGCCTTAAAACTAAATCATGTCTTTAAAATCATGATACTAGTACTTAAAAGATAAGCGCACTAGCTCGATTTTATTTTAAACCTCTGACGTAAAGTGAAGGCCTGCAGAACTGGAATAATCTATTTAGAAGAGTAGTAGGCCAAGCATGGCCGATCATGATACTGTAACTATGGAGACTGTCAACTTTCAATGATTCTTGGAATAATTTGTGTCGATATAGATATTTTATTTGCTTGTGAATAAATCGGCGTTGAATTTTCTTTACTTATACTGCCAATAAAAAAAAATAGTTGCTTAGACTGCCGGGTTTTTGGATTTACAAAAACAAGCAGCATGTATTTTCAAGTGCAGTGAGAACTACAAGTTTAATGTTGATTTTTTAGATAGTAACTATTTTCCTAAGAAAAAATGTTAAAAATTCTTTCAAATAAATGGATATTAAAATTTAGTGCGTTATAATTTTTAGCTTATTAATCTTTATTTTAAAAAGTCACCAAGTGTACAAACATTTAATAAGAAAAAATGTGATACAACAATTATTATTAAAATAGGAGCATTATTAAAAGATAGGTATGTAAATTAATATGTAAGTAATTAATTTTATTAATATTTCTAGTTAAACATTAAATTAAATTTGGCCATGTATAAGCTACGTATTTAATAATTATAAAATGGCTTTTGCTATAGGCTTGGGAGAATTATTCACACAATTGAGGGCAAATAAAATACTATACAACACATTTTTTCTTTCCTTAACAATAAAAACATCATAACAAAGCATCCAAAATACCGTGGCATAAATGTGTCCCTCCAAGTGACGTTATGTCGCACGGAGAGGCAAGTGAGATTATCGTTGTAGTAATAGTATCATGGTTTAAAACATTTCATTTAAAAAATGTTTAATCACAAAAAAAAAATTTCAAAAAAATTCTTTTTAATCAAAGTAAACAATATATTGTTATTAACATAATTTAAAACTAAAGCCTAACAAAAGTTATGCAGTATTAACGGTAACAATTCCTTGCTAGAAAATATTTTCAAACAATCTGAAGAGGTTTTTTTTGCCTCCTTAACAAAATCCTACAAACACCACCGATAGTAGGTATTCCACAGAGCTGGCATACTGTGGCATGAAAAACTAAAAAAAGGCAAGTTTTTTTAAAACAATTTTTTGATATTAAAAAGTCAAACTAATGAGAAAAAAATATTCTTCAAAATTTATATAAAAATAACAAAATAACTAAAAAAATCAATTTCCTTCAAACATATTTTGAAAATTTTCATTTTGTCTGTCACTACCTCTATTATCGTTATGAAATATACCCGGTTCTAGTTCTTGGATGTTTTCGTTAACTTGAGTTATTTAATATTCATGTCATTTTTATTAATACAAATATTGTGTAATACACAAGCACTTAATACACAAAGCACAATGAATTGTTGATCTCTATTTTCAAACCCATGTAATAATCTTCTGAATTGATTTTTTAGCAAACCAAATGCATGTTCTATTGTTATTCTTGCGCATGAATGATTATAATTAAATTGTCTATGATTGGGGGTTAAATTTCCATCATCTTTGAATGGTGGTATTAGCCAACTTAAAGCCGGATGTACTGAGTCTCCCAATAAAAACTAATTGCCAATATTCAGGGAATCATCATGTGCTCTTTTATATATATATATATATATATATATATATATATATATATATATATATATATATATATATCGGATTTTCTTAACACTCGGGCATCATGTTGGGAACCTGGTTCTCCAAAAAACACTTCAATGAATCTTTTTTTGTGATCACAGATCCCTCGAAATATTAAACTGTGGTAACCTTTTCTATTTCAATAGGATTCCTGATCTTTACTTGGTCTGGAAATTTTTATATGTGATCCATCGATAGCACCAATTACTCCATGGATTCTACTTTTTTTAAAAAATCCTGCTTCAATTTCTTCAGTATCAATTTGTCCAGGCCACTTGATATAAGTTTTACTTTCATTTACAAGGTATTGCATAATTTTTTTAATTACGTTTCTGACAGTGTCTTTGGCAATGCCAAACCTATCACTTACTTGGCGAAATGTTTCCGTATTTGCCAGATACCAAATAGAACACATCAATCCTTTCTTATAGTCAACCCGTTTCTGACCATACAAATAGTTTGGCAGTACGTTAGCTGTTGTGATTATTCCTAAAATAAAACGGGATTATTAGATATATCTAACAAAAAAGTGTTTTTATCAATTTACATTTCTTTTTTTTTGTAATGTAAAAGACATGTTTTAAAACATCTCAAAAGGTGCTACAGTTATCTGAGATTTTAAAAATTCAACTGTCGATATCATTTAAGGTAAAAATATTGCAACAAATTAAGCACTTTAGAAAAATGGGTACTTGCAAATAATTTTAATGACATGAATAGATGTTATATAATACTGCAAATAGACACTCCATCGGATACAGATAAATTAAATCTCAACCCCATCTATTCTATACATAAATAAATCTTTAGAGGGACTATATGGAATACAATACAAAGTTATGATCTATGTAGAGGATATTTTATTTTACATTGGAAGGATTGTCTACATGAAGTATGTTTTTGATTGTCTGCACCTAGCAAAACCTAATATGCAGATATAACATTAAAATTTAAGACTTGTAACAACGAATTTTTTACGAACCTTCCAAAAAGTCAAACGTGTTTCTATTTAATCGAAAATGCTGTTCAAATTCAACCTCATCATAAGCTGCTACAATTGTCTTATTGTTTTGTTGGGTGCTGCTAGAAGTTGCTCCTCTGTGGATTCATCAACGTTTTCCATGAAGATGTCCTAAAGTGAAAATAATATTTAAAAACCAATAAATTGACTTTTACTTGGGACTTTCCTGGTAAGGGATTCCACCACACATATATCACAGTTTATATATGTATACATACAATTACTTGGTAATAACTACGTACACTTTATATTAATATGAGCCACTTTTCTTGATAAAGAGAAAATCTCATTGAGGAAAGTACCTACAAAATTGGTAATTATTAAATTTTTATCTTACTAATATATGTTGGGGCACTTCATACATTTTTCAATTAAGAAGTCTATAAATCACAAAAATTAAAATAAGTGTATTAATAAAAATCTTAAATCAGTGACAAATCTCGAATTTTGAATGTTACGGAGGAAGATATCTGATATTTACTGCATCGTCGCACGTATCAATAGTGGTATCTTAAAACGCATTTTAATTAGGAATTTTTATTTAGCCGTAATTTTACGGTAACCTAGCATTTGTTACGCCCAAAATCTGATTTGTGGTTGTCTATTCTATGGAGTTAGCTTAGCTCAGAAACTTACTTAAACTTAGCTAAGTCGATTGGTTAGTTCGTAAGCAACTGATATAAAACAAATACCATTAGTGGTTTTAATAAGGTATGTTCGCTAAATATTGCCACTGTTCCTAATATGGGCACCCACACGTATCGAGACGAAGAGCTCAACAAATGAATATTGCACGAGCCCAAAAAATGAATAAGCATATCGTTGACGACTACTTTCATAAGTTGGGGGAAACCATCTGAATAAGTTTCGCAACTTATTTATTTATTTATTGTAAATATAATTGGGGTTAATTTTTATAATTTCTAAATTATTTTTCTTTTGTTTTATTTTGAGCACGTAATACATTTAAAGTTTTTTTATATATATGTATTATACCATTCAAGAACAAATTTGAATTTTGGCGCTTAATAGCAATGAGATGTCTGCCCTTTACGCGACGTCACACACGCTTATTGAGCTGTCGCCCTACAACCGTAGGAAGCGGTACGAACTCTCCAGTACTGAATGTTGAGAAGATCACATCGCGCATTCCATCAATTAGCATTTTTGCGTTTCGCTAGTATTTTATTTAGTTCTTGAGCATTTTCTTTTTTTTATAAAAACGCTGGTGCATGCTAGTTGTCAGCAAGAAGAGGGGTACCCCTAAAGAATCAAGACAATTACCTGAAGGAATGTGGTAAATCGCTTTTTTATAGCCATTTCATTGCTACGTTTTTTTTTTGATAAATATATGAATATTCTTTAAGATATTGATTAATTATAGACAGTAAAATCTTTCGCTAAGAGCAAAACAACCTCAAATAAATACAGTCCATCTTAACTCCCATTGAAGCTATATGCAAGTAAAAATAACTTTTTTTGCTCTTACTTTTTTTAAATGGTCCGCATTTAAATAACCGCATGGGGAAAATGTATCGATTGTGGGTTATGGAAATGCGCTCGGTCAATCAGTACCACCCTTTGTGCTTTTTAAAGGCCAACGATTAAAACCTGAATGGTCTGATCACTTGCCCCCTGGCTGAAAAGCTGTTGTAACAAATAAAGGTAGCATGACATGCGAAGCATTCATTTCGTGGCTTGACCATTTTTCTTCATTCAAAAACCCTGGCCCTACCCTGCTTATATTTGATGGGGCCAAAAGTCACCTAGATATTTTTATAGTTTACCTTCCAAGCAACACGTCTCATGAATTGCAACCTATGGATAAGTCTGTTTTTAGAAGTTTTGGGATCAGGAGGTTCGGCAGTTTTTAACAATAAACCCTAGCAAGTCAATTACAAAAATGAGGTTTGTGGAAATTTTTACTCCCGTTTGGTTAAAAGCAATGCCAACATCAAACGTTATTTCTGGTTTTAAAGCCACCGGTATATATCCATTTAGACCAGAAGCTATACCTGAAGCTGCTTATGCACCGAGTTTAATTACCCACAGGGAAGAAAAGGAGGCTCATAGTAATTCCCAAGATCAGATGCCGTCGGAAGGTCTAACAAGGCGATTGAGTCTGCAGATACAAACAAGGCGAGTACAAGCGGATATCAAATGCAAAAGAAAACTACTTTAATAAAAAAGAAGCATTCAACTTCTTTCTTAGACAGCGAATCATTATCGGATTTTAGTCTTCACGATGATTCACTTGACGATATTTCTAGTGAAGATGAACGCCCTTAGTAAGTTTAAAGAAAAAAAAATGTTATGTCAGAAAATAATAACCAAAACAAGAAACAGGCTACGCAGATGGAGAAATTTGACTTCAGGACCTATCAAAGTAGCGATGATGATGACATTCCACTAATTCAATTAAAAAATAAACAAAAATATACCACGGTAACCAAAGAGACCATAAACTCTAATCATGTTCTGCAATCGACTCCAGAGTTTAAGTGCTTAGACAGTTCGTTTAAAGATGCAGGATTACTAATTACTTCGGAAATTAAAGCACCCACGGTAGAGGAAGCCAGCTTTAAACAGTAAAGCCCAACAAGTCACCAAAGATTTGTTCACGCCAAAACCAAAATTGAATTCAACCAAAGTTGAAAGAAGCAAGAAAGAATCAAAAGAATCGTGGATTTATTTCCTTTGTAACACCTGTCGTCAAGAATATATGCGAGTGTGCATAATTTGCAGTCGATTTGCTGATGAAGCCTGTGTAGGTCTAACTAAACAGGACAAAGAAAAGTTTATTTGTCCTCAACATTCTTAATTTACCTTATATTTTTTATACAAATTTGTTTTATCTGTAGTTTTTAATATGACTAAAGACAAAGAAAAAGTTTTATGTTCGTAAAATGTTCTTAATTATTTTTTCCAGCAAAAATTGTTTGATTTTTTATAGTTCCTAATATTGACATCGGGTGGCAATAATAGGAGATCTGGTTATCCTAATATTGCCACTTTCGACTTCAAAAAAAATTAATAACTCCGTTTCTATTTAGTTTTTTTGAGGTATGTAAAATATATATGTTAGATATATGGCTTTTCTTTACACCTGCCTAAATGTAAATTCCTTTATTAATAAAGTATACGATTTATTTACAATTAAACATTAAGGTAGCAATATTTGGCTCGCTTACCTTATGCAAAAAAAAACCTATATAAACTAAGTTCTTGCATTATCTTTCATCTCTTTTCTTCCTTAACATAATTTAGATAATGCATAATTTTTGAAATATAAAACCGTAAAAGCTCAAAACTTCAATTTCAATATGCTTTATCAATTATTAAGTCTAGACTGTTGCGTTAATTTATTTTTAAGTAACCTTATTTGTCCAATGTTTTTTTTGTTTAAAACTTAAACTGTTTTCAATTGTAGTAGAATACTTAATACTTTGAAACAATATATTTTTCCACATTTTTTGAGTTTTTTTTAATTCCAGTATCAAGCAGCGAATTTTGGCCTTTCCTGAAAATTGTCAAAAATTGACATAACGTGATTACAAAGTTTGCTGCTCATATTTTTTGCGACTCGGCTGGCGGACAAAATACAAATTTTACGGTTGTTGGACTTCTTCACTACATTGTCAACGACATAAAGCGATTAGATAGTATTCAAGTCACATTTCCCATTAGGGGACACACCTATCTTGAATGTGATGACGGGCCTGATAAATATGAAGAATAGGATGGAGAGCTACCTAATGTTTGGATAAATGTGTCGAAAAAAGCAAGAAAAAAGCCAGAATCCTTCAAACTTGCAGATGTGGACCAGACAATTACAAAACAGTAGACTGCTTTTCTAAAAGACCAATTTAGTCGCAAATGTCTAATAGTTTTGCAGCAAGTAAGGGAACTTCGTGTCAGACAAGAAAACCGTGGACTTGTTTCCTACCGGACCACTTATAATGAAACCTGGTTCAGCAAGCAACGAGTAGATGGAAAAAGCCTGTTACTTCTAGAACAATGAAGAAGGGCGAATTTGAGCTTCCAAGTGAAGCTTATTGCCGAAATATTGTAACGAATCAGCAGTGGATGAGGCAATGTTAAAGTGGTTTAAGGTAAAAAGGAGCCAGAATGCAATACTGACAGGTCCCATTTTAATCGCAAAAGCTAATGATTTTGCGAGGCAGCTTAAGATTGATTTTACGTGTTCACGTGGATGGATTCAGCGATTTCAAAAGAGGCACAACATAGTGTGTGGAACAGTTAGTGGAGAAGCGGCAAGTGTACCTAAAGGGGTTTGTGAAGATTGGTTATCTGCTGTATGGCCTAATTTACGCAGGGGGTACAAGGATGAAGAAATATTTAATGCAGATGAAACGGGGTTATTCTTTCGAATGTTGCCAAATAAAACCATGAAGTTTAAGGGTGAAAAATGCGTAGGCGGAAAACTGTCTAAGGACAGGCTAACTGTTTTGGTTGGAGCTAATATGACTGGTACGGAAAAAATGAAGCTTTTAGTTATTGGGAAGGCCAAATCTCCACGCTGCTTCAAAAATATAAAAACCCTGCCAGTTGATTACGAAAACAATGCAAAAGCCTGGATGGTTGCCTCACTGTTTGAAAAGGCAATAAGAAAGTGGGACAATAAACTGTTTAGAGCAAATAAGAAAATACTATAGTTACTAGACAACTGTTCAGCTCATCCAAACCTAAAAAATTTAAAAGCCATAAAACTTGTGTTTCTACCGCCGAATACAACTTCGGTGCTACAGCCAATGGATCAGGGAGTAATCAATGCATTAAAAAATGAGTTTAGAAAATTGCAGCTAACTAAAGTCTTAGAAAAATATGAGACTTCTAATGACCTTTACAAATTAAACATTTTGGAGGCCATTCTATGTATATCACAAGCTTGGGATCACGTTTCCCAACAGACAATTTCAAGATGTTTTGGTCATGCAGGATTTACCGCCCTGCCGGACGATCATGCAAGTTCTGATGAGGGGGAAAATCTTCCACTTTTAGAATGGATTAAACTTCAAAGCAAAAATAACCCCCCTGAAGACGAAAACTTACCTTTAGCAGAATGGATCCGTGACTTACCTATCGCTGACTTTGCTACCCAAGAAAACTGGGAAAATTTTGTAGAGGTTGATGAGGTTCTGACAACCATGGATGAATTGACCGACTCAGAAATTTTGGAAGGTCCACAAGAGAGTGGAAAAAGTGATGAAGAGGAGGAGGAACTGGTGACCGACGAATATCAGCCACCAGCCACAACAGAGGTTCGTTCAGCAATTAAAACTATCAGACATTTCTTTGTTTTTAATAATGACAGGGAAGATATTGCAAATCCGACTTTAGTGCATCTAGAGAATATGATTGAAAAGGCGTTCTTAAATTCTAAGAAAAAACAAAAACAATCTGTATTGACTGACTTTTTTAAAAAAGTTTAGTTTTTAGTTTATTCATTTTTTTGTTGAGTTGTTCTGTTTTATAATTAACATTTTATTATACATTTTTTCATAATTTTGTATACAAATGTACATTAAGTATGTACATACATACATAATATGTACATACTCACATAACATTATATGTATGTATGTATGTGTACGCACATACATCTGAAAATATTCCATGTTTTTAACTTTTTTTTTTAATTAAGTTTTTATTGAAAATTTTAAGAGATATAATCACTTTTTCGTAATAAAAATATATAAGGCATTTTCTTACTTTTTTCTCTCTATAACGACGCTCGGTTATAACGACCGAAATTAAGCGGTCCGTTAAATGTCGTTATAACCGATATTCACTGTATATATATATTGAAGTTCTTTTTTTTCATTCTAAACAAAATTGATTAGTCTATTATGATATTTTATGATGTAAAAAATAAGTACGAAGTAAAGCGGTTTATTAATTTTTTTATAAATGTTTAATTTTTTCTCATTTATTTTTTTTATTGTTATGGTATTGATCTTTTTATTTAAGACTTTTTGAGGAACTAATCATCAATAGAGATTTCAATCGTGTTAAAATTGAATTTGTAAAGATTTATTTATTTTTGTTAAAATTTTTTCCTCTTTTGTAATAAATCTTATATAAAAAACAAAAAGGATTTTGCCGAAACAACAAATGTTTTGCACATTTTTTTAAAAGAAATTCTCAAATTATTGTCCAACGGTATTGATGTAAAGAAAGTAGTAAAGAAATGCTTTAAAAGCAGCTGAATAGAGCTATCTTGAGGGTACATGGGTATCCTGGAATTAAACCATGTTAAATGCTTTAAAGTTTATGACGGTAAATAAAAGACTTATTTATCTAAATTTAACTTTTATTTTTAAATGACAACATAATATAATAAAGTATTGAACTAGTAAGATAACATTTGTAAATGATGTACATAATTAGAATACCAGAATTTTTGGCAGTATTTGAATACCTAATTTTATAAATCACAATTCCAAAAATCTTTATTTTAATAACTCTAATACATTCCAGGCCTTTTGCCTTTTCAAACATAAAATTAAGCTATGTAAAAACAAAAGTATTAACTTATTTTATTATGTGCCAATATAGGTGCTTTTGAGCTAACAACAGCTGCTAATTATAGTCATTATTTCGTCCGCATAAGGTATTAAAAACCAGTTAAATTGTTCATGTAAAATGCCAAATATTTTAATTCTTTGAATTGCCCTTTCAAGATGAATTCGAGCTCGCGCTATGTCTGCTGTGACTTCAGCTTCTTCATGCCTAAATTGCTTTTTTTTTTCGTAGAAATGGAGGCCTTATTAATTTTATAAGCTTTTCATTGCATTCTTGTTCTATTAAAAAACTTATCTATAATATTTTCATAGTTAAATATTGCTTTATCTGTGGCTCTACCTCCAAAACCAGCACTTACAAATGAAATTAAACCCGATGGAGTTATGCCCATTAAATATTTTAGGGTGTGCATTCCTTTGTAATGTGAATATGATTTTATTCTATTATTCTACACTTTAAACACTTTAGTTTCTGAATTTGATTTCCAGTGCAGTCTAAAACCACTCGTGTATTCTTATACTTTGAAAAACACTTTGGCATATTATTTAAAATCTCTTCTTTTGTGGGCCAATATATTTCTGTTTTTAAAGCCACAGCCAGCAGACTTACAGTAGAGTAAAATACAGTAGTACATTGGGTCTTGCTTAATTTAAACAAAATAGCGAGGCAAGAAAATGAAATGTTTAACTTAATTTACACAAAACTAATATTATATAGTCCCTTAAATTTGGCCAGCCACATTGATTATAGGCACCTGTTACTTCCGCACACTTTGTTATTGTTCTAAGGATATTCAAGTCTACTCCTAAAACAGAAATTATATAGGGACTATTACATTGAAGGGGTGAAAGTCATAATGGTATGTCATTTTTGTTATGTTTCGAGAAATAAAATGGTTTATTAAAACTGTTACAACACATTCCACAAGAGCATATTTGTATTAATGATGTAGTAAATGTTGGATTGTAAGCACTTTTATAAAAATAGAGGTGTATTTATGCACAGTATTAATTTTAAATAATTGTTCTATATTATACCGGGTGTAAACGAGATCACTTTCGGTCTGCCATTTCTTTATTTATTAGCTTAATATTTTGAAACTGGCCCGAGGTGTTAAACTACCCAAATGTCATTTTATGACGATTACTTCAGATTTTTGTGACTTCCGGTTTGACCGGAAATGACCCTAACTTTCCATTTTTGAATGAGACACTCTATATATTTTTCAATATTTCGAATTTATGGATCATTTTACGTCCGATGGTACTAGTTTTGTTGCGATTTTGGTAACGAAAAAGAATTTATCACGATATTTAATTTTTAGTCTAGAGGGCCATACCAACTCAGAAGCATTCTAGTGAATGTGTACATTGCTAGAAAAATACATTTTTATTTTTTTCACTACTTTCTTGCTTATAATTATAAACTATAATAACAATTCGACAAAGACAAAGGATACACCACTATGACTGACTGATTACATGTACGTATCGAATTAAAAGTTAATCTTCAAAATTTAATTTACTATCATAGTAACTTTATCAACAATGTGTATCATTCTGAGCAACAAATGTTCTACATATTTTTAGAAATAATGGATATTTAGTGATTTGTTTAATTTCACATGGTAGAAAATTAAATATTTTAGGTACGGATACAAATCTTTTCTTGAATTCAAACTTTCTAAAGACTACAATTAAAATAGAGATGTATATTTTGTTTTATTTTTGAGTTAGAATACTAAGATACACCGCTATTAATCCAAGTGGCGCAACAGCTTAAACTTAAAACAGTTACAGGTGCAAGTCTGACGACTGGCACTATATAAAACAGGGATTTTGTTGGTTTACATATAAGTAGAACTTGTGCTATTTATGAGCAAAATGCGTACAATATTTTAGAATTATTGACTTGCACTATATACACATATATTCTGAAGTAATGATTTCCTTGAGGATTTACTTAACAAAATCAAAATATTTTAGCTGAGTTTAGTTTTAATTACCATTAAAATGTCTCAGCTTTTCATCAGTATTTAATATTTGAGGCAGTTTAAAAGAAAAACTTATATTTCGTTATAAAAATTCAACTTACCAGTGCCTTTTTGACCTATCAATAACTGCATTCTTTGCTGACTTAGCTAATTGGGGAATCTTTTGGCTTGGAATAGCGATTTTCTTTATCCTGCGTCTTTTATCTGTTGTTAAAAATATAATACCTTATAAGACAGATTCTTTACCGTTTATTGTATTATATTACCTGGTGTAAAATCACTTTCAACAAAATGTTGACTACATACAAGCATATATTTTGGAATGGGCTTTCCAATTTTTAGTATTCTCTGCTATTGCTCTAGTTTTGGAAAGTTTAGGGTTTGTTGGAAAACTGTGCAACGAAACTTCTTCAGTGCAATAAGACGAGCACTGTGGAACTGAACAAAATTTTCTAGATTTTGTTATCACAGTTTTGTGCACAGACTGCATGTTTTTTCCTTTTTCCACGTCAATAAAAACCCGAAAAATACGTTACTGTTAGTTACTACAGAACAAACAAATATCACAAATATGATATTTCAAGCTACTGCCAAGGGCGCTTACATTAAATATATTCCTTAGGTATGGGTATGATATTATTTAGTGATTGCACTACTCACCAATAAAACAATTTTCACTCTTTAGGATATTATTTAAAATTAATTTCCACATAAATGTTCATATGTAAAGTTTTAGAGTGTTTATATAACTTAAAAGTCCATTAAAACTAAAAGTGGAAAAATTGTTCCTATTATTTCATTGTCCCTAGTGGTAAATCACATTAAAAATAACACTACTTTCGATTAAAAAACACAAAAACTAAATACTCCTTATATAAGTTTACACAGCATAAAAGTTTATTGATCACCGCTATTTGAGTTCCGTCGGTAAAACACAGGTTTCGCCGATTTCGCTATTTTTCCCAATAATGGAACTTTATCAATTTCTCAGGCCAAATACTGTAGTTCCTAGTAGCTAGATAACACTTCTGCCATAGTTTGTAATACTGGTTGCCTAACGTTAAACCATTTCTAGAGTTTAGGATTGAGGTATGAAAAACCGCATTTGATAATTTAATGTTAACCTAATAGATGGAGCCACAAGTAGTCGAAATTAGTTGGCCAAGTATGTCTTTTGCTGTTTTCTGCGTTTAACTTTTACAATAAAACAAATTATTGCTAGTGTAGTGTTTGTTTTAAGTCTTCCAAGAACCTCTGAACAATAGGCTATGGGCCCAGGCTACAACAGATCCTAGACTGGAAGAAAATTGGGAGAATCTGTGAATGGAACATAGGAAAAAAGGAACAGCAAGATGACGACTGGAAATTAACAATATAGCAGCGTAAAACTATTTGATGAGAATAATTTCTCAAACTGGGAATTTAGAGTAAAGTTACTCTTGGAACAGGCCAACGTTTTGGAAATTTTAAGTCAGAATTTGCTGCATTTAACAAAAGTGATGTTAAAGCTAGAAACATCATTGTTCAGTGTCTAGCGGACAGCGTGCTAGAAACTATAAAACAGTAAAAGACCGCCAAAGAGATTATGAAAACTCTGGAACATACCTATCTTAAGAAGGGAATATCTACTCAGGTGCAACTACAAAGAAAATTACGAGGATTAAAATATACAGAACAGTCAACACTAATAGAATTTTTGGCAGAATTTGACCGAGTTATTTGTGAGTTGGTGGGGAGATAGCTCATAGTGAAATTGTTTGTCAGTTATTATCCGCAATGCCAGATAATTACCAGGCAGTAACAACTGCAATAAATGTTATGTTTTGCCTAGATGAAACAAAGAGCACCATAGCTTTTGTAAAAAATAAGCTTTTGATGGAAGAACCTAGGCAAAAAAGAAAAATAGTGAACAAGAACCACAAAAGGTAGCCTTTGTAGGAAACAAAAATAAACAATGGAACAGAAAACAAAGCAGTTTTGAAAGAATGAACAAAAAGAGCCAAGGAAATTTTCCATGTTGTGTCACTTTTGTGGTGAAGTGGGGCAACCCATCATCTAATAAAAGAAGATTTTAAAGGAATTGTAATTAATGAAAAGGAAGTGAAACATGAATTAAGTGTAGCCAAAAAGGGACAGAATATGATAGTTATAAAAGAATGTGACTTAAAACTAGAAAGTGAATGTGGAAATAAACATTTAAAATGTGTGGGTGTGTAAGGGCCTATCTCACAAGTAAGAAAATTGGAAGAAGCAGGTTTTGAAGTGAATTTTAAAAACCAGGAAGTTAGCAAAAATAAAGGGAGACTATTTTAAAAGGTAAAAGACAAGGAAATTTTTGTTGTTGTTTTTAAAATAATGTTGAAAGAAAGTGCAAATGTAACAAACATTACAAGTGACATGCTATTACACCGCAAGATGGGACATTCTTCAAAATATTCTGCACCGAGCCCATGTGAAGTATGTATTAAGGCCAAACACACTCGGTTACCTTTTCCTGAAATCAGAAAAGACTATAAGGCAAAGGGAGTTTTGGAAATTGTGTCTACAGACCTATGTGGACCTATCAACCCAGAAATTTATGATGGTAAGAAATATTTTGCCACTTTCATAGATCACTATACACATTTCTGTATCTGTTATCTTCTAAGTAAAAAGAGTGAACTGCTGGAAAAATTCCAAGAATATGTAGCATTGGTTGAGGCAAAGTTTAATACAAAAATTAAAAACCTACGATGCGATAATGGAGGTGAATATACTCAACTGTTTTTCAAGAATATTGCAAGAAACAAGTTATTAGACTACAGTACACAGTAGGGTATAATACAGAGCAAAATGGTCTTGCTGAGCGATACAATAGCACAGTTATGGAAAAATCTAGATGCCTTATTTTTGATTCAGAGTTGGAAAAAGAACTTTGGGGAGAGGCTGTGCGAGCATCTATTTATTTACAAAACAGAATTGAAACTCGTGCTCTAAAAGGTAAAAAGACCCCAGCCGAACTGTGGTATACGATTAGATTATTATTATGTTTCTATATAGAATATGATTTGCACGTATTACAACTTGATGTTGCATTAGCCTTTTTAAATGGAACGTTAAAGGATTCAGTACCCAGATAACAAAAGATTTTCTAAGAATATTCTGTCAATCTCCAACAACTTCAATAAATATCCGTATTATTCTGAGAATATTCTGTAAATATATACATCCTGCCTAGAATAATCTCCGAATATACTTTGCAGAATATGCCAGTGATAATCAAATGGAATATTCTACGAATATTCGACAAGGATAAACTTATTTTTATGACCTATATAATATTATGATATTTATATAAAACATATTCTTCATAAATAATATTTTTTATCCTAGAGGATTGATTATTCATCTTTCATTCATTTCATTTCATCGTCAAAAAACAGCCTAACCTAACCTAACCTAACCTAACCTAACCTACGATGCGATAATGGAGGTGAATATACTCAACTGTTTTTCAAGAATATTGCAAGAAACAAGTTATTAGACTACAGTACACAGTAGGGTATAATACAGAGCAAAATGGTCTTGCTGAGCGATACAATAGCACAGTTATGGAAAAATCTAGATGCCTTATTTTTGATTCAGAGTTGGAAAAAGAACTTTGGGGAGAGGCTGTGCGAGCATCTATTTATTTACAAAACAGAATTGAAACTCGTGCTCTAAAAGGTAAAAAGACCCCAGCCGAACTGTGGTATACGATTAGATTATTATTATGTTTCTATATAGAATATGATTTGCACGTATTACAACTTGATGTTGCATTAGCCTTTTTAAATGGAACGTTAAAGGATTCAGTACCCAGATAACAAAAGATTTTCTAAGAATATTCTGTCAATCTCCAACAACTTCAATAAATATCCGTATTATTCTGAGAATATTCTGTAAATATATACATCCTGCCTAGAATAATCTCCGAATATACTTTGCAGAATATGCCAGTGATAATCAAATGGAATATTCTACGAATATTCGACAAGGATAAACTTATTTTTATGACCTATATAATATTATGATATTTATATAAAACATATTCTTCATAAATAATATTTTTTATCCTAGAGGATTGATTATTCATCTTTCATTCATTTCATTTCATCGTCAAAAAACAGAATTACAGTAATCGTCTTTTAGTAAAATCTAGAATATTTATACACCCTGCAAAATGTCATTGTATTTTTCAAATTAAATTTCCCGCAAACTTGTTCGGAACCGAACGGAATGGGCGACTTCGTTTTACGACGGTGTTATCGAGTTAAGTGCGAGCATTCCGAGTTCTCTCTATCCTTGTTTGTTTCATAATATTTTGAGTTTGTTGAGTTCTGCGTTCACCTGCAGCTTAATATGTTAGAAGATAATAGTAAAAGAGAGTGAAGAGAGAGAGTGTTATGACTAAGCAATTTTTCGTTTCACGGCATTTTTCTTTTCGTTTTCACGGTTCATACTGTTCATAGTTGTTCTTGTAAATCTTCCACAACACGTTTTCACCGGAGCTCGACTTGGTATAGGCATTTGCAGAAAGAATATCAGGAAGTAATGAACAGTATTTATAAATCTACCAAATCAGATCAGCTTGTAGCAAATAATGTAAGTCCTACAGATTTAAATCGCGTCTATAACAGTAGTAGCAGTAGCATTAGTGAGGATGTTAATGATAATAGTAGTTCTATTTCAATGGACAGTACTCTCCAATTTCGTTTACCTGCAGGTGCCTCTGCCATTCGTGATAAGCTTGATGATGGTTTTGTTAGTCTACGAAGTAGCATAGAAAGTGAAAATATCTTTTCTGGGAGTGAATCCGATAAAAATTCACAATATTCTTACCATGAATGCAGTAACCTTGCAAGTAACCTAGTCGTACCTGATAACTCTTTTGATAAATTACGTAATTGGGCTGTCACACGTAATATTTCCCAAGTAGCCCTTCGTGAACTATTGCAAATCTTATCTGAATCTGATAGTGACTTTAAATATCTTAAGGATATATATAAGGATCCAAGAACCTTCTTACAAACTGCGCGAAGCATGGTTCTCCAAAGTGTGCAACCAGGCCAGTATTTTCATTTTGGCTTGCAAGTGTCACTCGAAGAACAGTATAAGGTAAAAAATTTAACACCAGTGGATGTCTTTAAGTAGTAATAAATTTTTTTTAATAGGTGTTTAACATGCCTATAAGAAACCAGATGATTTCAATGAACTTTTGTCAGATTTTGTTCAGGAAGCGATATCTTTAACTCTCAATGGAATAAAAATATTTAATAAAACTTATAGTTTTAAAATTTCAATGTATCTTATGGATGCTGTTGCAAAATCTGGAATTTTATTTATTAGAGGTCATTCGGAGTATAGTTCACGTTCAAAATGTACTCAGGAAGGGGAGTACATATCTGACAGAGTGTGTTTCACAAATTTAAATTTTGCGAAAAGAACACATACAGATTTTGTTGAACAAACAGATCCAGATCATCATATCGGAGAACCTATTTTACTTAATATTCCAAGAATAGATATTATTAAAGAAGTACCTCTCGACTACATGCATTTAGTGTTATTAGGTGTTGTGAAGAAGCTTCTTTGTGGAATATGGTGTTTCGGAACACCCCCATATAAACTATCAAGTGGAAAAGTGAATAATGCTCATCTCATCTCTTTTACTAGGTATGTTCCATCAGAATTTGCTAGAAAACCCAGAACTCTGTTAGAAAGTTAAACGTTGGAAGGCTACTGAGTACCGTAAGTTTTTATTTTATACTGGTCCTTTAGTCCTGAAAAATATTCTCCCAAAAGAGAAATATCAACATTTTCTAACTTTAACAGTTGCCATAATATTATTATCAAGTGACACATTTCGTAAAACATATATTGTCTATGCTGATTCCTTCCTGCTACACTTTGTTAAAACCACAAAGATTTTGTATGGACCTCAGGTTATATCGCATAATTTTCACAATTTGTTGCATTTGGCAGATGATGTTCGCAATTTTGGTTTATTAAACAACTTTAATAATTTTTGTTTGGAAAATTATTTACAATCCCTTTTAAAACTTATAAGGAAACATAATAATCCTTTATCCCAAATTGTATATAGGATAAAAGAAATTAATCAAAATAAAATTGATAGTTCCTCGGATAGTTCATTACCCAATTCCTGCCAATTTACTTTGAGCCAACCACACTGCAATAGCATTTTAGTGAAGGTTGTACCCCTCCTGAGTATAAAGTTATACTATTTGAACATTTTAAACTTTCCATTTTTTTTACAGATTCCTGTTGCGTTATTGGTGATAATTTAATTATTGAAATAAAAAATATTACTTTTTCAACACAACTAAATGAACCTGTTATAGTAGGTAAAAAAAATTTGGAGCAAACAAATGTTTTTAAAAAGCCATGCCCATCTTCGCTTTTACACATTTTTTTGTGCATAATTTAGGAGAAATGTCATTTTGGCCCATATCAGAAATAAAGGTAAAGTTAGTAAGGTTTCCATTTGAGAATGGTGCAGTTGTCTTTCCGCTGTTACATTTATGATTAACCATAAATAAATTTATTTGATAAGCCGTAATTTTTTAATATTTAATCTTTACTAGAGCATTTATTTCAATTATTTTTTAGTGAGAATTCTAAAATATTATTTTCATATATTATTCATAAAATCTATTCTTTGTTGTTAATAATTGTTGATTCTGTTCATACTGGTTAGCCACTCTGTAGTGCATTTTACTAGGGTGCTTGTTATATTTGACTTTTCATTCAAGTATTTCAAGTAAGAGTGTGTGCATGCATCATAGCTATAGGTAATATTTATAAAAATGATTTATATAATTTCCATTTATACTCAGTGTAAAACTTGAACTTTTAATGTAATATTCAAATTTTATTATTTTTATTCTCTATAAATTAACACAAATTGGTGCTCGGTCTCATAATGTATTACTACTGCCTCCAGTGTCTGCAATACTTTTCTAAATTTTCTTAGATATTTGATATATAAATCATCAGATTTACATTTTTTTCCACACTTTGTGGGACTTTTCTGAACAGCCTGAGGTCATGTCACTCAAATGTAATTTTTCAGCCTTTTTTATTTTTAGTAGGATTTTTATGAGGTCTCAAGTTTAGGCTGCAGATGTGGGTGGCATGCTTAGTAATAAGGCTTTTAACTAGAGCTTCTTGTAAATCTTTTTTCTGCCTTTTATGATTTTTTAGATGACGGGGGTAGTCGTTGAGTTTACTGAAATAGAAGAAATTGAAGTTTTGCCAGAGAAATGGTTAGAAAGGGAAATTGCGTCATATCCTCCATATGGATGATCAAAAATTGAAAAGGCCATTAAATGTGAAGAAGAGCCACAACAATCATGACAGAAAAATATGGAGTTCAATTAATGTCAGAAAAAAGGTATACTTCATTTTCATTGGCTGCATCAAAAGCCAGTAAAGCTTGTCAGATGAGCGACTTAAGTGAAATGGAAAATGAACTACCTCAAAAAAGAGTACCAAAAAAAAAGTTATTGAGTCAAGTGATGAATCTGAGAGTGACAACAGCTTAAACAATTTTCCCACAGTTCCAAAAAAGAATGCGAAAAACTTGTTGCAAGCAAAAACTTTTCAAACAAAAGGTAATAGTCTTACACATTTTGAACATTTTATATTATATTATGACACTCTTTTTCAATATTTTGAAATTTTAATACTTATAATTCATGTAGCGCTTTCATTTGTTATTCGAAGTGGATTGGAAACTAAATGGGGGAAGGGCATACCATTGATTCTTGTTGCATATACCTATTTTTATCTATAGTTACTTACAATAGTTTATGCATAAGTTATAACAAAGTTATTTTTTTTATAAAGGTTTGTTCTCAGACAGTCATGGATCCAGATTCGCATCATATTCACCCCAAAGTAGAACTGTACATAACAAAAATCAACCACATTCTAAAAGAAATACTGAGAGAGAGAATCAAGTAGAAAATGGTATGTATATTTATTTTGATGAGTTGCCCTACATCATCTTTGGCTGGACATTTAATTGATTTTGTTATTTTAATTTAAACTTTCTTAAACTATTTTTAATTTATACAGTAGAACACAGGATTTTGTGTTAGAGTTACAAGTACCATTATTGTGGTTTTCACAATGTACAGTCACAAATTTTTTCAAGTGAACAGGCAGGTTCAAGTGATTTGATATACATTCCTATTAATTCATTAAAAACACGGATACAAGTAAGAAAGAGACTCCATTATAGTTGTATGAAACTGGCAGTTGTAAATGATTGTCCACATAGGTATGCAGCTGTAATACCTTACATTTTTGCCAAAAATAATTTTTAGCAGCCAATTTCACACACAAATAAAGATATATTCAAATTTTTTTATGCCTTAACGAATGTAACTCTATACTAATGGGTCAACAAAATAACTTTAAAGCAAGTCCAAATTGATATGGTTAGTGCAAATACAAACCTCGTAATAGCAAAATTTTTAAATATGTTAAGAGTATTTTTGTAACTTCCATGTTACTATATTAAGTATAGTCAAAAATAATAGTATGCAATTTGTCTTGCATGTTAATGTTTGTGCATGATTTAATGTCTTTTTTAAATTTGTTTGAAAAAGAGGTGGTGGGTATTCTCATTAAAATAAAAAAAATACTCATTGATCATGAGAATAAACTAAAAACAATCGAGAATTCAATTGAAATTAATGGACAAAAAATTGATAATCTTATGAATATGCTAGGTAAAAGTCACAACGAAATTGTTGATGACACTATAGAAGGAAAAGATGTAACTCAAAAGTTCCCAGTTTCCAATGAAACTGAGCTAAATGAAGTTGAACATGACTTAGAAAATCCAGGTTCTTTTAAGCTGTTGGTAAGCCTTGGTTTCATTTTATTATATTTTACTGTTTTCTATCAAATTTTAAAAAGTTGTTAAGACATACAACTCGGTCAATGAATAATATATTCTAACCCACCTATAAATTTAGAGTTTTCAAAAAATATGAGCCGTCAATTTTTTTTCGTTCAAATAAGATTATTCAATTGGGATGTAACTCAATCTTTAATCTGCTTTAAATTCAAAGTTGGTTTACATAAAAAAAAACTTGTAATCCATCGGCCTATCACTGTCTTAGTTAATCAATGATCAATCAGCTGGAGATGAATCTTTTTACTTTAAGGGTTCCTATAATTACTCTAAGTTAATTAATTTTCTTTCACCTTTATCATCGTAGGTCACAAAATATAAAAGGCTAGGAGGGAGCAACATTCAGGATTTTATAGAGGGTATTACGGAAAAGTATGACAGATGAGGTCACGCAACACTTCAGTTTATCAGGCCGCAAAGGAAAGAATAAATTCATCTCAACAAGACTTTATGCAGCTTTAAGACGTACATAAGATTTCTTAATAAAAATTTAACAATGTTGTCAGGTGCTGGTTACAGATCATAATATGATTAATTCCCCCAGCCTAATTATTTTAACCATTCATAATAGACAAAATTTGAAACTGAAAAATTCATGGAAGTTCAAATCATGGTGTAAATAAGTTGATAATTTGATGAGGGGTAAACATGTGATTTTGGTCAGTATCTTAAAAATAAATTTAGAGCTGTAGTACATGTCCCATCGGAAATTCTCATTTGAAAGAATTGTAGTGATTTAAGTTTTTCTCTTTTTCTGACTTACTTTTACATCAGAAGGTGCAACTACCTTGAATGTTAAATTTATTATACTTACCAAATTTAGTTCTTTCTGGACATTTGACTAAACAGAGCAACATAGAGTGCATTCTCCTTATTTTTTTTTTAAGCCCAGACGTTGATATCAACTTCCAGTTAAATGTAAGTTAAACGCAAATCATGTTCTCAAAAGCTTCTAAAGTACATTTCCTAGATGGGATAAGGATATTATGTGTCGAATTGCATGAAAATTCCAAAAAAAAAAGTGAAAACAGTTATGCTTTACAATTCACTTTTTGCTGTAATGAAAAATATTAAAATTGTAAGAGGAAGGAGGGGATATTGTAAGTGGTTAATCTTATATATTGTCATCTGATTTCTCTATATTTTAGAAGCTTTCGAAGACCAACAGTTTCCTCGAGCAATTGAAAAGGAATTGGAGAGTAGAATGAGCAAGTACCTAACCAAAGTGAAAGACAGATTGGCCTACAAATCCAATCCAACTGAGCCGCCAATACAAGACTAGATTAACAAACTTAAGAATTATTGTATATACAGTAACGTTTCTACATACTGACCTATTTGAGGTAGTTCACTATTCAAATGCAAATAAACATCTTTAAAAGTAAAAAGAATCATCATAGGATAAATTAAATTAAATGAACTTTTATTTACTAATAAACACTATAAAATCTTTTTCTACATTTCTTCTTCACCCCAATTTAGTTTCCCTAAAAAGACCATGCATTAACACTTGAGTGAAGTCTACATGCAATGTGTTCCAAGTGACATGATTAGTTCTTTCTTTGTATATTTTTATTTTGTCATCTCTCCTACTGTAATACACTTTACTAGTAAGAAAAATAACTGTTTTTCTACATTTTGACACAAATTAGTTTGGATCTATGAAGAATTTTTTTTCATTTCTCACTATTCAGGCCAGTCGGGGGACAGACTATAAAGTATAAGCCATCAAATATAATAGTTGTTATACAAGGTGTCGATAATAGGTCATAATTTTGCCCGAATAAATTACCTTAATTTTGAATTTTTAACACAGTCTAAAAAAGTTATTTAGTCGTGTTACTTCCAAATTTAGATTTCAAATTTTCAGTAAAAACCTTTTATTTTTCTTTTAGCGTCACAGAAAGGAAGTAAACCAGCCTTTTTTTCGATATTTTATTAGCATATTTTTAAAGTGAAATATTAACTGTAAGTAGTTGGATTTTGTAAGTGGACGTAACTGAAAACTTTGGTTTAATGTTTACAAAAAGTAATAATTCCAAAGTTCAACTGGAAAGTTATGTTGATTCTGATTTCGCAAATGATATGGCAGATAGAAAAAGTATTACAGGATTTATAGTAAAACTAAATAATAATATTATACACTGGAAAACTAAGAAGCAAAATATCGTTGCCATTTCAAGTGCCGAATTTGAATATTAAACTTGTGTCAGTGAAACTTTGTTTTTAGGGCAGTTATTAAATTAAGTATTTTGCGACAATGTGTTTCCCTGTTGCATATATGAAGATAATCAATGCTAATGCTAATCTAAATTGCTTCTACATTAGAAAGCAAAAGATCAAAACACATTGATGTGAAACACTATTTTATAAGAGATTGTATTGAAAAAGAATTAATTTATTAAAACATGTATCAACAGAATTTCAGCAAGCAGATATGTTAACCAAGGTATTAGCTGGAACAAAATTTAAATTGTTTCGATTGTTTAAATGTTGTTGATACAACGTCTCTACTCTATTATAATACTGAATATTTGTATTTGTTTTACTGTCTGTATAAAAATGTATTTAAAGCAAACTAATGCAGAATTGGGGGAAGGTGTAGTTCCTAGCAGCTAGATAACACTTCTGCCATAGTTTGTAATACTGGTTGCCTAACGTTAAGCCATTTTTAGAGTTTAGGATTGAGGTATGAAAAACCGCATTTGATAATTTAATGTTAACCTAATAGATGGAGTCACAAGTAGCCGAAATTAGTTGGCCAAGTTAAGTTATGTCTTTTGCTGTTTTCTGGGATTAACTTTTACAATAAAACAAATTATTGCTAGTGAAGTGTTTGTTTTAAGTCTTCTAAGAATCTCTGAACAATAAATACAACGATTTGCAAGTATTAAAATTATTTTGTCACCCAAATGGTAACGAATTTTATGAAACTTTGATATACAAGTGAAAATCTTTACATTGTTAGGTTAGTACAAAAATGGAAATCATTCCTTTTTAAAAAGTTTTTTGTCACGTTGACCTTTATTTTTTTTAACTGGAATATAATAATCTTAGGTTTAAATTATTTTGTAAGAAGTTAACTATAAAATATTAAATTACGTTAAAAATATTGACGAGTAGTTTTATTTATTTCTATGACTGTACCATGACATTTGCTAATATTAAATCAGTTTTCTCTGCAAGTCAGTTCTGCGACATGGTCTGTTTTTTCTCCTTACCCTTCATTTATATTTGATAGGTATTCTATTGTAGCTTCCTACTATATTCAGAAATATCTTTTCGTGTTCCATGAACCACGTAATTTCAACATTAATAGCTAACCTCCGTAAGTAATTGTTTGGCCGATAAATTTATACATATCGTGAATCCAATTCGACCAGAACCAATGTAATTCACATTTCGACAGTCTAATTGTAATACCCCGTATGGGCAAAAATTTCAAATTTCCCTTTTTGGCGCCGATCGGTAAAGTAGAAATTCTGCAATGCTTATACGTACGTATTATTAACCAATAAAAATCCCTCGCGCTAAAAATCATATATTTCATTAGCCCGTATCGAAACACGTCAAGACGTACAAAATAGTTTCCCGTATCGTCTTAGTTTTCATCTGAGATTGCATAGAGGTGTATGTTGCGGCATTAGAAAGTGTCTTTTTGAAGACGTCGTATTTAACGATAAGTCTTTTAATATAATATGTTCCCTTTTCGTTTGTACAATAATCTTAAATAATGCGTTAATCACAATTATGTAAAATATTTAATAAAATGATAAGTGAGGCATGCCATTGCGATACGGGATATTATTTTTAAATATTTTAATCTCCTACCAAGAACTTAATTCAAGATACGGGGTATTGACTTGTAATATAATGGGGACATTACCAAAATAAGAATAATAATAATAATAATAACAGCAATAATATTTTATTGTTAGCAAGTCAGTTCTCGCAGTAGAATAATGGTTGAGAAATCTCAAAATATGCAGTGAAATTCTGTTACAAACTCAATTCATGAGTTTGTGAGTTTTGCTGCCACCCCCTTAGGCACACCCACGCTGCATAATCTACAAGTTTACAATGAACAACTAATTTTCCAATCCGGTGAAACACTTTTAGAGGCTTGCGACGTAGCAATTAAGAAAATTGAGCAATATGCAGAGTTGCTAAACAATGGCACAGGTAGGCTAAAAGGAACAAAATTTGGCTATGGCCTAAAAACAGTGTTGCCGCGCTATAAAATGTAATGGTATTTAAAACATTTTATCTCTACCTTTTAAGACGTCCGTTAACTTGCCCCCCCAGCATTGTTTTTTTTTGCCAAAAAGCTAGCACATTTTCTTTATAGCTAGCACAACCAATAGTAAAGCTAGCGCAAGTCTCCTAAAGGAAATATTCGAGTTCAAATGCGGGGGGGGGCCAGATTAACGTTAGTTTAAAGGCTAACAATGTCATGAGAGCTTGTTTATAGCTAGCCCAACCAATAGTAGCGCAGGTGTCCTAAAGGAAATATGCGTGTTTAAGTGCGGGAGGGGGGAGGGAGGTTAAAGTTAGCCCCCCCCGCATTTTTTAACGGTTCAAAATGCTAGCACAGCTTTGTTAGAGCAAGCACAACTAAATTTAAAACTAGCACATCTACCTTCGGGATCTAATGAAGATTAAGTGCGGGGCTGTGTTAATGTTTAACTATTATTTGGGCGTTTGGGCCTAAACAAAAACCATGTCATGAGATTGTATATTATTTGAGAGCTGGTTGATAGCTAGGCCAACTAGTAGTTAGGCTAGCACAATTCTTATGAGAAAATATGCAAGTGTAAGTAAGGGAGGAGGTTATTGTTAGCTCGCCGCATTTTTTTACGATTGAAAATGCTAGCACAGGTAAGGAAAAATGTACGTAATAAAACATAACGCACAGAAAATAAATTATTTAGTATTATCAGTAGCAAATGTAAATGAAAAACTACAGGCATTCATAAATTCTTATATTCGTTTGCCGTGGGGAGCCAAAATACTGAGAATTTCTTTTATCGTCTGCCGACGTGGCTGGCAGGCATTCCGTGAATTGCCTTGCTTTTCGCCGCCTGTTGTAAGCGGAGCGATCAACAATTATAAACAAGATTTTAATATACGAAGGGCTTGCTTTTGCGAGCTTTCCTGGTATGGCGGTTAGAATTTAAGTGTTTAGAGTGACATTGCATAAATACAAGGACTTGAAGTAGTCATTAGAATACTTTCGTGCCGGTAAGTCAGGCCGCACACCTAAGCCACAAATGTTGCGCCACAAATGCTTCTCCACAAATGTGTCGAACAGCATTTAACGCTTGCCTGTATTTAAATTAAGATTCGCACACTTAAGATACATTTGCCGGCAGAAGACATTTGCAGCCAGGCACCATTTGCGTCTACTTCCCATAGAATCAACTTGTTCGATATTTGTTGCGGCGTGTCGCGTTTTTTCAAATAAAATGAAAGACGATATAAATGAAACTATATTATTTATCCAAGAAATAGAGAAATATCCTCAGTTATATGATCACACTTTATCAGAGTATAGTAACAGGAGGACGACAGAGTTGACTTGGGCAAAAATAGGGAAAAAGTTTAATGAAACAGGTAAGTATAATATACAGGGTGTTCCACATTCGATGGTACATCAGAAGTTTATGGGAACCGTCCAGCAGATTATTTTGAAATTTTGGTTACGTACGACGTGATAAAAAACTCTGGTCTATCGTTCTAAAATATTTTCCACAACGCGATGTTGCCGCTTCAACCCAAAACTGTTGGATACATTGCTTTTTTAATTGAACACACAGCATATTTTGTATTGTCCTGAATATTTTAAACGCACTTTTTGTATTATGTTGCCTATTCCTAAATTCCACCGTTTTTGAGAAAATGGCATTTCAAAATTCACATTTTTCACAATTTGAAGCCCTGTAACTTGCGATAGGTACAGGGTAGACTATTCAAGGGGGCACGTCTGATTTATGTCTAAAATATTAAGATAATTTAAAATAAAAGGAAGTGTAATGATTTTTTTTGATGGAATGATTTCATAAAATAGACGCGCCGCGCCGTTTTCAAAACTCCACCCTGTACCTAGGTGATTTGGTGTTATAATTTTGTAACAAAAATACAGTACAAGTATACATATTTATTCACTTCTGAACAAAATTATAATAAAAAAAATCAAACTACATAGTTATCTTGCCAAGGTACAGAACCATAAGGTTTTACAAAATATTGAGACAAATAATCTCTATTTTGGATGGCTTGGTCGCTAGGCCTTCCTGGATTTTGACTTACATAACTTTTAAGGTTTAAAATATTTTCCATCGATGTATTTTCTCCAGAGAAATTGGGATGCACTTTTTCCTTTATTTTTATAAAATTATGTAAAACACAAGCAGCTTTTACAATTTTGATACTTTTTGTCACTGAACATGAAATAGGGGTCTCAAACACACGAAACTTTGAGACAAGCATGCCAAACGCGCATTCTACAATTTTTCGACCACGAGATAGTCGATAATTGAATATTCTACGTATGTTAGTCAAATTTCTTTGATTATAGGGCCTAATGATATTTACACATAAGGGAAATCCCTCATCTGCTGCGAAATAGTATGGAAATGAGGGGCCCAATTCTTCTCCCGGCAACGGTGACGGATTCGGAATGTTTAGAGTATTGTTTAAAAGTGATCGTCCAAGGCTTGAATTTCTGAATACGCCAGAATCATTATTTTTACCAAAATCTCCGACATCAATACTTGTGAACAAACCATTTGCATCTGCACATGCCATAAGATTAATGGAAAAATATTCTTTATAGTTGAAGTATGCAGATCCGGTGTTTGCAGGTTTCTTAATGCGGATGTGCTTACCATCTATTGCACCAATGCAGTGTGGTAAATTCCACAATTCCAGAAACTTTTCAGAGATTTCCAACCAGTCAGTTGTACTTGGTTTTTTCATATATAGCGGTTGCAAGACTTGCCATATAATGTCACAGCCTTCGTCAATTATTTGGCCTATTGTTGTTTCACCCCTCATAAAAACGTACGACATGGATCGAAATGATGAGCCTGTGGCCAAAAACCTAAAAGATAATTATTGGTGATGGAAATTTTTTAAAGTTCTTAATTGAAAAGATCCCTTTATTAACTATTCCATGTTCTACTTAACATAATTTTTTCCAGGTGATGCTTGCAAGAGCAAGTGGAAAGGAATACGATCGTCATACATTCGCAGTCTTAGTACTAAAGGTAAGAGTGGATCTAGTGCTGGTTCGAAAAAACCGTACTACTTAGCACAATACTTGAAATTTCTGAATGCATTCAGAAAAAGCTATCCCCAAGAGGGAAATCTGCAATATCAACCTCCTAACCAAGAACCAGAAAATCTGAATGGCGAATCGCAAATGTCCAATGCAGAAACCGGAACTTATGAAGCTGATTCTATAAATAGTGACCCCGGAGATAAAGAATTCTCTACAGATTTTGATGATCTAGGCGAGAGTCAATACTCGTTTCGACCTGATACACCCGCTGCAGGTCCCTCTACTACCGATACTACCGATCAACAAACAGATATAAGCAGTCCAGTGAATCCATCGAGCCCAGCTCTTCCTATGAAACTACTCGGAAAACGGGTGAAAACAAGTTCTTGTAATACAAAAGGACTTAGTGCTGTGGATAAATGCGCAATTGATTATTTTAATGCAAAAAAGAAAAAAGCAGAAGCAGTAACTGGTTCACCACAGTTGAAACAAAGTTCTTGTGAGTTGTTTCTCTTAAGTCTTGTTCCTCAAATGGAATCCATGACTCCAAGGCAACAGCTTTCCTTTCAAAAAGGCATTCTGCAGTTAGTTGAAAACATCAAATATCCAGTACTATCGGTTCCTAATCAACAAAACCATGCACCATCTCCTGCAGGCTCGTATTACAATGCATTTCCTTTAGAATACGCAGAACAGCAGACCACTCACCTACAAGATCTTTCACCTACAGAGTCATCATATTCGAATACACATTCACAGCAAGTTGTTCACCTACAAGATGTGACACGTGCACAGTCATCATGTTCGCAGAAAATCATTCACCTACAGGATATTCCTCCTGCACAGTCTTCGCGTAGTCATTCGCAGCAGACGACTCACATACAAGATCTTACACCTGCACAGTCATCATGTGCGCGTACTCATCCGCAGCAAATCATTTACCTACAGGATGTTACTTCTGCAGAGTCACCGCATACACATTCGCAGCAAGTTGTTCACCTACAAGATCTTACACCTGCACAGTCATCATGTTCGCAAACACACCCGCAAAGTTAGAGTTACATGTATTTAATTTTTTCAAATTTTTTATTTCCTTACCTTAATATAATCAATAAACGTTCTTCAGCAGAAACTGACTCTCTGAATTTCGTGTCCTCCTTTTTTAAGCTCGGGCCAACCAACTCAAATAATAATTTGTATGTATTAGGTAACATTCTATAATATGATTGGAATTTTTCTTCATCACTCACTAACTGCTTTGTTATTTCAAAATTTCCCTTAGTAGAGCAACCCTCATTATAGGTATGAACCCAGTAGCGTCGTTTTTTTCGGTTTTGTCTTAATAATTGCCACATAATAAAATCATCATCGTCAGAAGACGAGGACGACGTCATGGTATAGAAATGCGCTAGAGAACTACTCCGTGCTGGTGTGCGGGCTCGTACCGCATTTGTAAGAAGTTTACAAATGTTGAACGACATATGTGGCAAGACATTTGTGGCGCCAACATTTGTACCTTAGGTGTGCGGCCTGACTAACATCTCAGCTAAAAGAGTAATTTTGATTATTCAGCGCGTCTCCGACCTTCCATGATTTGCTGGTAGGTACATTTTATTGTGAATCACGCACAAGGTTTAAAGAAATAAACAAGTGATAAAAACTTATCAACAGGATACGGAGTATCTCTTACACACATATTTAGTTCATTTTATTGTGCCAAAGCGTACAGGTGTTTAAAATTAAAATCGATTTCAGCGCGTGCAAGGCGAAAATATGCCAAAAAATTTGAAAAGAAAGAAAGTGTTTAAAGAACTACGCGATTTAAAAAAGAAATTTGCTCGGTTAGAAAAGTTTGTGGGTTCAGACTCGTCCTCAGAAAGCAGTAGCAGCGAATCGGAATCGACAAGTTAGTAAAAAACTATTCTAATAATATATATTATTTATTATAGAAAATTAATAGCCCATACTAAAAGTGTAGTTGTTTTGACTGTTCACTTAAAAATTAATTATATGGGGTGTAGTTGACTTGACTACGTTAGCCTCAACCTGGTTTACAGGTTTTAAAAGCCTCAATTTAAATATTTTGACCAAGAATAACATGAATTCAAAACAATTTTGTGTTTTATTTGTGGTCTAATCTACAATGGATGTAGTTGTGTTGATTACGGTACCTATAACCTGGTTTGCAGGTTTCAAGGGCACTGAATTTCAGGTTTTATAAGCCCTGAGATTTTTGTTTCACTGAAATATGTGATTTTAATGTATTATACACGAATAATTACTGAATAATAAATTGAGGTGTAGTTGTCTTGACTACTAGAATATTGCGCTTGTATAGCTTTTATTTATTTATTTATTATTTTTTAAGCCTTGTCAATTACATTGACTTTAGACAATAATACTTTTGAGTTTGATAATAATAATAATAAATATAAAAATAAATAAATAAATTTATATATATAAAAAGACCTCTTTCCTTCTCTTCAGACTCTCGCTCGTCAGCATCAGACATCCAAAACCACCAATATGAATTGGTTCATGAAAATACAACTACAGTTCCTCAAGAGGACGGAGAAAATAATCCCCAACAAGAACAAACAAACGAATGAGTTTTCTAGGGGAATGTCCAAATAATTTAAACAAAACTGGAGCAGAATTGCACACAGAATTAGTGGCAAGGTGGGCAATTTATCTTAGAGAGGGTTTACCCTCTGAAGCCCGAAAAAATTTAATTGATAAATTTCCTACTCCTTCCAATTGTTTGGCTCTACGTCCTCCAAAAATAAATGAAGAATTTAAAACTATATTGCCTACCAATATACAGAAAAACGACAGATTTTTATCCAATCTTCAAGAGCAAATTGGAGCAGGCTTAACGGCTATTGGCCTTCTTTTAAACGCAAAAATTGAACAAAACCCTTCAGATACATTAGAAGAAGAAAAACAAAAATTGGCAGATGCCGCACAATTAATTGCAAACACTTTTCATGCAATTTCTGTAAAACGTAGGTTTGATATTCAACCTTTTTTTAACAAGGAAAGTAAGATCGCTTCATTTAAGAGTCCAATAGACGAATTTCTTTTTGGATCCGGGTTTATGGATCAATTAAAATTATGCCAGAATGTACGAAAAGCAGGTGAAGAAATCAAAAAACCCAAGACTACCTTTAATGCTACACCTGGTCCTTCTGGTTTAAAATCCAATTATTTAAACTCCAGAGTTCCGCAGTACAAGAAGAGGTTGAAGAGGAGAAGCAGATCGCCGGCGCCGGTAAGGAAGGAACAATCGAGGAGATCCAACGAACAGAAAGGGGAACAGAGGCGGCGCGAATTCCAGCCCAGATACCGGACCTCGAAATATCGGAAGTAAAGGTAAACATACAACCTGCGGGACGACTAAAATATTTTAAAAATATCTGGTGTAAATTACCTAATACTATAGGTATATTACAATGGATAGAGGGTATCAAAATATTTTTTTGAAAAAAACCTTATCAAAAAGGGAACAAAAACAGATTTATACCATTAATTAATCCTTCAAAATTACCTATATATATAGAAGCTATTAATAAGTTATTAAAAAAGGGTGCTATTTCTAAGTGTAATTATGTTACAAATCAGTTTCTTTCATCATACTTTTTAATTAAGAAACCAGACAATAGCTATCGTTTTATTTTAAATTTAAAAATGTTAAATACATTTATTCCTGTAAAACACTTTAAATTAGAAGACCATAGGACAGCTTTTAAACTAATCACAAAAGACGCCTTTTTTACAAAAATTGATTTGAAGGATGCTTATTTTTCATTAATTATAAGTGAACCTTATAAAAGATACCTTAGATTTGTTTTTCAAAACGAACTTTATGAATTTAATTGTTTGCCATTTGGGCTAAATATAGCTCCCTACATTTTTACAAAATTATTAAGACCAGTTGTAGGATATTTAAGAGAAGAATTTGGAATCAAATTAGTTATATATTTAGATGACATATTACTTATCGGGGATACCTATACTGAATGTTTAGAATTTACTAAAATAACGGTAGAATTGCTGCAGTCACTGGGTTTTATAATTAAATTTGAAAAAACCATTTTATGTCCAACGAAGGAAATTGAGTTTTTAGGATTTTTATTTAATTCCAATCTTTTGTGCATAAAACTGCCCAACAAAAAAATTATACATGTAAAACAATTAGCTAAAAATTTTAAAAATAAAAAACGTTGCAGAATTCGGGAATTTGCATCTTTTGTTGGAACATTAGTGTCAATTGCCCCGGCCTTTAAATATGGGTGGCTTCACACAAAACCTTTTGAAATTATACAACAACAATTAAAATTAAATAAAAGAGACTTTAATAAAAAAATTAATATACCTTCAAATTTACAAACAGAGTTTAATTGGTGGTTAGAAAACATTAATAAATCAGGAAAAATATTTTTAAGGAAATCTTATACAATAGAAATATATTCTGATAGTTCGAAAACAGGCTGGGGGGCACATACAAATTATAAAGAAACCAAGGGCTTTTGGGATATAGAAGAAAGAAAAAAACACATAAATTACTTCGAATTACTTGCCGCTTTTAACGGTCTTAGGTCTCTAGCAAAATATGAGCATAATTGTAATATATTACTGCGTATTGATAATATTACAGCTATAGCGTGCATTAATAAAATGGGTAGTATAAAACATCGAAATCTTAATAAGATTTCATCAGATATTTGGCAGTGGTGTGAATTAAAAAATATTTATGTATTTGCATCATACATAAATACATCTAATAATCTACGAGCAGATTGCTTATCCAGAACAAAATTTATCAATACCGAATTTGAGTTAAGCCCAACCATATTCCAACGTATTGTTGATCAATACGGACAACCCACTATTGACCTTTTTGAATCGGAAAATAATGCAAAATGTTCTGTATATGTGTCCTGGTACTTTTCACCATTTTCTTTAATCAGTCAGACATTACAAAAAATAAAACAAGATCAAGCTACAGGTATTCTTATTGTGCCAAACTGGCCAACACAATCATGGTATCCTATTTTTTTGAAACTTTTACTAGAAAAGCCTATAATTTTCAAACCAGATAAAAATTTACTTTGTTCCCCTTTTAGGCAAATCCATCCACTTTACAAAGTCCTTTCCCTGGTGGCAGGCAAGTTGTGTGGGAGGCAATGAGGTTAAGAAAGATTCCAGAATCAGCTGTTCCAATAATGATTTCATCAATTTCAGAAAAATCGTTAAAACAATATACAACAACTTACAAAAAATGGTGGGAATACTGTCTTATAAGAAAACATAACCCGTATGTATACTCACTTGATAATGTTATGAATTTTTTGTTAGAAATTTTAAATGAACAACTTTCATATGCCTCACTAAATACATCAAGATTTGCATTAGCCTTAATTTTCAACTTTACACCAAATGACGAAAAAATTATAAAACGTTTTCTAAAAGGAGCTTATAATAATAATCCCTCAAGGCCTAAGTACACAAACACTTGGGACCCAAGCCCAGTTTTAGAGTACCTAGAAAATATGTTTCCCTTAGAATCACTCTCGTTAAAGCAATTATCTCAAAAATTAACTACCCTCTTGGCTCTCACTTCTGCACACAGGATGCAGACTCTATCAAAAATTGAACTTCCAAACATAACTCAATTCGAAAATAGAATAGAAATAAATATAAGTGCTACTATAAAAACTTCCGGCCTAAATAAAAAACAACCAGTTCTTATTTTTCCCTTTTTTAAGGAAAATCCCAAACTTTGCGTCGCGTCTATAATACTTTTTTATATAAAAGCATCAGCTAATTTTAGATATGATAATAATCTGATATACACGTATCAAAAACCTTATCACCCTGCCTCCACTCAGACATTAAGCTGGTGGATAAAAGATATATTAGCTAAAAGTGGAATTAATACAAATATATTTGGGGGCTACTCGGTTAGGCATGCTTCAACATCCGCAGCTTTGCGATCAGGGATAAACATAGATCTTATCTTAACAACGGCTGGTTGGACAAAAAACTCAAATGTTTTCAACATGTTTTATAACAAACCAACTGTTAATGATAGAACTGAATTTGCGAGATGCATTCTAAATAATAAAAAATAAAATCATATGATAATTTTTATTTTTTTTAAATTATATAAGTATTTAATAATAAGAGTGTAATATTATCGCTAATATACATTATTCGTTTGTTTTGTTTATATGTTTTGTATGCTATAGTTATTCTTGGTTGTTAAAATTAAAACGTATTATAACATTTAAGTGAAAATTTGAAAATATTTATATATTTACATAATTGTTTGAAAAAAATTAAATAAATAAAATAATTTTTATACTATTCTTGGATTTTATAACTTAAAATTAAAGTTATAAGGAAAAAATTATAAATATATTATCTTATCAAAAACAAATGGATACATTTTTGTGCATACCTATATTTATTTAGAGTAATTTGCACATGTTAACTATTATTATCCGATTTTAATTAGAAACACATAATCGCATCTAAGAGCTTTGAACATCTACCAGCAAATCATGGAAGGACGGAGACGCGCTGAATAATTGTAAGATTAATCGACTTACCTGTGGGATGATTAATCTCAATTATTCGAGCGTCGTAGTCCTTCCATGATGGGACTCACCCACCCCCGATGCCCTAGCGATTGTTTTAGCCACAACAATGAACTAAATATATGTGTAAGAGATACTCCGTATCCTGTCGATAAGTTTTTATCACTTGTTTATTTCTTTAAACCTTGTGCGTGATTCACAATAAAATGTACCTACCAGCAAATCATGGAAGGACTACGACGCTCGAATAATTGAGATTAATCATCCCACAGGTAAGTCGATTAATCTTACAATTAAAAAAACTGTTGTATCACAATGCATCTCATATCGAAAATATCCAGAGATGTCATTTTATTAGCAGAGTTTGATTTTAGTGTGTTTTTATAAAAGTGGCTGTGTGCAAAATATCTGAAAATATTGGTAATAAAATTACACAGTACATATTTAATATCAGGTGGTTGTGATGCAACGAG
The DNA here is from genome assembly GCA_030620095.1 of Kuschelorhynchus macadamiae. NCBI lineage: Eukaryota > Metazoa > Arthropoda > Insecta > Coleoptera > Curculionidae > Kuschelorhynchus > Kuschelorhynchus macadamiae. The sequence continues at coordinate 311,973 of JAUTXW010005262.1, read as the reverse complement.
TCTACCAGTATTTCAAATATAAAGGTCTCAAAAACTATATATATTTATGTTTCTAGTAATGTATAACTTTGTTAATAGTATTTAGGTATATGAATATATATTGGTATATGGTTAGGTTTGGTTAGAATAGATTACACATTATATTATATTAAAATAATATGTAGCAGATAAGTTATATGTTATAATTTATAGAGATATGTCATAGTTGATTTCCCTGAAGAATCCAAAAATGGAGATATAGCCATGGATTTGATTTCAAGTAGTTGGATCTTTGAAGAAGATGGTATACTTTACTGCAAGTGGCCCATTTATCTAAAGACAACATTGGCTAGAGAAAGGGCTATAAAAAACCATTCTACACTTATTGATGAAAAATGTGCAAGATGTCCTATAATTATTAAATACAGTGATGGTAAGTTTTTTGCAAAATAACATTCATAGTGACTAGGAGTGAGTAAACCAAGTTTTTTAAATATGAATATTTTGAGTAGACTAATAAAAAAGGCCAATGTGATTTTCTTCAATAATTAATGCAGGTGAACATTTTGATTGCAAAATTGAAAAATTTTTCAGTAACGAGTAACTTTTTTCTAGTTGATTTCAAAGAAAATTGCAAAAGCTTTATGGTCTTTTTTTTTGTATTTTGGTTATATTTAATGTGTTTAGATTTAAATGTAACAGTGTTATTTTAATTTATTTGCTGTATTTTCCAATCCTTATTTGTAATAAGAATATTTAAGAAAACAAGAAGATTTGGAAAAATACTTATTTATTTCATTTTAAAACATCTGTATTGCAAACATGCTAGTGGTATATTGCAAAAATTATTTAAATTACCTGCAACATAAGGGGTTGAAATGTGTTGAATGGTGCTTATTCATGCATTAATGCATAAGTATATTCTTAATATTTTTATTATTAGTTTTTCCAACATATTTTTTTTATTTCTAGACAATTATGAGAGAGCATTGCTAAAACTGAGAAATTTAGAAGTCTGAATACTCTTCGGCAACAGGATCAGAAGCACGCTTAAAAAAGAAAACTCAGGATTCTGATTTTTTGTATTTTGGTAATAATGAAGAGTCTAGTAAAGATGAAGGGGAAACTCTGCCAACACAACCTACTTTAACATTGAAAAACCATCTATCCAAACCACCTACTTTAACAATTTTAACATTAAAGGAAAAATACAATAGTAAAAATATGGCACCTGAGAAAAGTGAATGTTTTGATACATTGCATAAAGGCTATTATTTGAACAAAAAAAAATAAATTGTGTCATTTACTTTAAGGTATGTTTTATTATTTGTTATTCGAAACGTAACAAATAATCTGACTGAATTTTGTAAAAATATACATTATAACTTATTCTTTTTTATATAGTATGAATGAAATATGAATTGTATTTTTAGATATAATGGAGAGAGTTTTGCGAGACATCCAAATCCTAAAGATGGATGTCAAACATTTGGTAAGGACAAATAATGAATGTTCAGACATTCCTTCCATAACACTGGAGGAAGAACTAAGGTTCAGTACCTATGAAGACCTTCAGTCATTCAATTATAAACTTGGTGAAGACCAAGACTACTACAAGAAAGTGGTAAGAAAAAAAAATTATATGTTTCTGAAAATTTAAGTAGGTTTTTCTGGTTAGTTCAATACTAAGCTATATATTACTAGTGTATAAGCCTGTCTTCGCCCAGGCGCAGCCTATTTGTATTTACCTAATGTTTGTCTTGAGAAGATACTTCGAATAATCTAAGGTGGTTTAAAGTTTAAAACCTCTATGAAATTTATTAAATATGGAAAATAATATAATCCCTACTTAAAGAATTTTTTTCTATTGCCAATAGGTACTAATTGAATTGGCGGAGACTTCAAAAATCATTTTGAACATTTTAGTGATTTTTTATTTTTATTATCACCCGGTATACTAAATTTTGTGATATAGAAACCAAAAAAATGTCCTTGCTTTTTGGGAGTTTGATATGTATGTATATAAATTGGAATGGGTGAATATTTCTTGATCACTAGTAAGCTCACAAAGGTATATACGCATATCGTATATACGAAAATGGATTATTTGACCTCAAAACTTATAAAATTACATGTAACATAATATTTAACTCCACCCCTTCCTCTACCATTAAGGCGGAGGGTTGTGACAAAATAAATACGCCTTGACTTAAAATCTTAATAATAAAGCTGTATTTTACGCCATATTTTCAATTTTAACCCCCTTTTGCTATTTTTATCCCCTATCACCCCTTTCTTCCCCTCCATTTTTTTATTGAAACGTCAAATCATATAACTCAAAAACTGCGCAAACTAAACATCTTTAAAATGACAGACTTTTCGATTATTTTCCAAAAATTGTAATTTTTATACTAATTTACCCCTTTTTTATCCTCCGTGTTTTTCGTTTGGCTTTTTTTTAGTTGCACGTCATCATTAAGTGCCAAAGAATGTCTGTGCCAAATTTCAAATTACTAGGGATTTTATATATTGGTTTGATGTTATTTCCTAAAAGACTATTTTATTGTTTCAACTATTCAATAAAACAAGGTATTTTTCAGTTGAGTATCCTGTGCTTTTTGGGAGGAAGAGATTTACAAGATACCATCAGAAAAATAGGTACAGCCCTAATTGACCATCAACTGGTCTTGAAAATTAACTGGAGTGGTAAAAATGACAAGGGCAGTCTGAAAGACCTAGGCAAAGTGTTAAAACTAATTTATGGTAAGAAGTATTCTTTATTTTGAATTCAAAATATTGGTTGAAAGGTGATTAATTGCCAGCATAGATGGTGCTATAGGATGAATTAGGAAAAACACACAATATTGAGTTTTAATATATTATTTTTTTATTATTTATTAGTTTTTAATCAGAAATCTTGTGGACATTTTATCCTTTACACTATTTTTTTCCAATAATTTATTGTTTAGTTAAGGGTTAAATGGCAAAGTTTTTAGTATCTATCAATTTCAAAGTCCCAAAATGGCTGACTGTTATTTATGTCACCTAACACTTTTTTTAAATTATTTTTAGACTCATACATTTTTTTCAATTTCATACTTTGAATTTAGTTAGTTATAGGACATTATACATTAAATGTGTCTAGAATTTGGGACATAATTGAAATATGCAATATACATATATGGTGCCCCATTAAAAAAATACTTTAAAAATTAACTTCAATGACAACATCTTATATAATTAGAAATAGTTGCACTACCACATATCTTGCAACTTTTGTTTGTTTTTAGTATATATGTAAATAAGGTACTTGCATGATGAGATTAATATGTACTATTGTAACTGTAAAAGACATTTTGCGAATTTGTTATTTTGAATTAAACATATAGTTTTTGAAAAGTTACCATAAACTTTCACAATAAATTTTAAACCTTGAATACATTTTTGTAGTAGTTCAGGGCGAGTTTTCTGATTTTTTGCTTAATCAGACTTTAACCTAATTGGTTTTCATATAGGTGGAGTTCGCAGAAACCCGATCTGTTCAAACACAACCAATAGTGACATTGACCAAGGTATAACAAATTGGATCAAAAATGCTCCGGATAGATCTGGAGGAAGAACTAAACGCAAGAATAAAAATGATAAGTAGACCATAGATTATATTCTGATATAGAAAAATGTAAAGATTTAAATAATATAAAAAAGTTTTAAATTTCTTATTAAGTGTCTAAATTTAAAAAGTTTTAAAATTCTTGGTAGTTTTTGATTTTATTCTTTTTTGAAGATATTTGACAGGGTAGCAAAAAATTAAATCAATGTTTTTGTTAGATCTGCTCATAATTTTAAAACCTTTAAATTGTTAGGCACAATGTGCATTTTTTTTTCTAATTTAATGGACCTCACATTTCTTTTCAGCTATTGTGCTTTGTGAATTTTTTTTAATATATGATATTTTTGTACTACTACTACTAGAGTTTTTTTTAAGCACATAAACTGAGTTGTGATGTTTTAAAGTAAGTAATAGTAGTCTACATGTATAAAGTTCATATGCTTAAAATAAGTAGAAGCTTTTCACACGAAAATGTATAATAATTAACTTGTTTTCCAGGGTCAGTTACTTTTATTAAGTGCCTGTGGAGCTTGTATTAAAAAAATAGTTCGGTTATTTTTTTAGAATTAATTTTGTCTGCTGTAATTTTTCGCATATCAACTTTATTCTACCTTATTTATTTGAGGTAAATTAAAAAATAATATTACAGTCAATTTCACAAGGACATGAAAAGGTATAATAATGCCTGCAGATAAAAAATTAGCCAAAAATCTTCAATATTGTGGCTAATTGCACTCTTCAATTTTTTGAAAATTCCCATGTATCGGACTGAAAAATGAGAACATTTTGTCAAACAATCTGCAAATTGGGTTCTGCATATTTTCTATTCATTAAATATTCTTGGCAAAATCACCTGATTATTTATAAAATAAGAGATATTTTATTTTTGTTTCAAAATAATAAACTTTTTTGAATATAGAAAACAAGCTGATTTGTTTATGACTGCTTAATGAGAATATGTGGATTCCAATTTTCACTTCATTTCACAAAATAGATTTGCCGATTTTCCAGACTAACGCGACGCGAGGGAATTTTCAGAAATAAAGAGGGGGGAAATACTCAATATTGAAATTTTTTTTGTACAGCATTTCTTATCAGCGGCGGTAGATTCTCAGGTGGCCAGTCTGTAATCCGGGTGTATTACCGCAATCGGTCCGAACGTCTACCGATAACTAACGCACCTGGTGGCCCATCGACTAAAACACAGCGTTTCAGTCGAAAACCACGTCGTTACGCCGGGCCGTGGCCGACAGTCGGCCATGCCCTACCTGCATGCAGACTCTAGTGCCGAGCTTTTGCCGTATGTCGGGCCGAGTTCAGTTTTCGGCGAAATATATTCAAGCCGTCTGCGGCCCGAATGATTTTGGTTTACTGGGTTTGTTGCATGTACTATCCTCACAAGTCCAGATTTATGTTTTGACAATAACCCTGAATATGCACATTCTTAACTGAAACGTTTTATTCAAAATTTTATTGAAATGTATGGGCCCCAATTTGTGTCTCATAATATACATAATTTAACTCATATTGCGCAAGATGCCAAAAAATGTTTGCGCGTTTCAGTTTGAAAACTATATGCAAATTTTTAAGCGTATGTTAAGAAAGGCTGAAAAGCCAATTGAACAAATTGTTCGAAGACTCAGTGAATCTGAATTTGCTCAAAAACAAGGTTACTGCAAAAAAATACCTCCATCTCCAGTCTTAAAAAAGAAACATTATATGGGTCCTCTTCTTGAAAACTCGTTTTCACCACAATATTTAAAATGTCATTTAAACCACTTTAGTGTTGCCAACAAGTCTCCAAACAATTTTTGTGGGTTAAAAGATAATACCATAATTTTGATTTGCAGTTTTGCAACCAGCTCTAATAGCAGTAATAGTGTGATTGGGAAGAAATTTAAAACTAAAAAAGATTACTTTTCTCAGCTTTGTTCTTCATGTTTGCTAGGTATTCATAAAGTTAGCAACTTAGAAGATAAATTGTGTTTTGGACTTTGCAAGATGTAGTAACTAAATATGTTTGTCACTTTCGAATAACAATTCCTTGGATAAATCCTTTGTTTTAATTCCATTAAGACACATAGAAAATAAATAAATACATTTTAACTTCACCACTTTTAAAAACTAGGCAGTTCGTTACTTTTATTTTCTAAGTTTATTAGCTAGTTAGTGATTTTTAATTTCTAAAACTAAACAGTAAATTGTTAGGAACTAATATAATAAAAAAAACTAATTCTAATATAATTTTTTCTGCTCTTTTCAATGGTACTAGGTATTAAGTCCTTTCGCCTCTCGTTATCGAAATATTAGCCTAATAAATGTATTAAGTTCACTAATGAATTGTACCATTGAAAAGAGCGGGAAAAATTATATTAGAATCAGTTGTAACCATTATGAAAAATAATAAATTCAAATAAACCAATCCATCCATTTTATCCCATATATTTCCAGCATTAAATGTATCAGTTTTAGGTTAAATTTTGTTATACAGGGCCCATTGAAAACAAAAGAAGATTTTCGGGACATTTTTTTTATTTCCGTAATTTTAATACAATTAGAAATTTTGCTTAATTATCTTATATTTAGTGCAAAATATCTAAAAGCTGAAAAAAAAACTCTAAATTAAGGAAGAGCTCCATTTTTAAACAAAAAAGAGGTACGTATACCAATAATGCATCAATTATCTAAAAAAAAAGAGTTGTCTGAAAAAAAAAATAAATACAATCAAAATTGTAACAATCTGTTGTGGAGTGGAATATTTATTTAAAAGCTGTAACCAATGATTTATTATTAGTTTTATTTCAATTTTGACCTATATTTTAACTTCTCCAACATTTGGGACACAGCACCTATTTATCAAATACAAGTTAAATGTGAACTAAAATGTATCTAAAAATCCTTTTAAGAGCTGTAATGTGGATAATAGTGGAATTGCCATCTGAAAAAACAGTCGAAGCAATACTCAACGATTGGGTAATAAATTAATCACTCGTTTACTGGCCCAATGGGAAGCCAGAGAAAATTAAACAATTTGTTCTAACATGTATGTATGCCGCCAGAAGAGACCTGGCCAAAGCGCAGAGTAAGTGTGTTGGGAAAAGGAAAAGTATACGGTAAATATTTGAAGCAATTTATACACTAAAATCTGACTTAAATATTATTAGTTAAGTAATTAGATTGGTTTATTATTAATTATAAAAATATATTAAACTGTGCTTTCTATTGGTAGATACTTATCGTGATGCTGTGGACGTTCTTGGCAAGGCGGAATATACCAGTGACCTCGAGTCTTTAGTAGCAAAAAAAAGAACTATTAAAAAACCTCACCGAATAGGATCGAGCAGCAGCAGCAGCAGTGAGGAAGAATCATCAGATTCAGATTTATTAGTGCAAAAGACTGATTTTCCCACTTATGATGGTAAGATTATGTTATAGATAAGGATCAAGAAAGTACTTTTGGAGTAGATTTGTTACCATTTTGGTTTTATAATGTATTCAATTTAATCATAGAGCACATTAATTATAATTTATGATTCCTCTTTTTTTAATCTTCCATCAGCTGGAAGTTTATTTCAAAAGTTGATTATTTGCATGTTTTTTAATTTGGAGTTATCTGACAATAGTTAAGCTCATAGTAGAGATCTGTTAAGTGTATAACTTTCCAAAGTTTCAAGCAAAAGGAATAGCTGATTTATTTTGGAAAACTCAAAAATTATTAACAGCCAATCAATTACAAATTTTACGATACTGTTTATATTTTTTAGCATTACTTCAGGCAAATAAATTAAAAGATTTGGAAAATAGAAAACAAAACTCTTCTCAATGAGTCAGTCAATACTGTTAAGTAGGTACTTTTTTTATTTCTTATAACTTTTTTTTGCTCATAATTTACTATTGTTTCTTATAGCATTTTCACCTTGATATATTCAGTATATTTGAACATATATAATTCTATTTTAGTTGAGGAGAATAATGGAACAGAAATCAACAATAAATGTGCCATCTCCTGTAAGCATGGTAAGTGTTTTTGATTAAAAAAATTAAAACTTTTTTAGTACTTTAAAATTGCTTGAATCCTACGTTTATCTGACGCTACTTCTGTTAGTTATTTTAACATTGATTTATTTTTAGAACTAATTGTCAAACTTCTAAAAACAGTTAAAACATTAAGCGTAAAAGTAGATTTACTTCTAACAGTACAACTTCAACAGTACCTCTTCATGATTTCCCAATTAGAACCATAGAGGAACTTCAAGCTTTTGAAAGCAAAATGAAAGACAAAGATTTTTATGACAAAATGGTAACATATTTTTTTTTTATCAAGTATCCAAAATTTTGTCTGATTGCCTTGAATTTTTATTGTAGGTTCAATTTATATATAGAAGAGGAGGAACATCCACTCAAGATCATGTAAAGAGAAGTTTGTCCATCATACTCAATAATCAAGTTCATAGCAATTTAAATTGGCTAGGTCAAAAAAACAAACAATGTTTTAAAGATTTGGAACTAGCCAAGGCATTAATTGGTAAGTGTCACTATTGAAAAATAGCTACATTTATTACATATACCTACTCTAATTACAATGATATTTGAATGTCTGTTTGTAATAAGAGATTCCATAATTGATATCATGATTAAATAAATAGTACATTTTTATTCGTCACATATTCAAAGAGGCGAGACGTTTACAAGCAAGCAGATAATTGGCATATAATTATGCAATTTGATACAAAATTGCAAATCCATCTGAACACTTGTGCGTGGATGAGCAGTTAGTCCCATTTCAAGGCAAGGCACCTTTTTAGGTTTACATGAAGAGTAAGCCTGACAAGTACGGCTTAAAAATTTGGACATTGGCTGATTGTAGTTCGGCATATACAGTAAATATGCAACCTTATTTAGATAACTTTTTTCACGAAAAAAAAGATTTTTATTACAAAATAGGTAGGGTAGAACGGGGTTAGGTGAACAGGTGGGTTAACTGAACACTGCGATCTAACTGCCATCTTTTAAAACAGGTTGCGACTAACTTTCGTTATAAAGAGCATCACCTAGCCTGTGCTCTTCTGGTATAATGCAATGTTCTCTGATATTTAACGGAATGTCGTAAACGAATCAAAACGTTTTTAATGGCGTCAGAGGAAATTTTGTGCTCCCTGAATTGTTGTAAATAGTAGTGTAAAGACAACATTTAAACAAAAGTTGTAAATATAGTGTTTTTCTGTAAGTATTTTAGCATACATTACGTTTATATAGAATCCTCTACAGCAATGTTATGTTAAGAATTTTATTGTTTAAAATTTTTCATACGTAGTGGGTATAAGTGGACACCTGCCATAAGGGGTTACATGAACAGGTGTCCAGTTAACCTGCCACGTCTCTGTTTCTGGCTTTTCTGCTTAACAGCCCATATAATATATTAACAATAGTGTGCGTCCATAAAGTTTTGCAAAAGTTCTGTTAAAATTCCTATAAACTGGTTCTAAGTATTTAAAAAAAAAATAAAAACGCTTAATGAATAATTAGTACAGGAAGGTCCTAAACGGATAAAATAGCGGCCTTCAATCAAATATATTTCTTTTTTATATTTATAAACATTTTGCTTCTTTAAAATGGAAAAACCACTTCAAATTAATATTGCCTTTTTTTATACAGCAATTTTTTCCTTTATATAAGTTGCGCTCAGAACCGAAATAATCCTCTATAAACCAAAATAAAATGTTAAGCCTTTTTTTAAACTGTAAAAGGAGTCAAATATGTTTTATTTTTGCACATAAGTACATTTTTCTACACCGGGAAATTTCAGAGTTGTAAAATAAAAAACAATATCTCTTTCTAAATGTTTTTAAATCAACGTACAGAAAGATAGATGTTTCTATTCAGTTGCGAAAAAGCCATTATAATTTTTTTTTCTAATTTCAAAGATAACTATTTTAGCCATAACATAGATATACGGGGAAAGATCTACAGGGTTGCCAAAACACATTTTTTTTTCTTTACAGAAAATGCCTAGGAAAAGAATTCGAACGACCAATAATAGGTCATACAGTGCCGCGGAACTCAAGCAGGCTTGTCAAGAGGTTCTGCAAAATGGCCGTTCAGTAAGAAATTTAGCTATGCAATTTGTAATACCTAGAATTACACTGAAACGGTACGTTGACAAATGCCGTGAACACGACTTGGAGTCAATTAATTTCCGTCCAAATAATGAACATCTTATGTCTTTTACACAAGATGAAGAACTGATTCTCAAGCAATATCTACAACGTGCGTCAAACATTCATTATGGTCTTTCCGCAAAACAAGCTAGAGCACTGGCTTACGAATTTGCTGAGGCCAACAACAAGACCATAAAAGAGAATTGGTCTCGGGATGGCATGGCAGGCAAGGAATGGATGTTTAATTTTATGCAGAGGCATAAATTTTCACTAAGGACCCCAGAGCAGACAAGTTTGAGCAGAGCAACCAGCTTCAACAAAACAAATGTGGAGGCATTTTTTAAAAATCTTCGCGACCTTAAAATTAAATATAATTTGCAGGCCAAAGATATTTACAACCTAGATGAAACTGGCGTTACCACGGTGCATAAGCCTCCTAAAGTTCTAGCAACAACAGGTCAAAGAAATGTTGGGCAGATGACTTCTGGTGAAAGATGAACCCTCGTAACTGTAGTGGCAATTATTGGTGCCACAGGAAAATTTGTACCACCGTTTATGATTTTCCCACGCGTGCATTTTAAGGACAATATGCTTTATGGAACTCCTCTTGATACTAAAGGTGCTGCTACGCCTTCTGGGTGGATGAAAAGTGAGCTATTTTTGCCTGTCTTACAACATTTTGTCCAACATGAAAGGCCAATGAAAGAAGAACCGAAGCTACTTATTGTTGATAACCATGAAAGCCACTTAAGTATTTGTGCCCTTAATTATGCCAAAGAAAATGGTATTCACCTTCTGACATTACCACCCCACTGCAGTCATAAGCTGTAACCGCTAGACGTCGGAGTATTTGGTCCGTTTAAGAAGTTTTATGGTGCAGCTTGTGACAGATGGATGGTCAATCATGCAGGAAAAGCCATCACTATTTATGACGTGGGCAGCCTGGTTGGAGAAGCTTTCCTTCAAGCTTTCACACCAAAAAATATATGCAGTGGATTTCGAGCAACAGGCATTGAGCCATTTAATGATCAAATATTCCCCGATGATGTTTTTTTGTCCTCTTATGTCACTGACAGGCCAACTCCGGAGCAAGGGCCACAGCCTGGACCATCGTCAGAAGAAGTTCAGCCGGTAACATTACAAATACCCATACCTCAAGTGTTTACTCAGAAATTATAGTCAGAGCAACAGAATCCTGGAGAAAATCTATCTCAACAACTCTCCCAACCTACACACATCAATATAATAACGCCGGAGCAAATTCGTCCTCATCCTAAAGCTCAACCGCGCAAATCCACAAATCGACGTAAAAAAGGAAAGTCCTTGGTATTGACAGACACTCCTATTAAAGCTAACCTAGAAGAAGAAGCAAGACTCCGGGAAGCGAAAATCAAGAAAAAAGTTAAAGTTAGTGAGGTTAAGAGATAGACTGTGAAAAGGCGTGTTTTGGACGATAGTTCATCTTCTAGTGACGGTAATATCAGTTACCACGAAAGCTCTGATTCTCCTGAAGATTTCGATGAATACGAAAGTAGGCCTAGGGAAGTATCAAAGGGTGACTATGTAATTGTAAAAGTTTATGGGAAAACTAATTCAAACTTCAGATATTACGTAGTTAAAATCGACGACATTTATTTTAACGGTTATGACGTTACTTTTTTAAAGCGACACAATCATACAAAATATTTTTCAAATCATGAAAACGGTTTTGTTCCTTCCGAAGATGTTATTTATAAGCTGCCCATGCCAATAAAAAATAGCAGTGCCCGGTTTGCTAATATGATGTCGTTTAATATAGATTTCAGCGAATTTAGTTTTACAATCTATTAAATCTTATAAGTTTATGTTATATGTGTTATGTTACAAATATACATATCATTTTCAATGAAATCTTTACTATTTTATTAATTTTATGGTTATGTTCAGTTACCCCCGTCTAATGGTTCACTTAACCTGTCTGTCAGGTTAACTGAACAATTTTGCAGGCTCTCGTAAAAGTTGATCTGATAAATCTATAATTTGTTGTTTCATTTGAAATATATTTTTTTTCAATTACCCTTTGAGCAAGTCATGCGTGGAAAAATTGCTACACCCTTATTGTTCGAAAGAAGGTCAGAATGTAAAATTAATCTCGAAGTGGACCAGTTAACCCCAGTCTACCCTACCGTAGAATGGGGTTATTAGGAAATGAGGGGTTATTCGAGAATTTGTTTGAAAAAGGTTAAAAGCGGCTACTTAAAATTCGCAAACGCTCCGCAGATTCGTTAGTAGACATGCAAACGCGAATGCCAGTGCGTCTCGACGGACGGAAATTGTTTTGTTTTGGCGCGTAGGAGTATTAGGAAGAGGACGTACGATTTGCTGGAAGAACTGTAAGTAGTTAACTTTCTCCTGTAAATGTCAACCAATTAATTGTATGATATTGCGACTTAATCCAATTAATTATATGGGGTTTTAGAAAGGTGTGTTTATAATATAAACATTTTAGAATTTTTGTGTATTTTTTTATTCTGTATTTTCTAAATTGGGGCAATTTGAGAACTAACTGGGGGCTATTTGGGAATTCTTAGTTATTGCTCCTATTTTTGAGGATGGTATGAGATAATTGTGCGCAACTATAAAAAAGATTAGGCCATCTAAGAAACGGCAAAAACTATAAGCATTATTCAGAAAATGCCTTGGCCAGAGCGATAAAGGAGGTAAAAAGAGGGCGTTTGACTTCTGAGCGTTTTAAAGTTCCCATCGCAACCATAAGCAGAAGTGCTAGAGGGGGTAATGTTTTTGAAAAACCGGGAAGACCTTCAATATTTTCTACGGAAGGAGTTCGTCAAATACATAAATATTGTGGCAGCATGGGGATTTTCCTTTGACTTAATGGACCTATGGCTTTTTGTAAATAATTACTTGGATAAAAAAGGTATACAGGAGACTCGTTTAACGGATAATTTACCTGGTAGAAATTGGGCTTTAGCTTTTCTTAAACATGAAAGGCTTATTTCTACAAAAAGAGCTTCACTTTCGCCAGAAGTTATTGAGTTTTTTTGATAATGCCCGAGATATGTTATCAGCGGTAGATCCTAGTCTAATGATCAATTTTGACGAAACCAATCTTACCGACAATCCAGGGAATAAAAAATATATTTATAAAAGAGGATCAAGGTACCCCGAAAGGGTAATAAATTCCACAAAAACAGACATAAGCTTAATGTATGTGTATGCTTATGTACTGCTGATGGGCAGATATTACCAGTTTACGTAGTGTATAAAGGTGAGCATCTTTAGAACTCATGAACTGAAGGAGGCCCTAAAGACGCCAGATATAAGCGGTCCAAAAGCGTCGATGCCACTTGTCTTCGAGATTGGTTTTTCACGGTGATAGTTCCATTTTTTACAAACAAACCTGGAAGAAAGGAGAGTTGGTATAAATGAGAGATTAAGTAACTTACTCACATTTAATTTTTATTTTAGGCTCTCATCAGAGACAACTTGTCTTCCCACTTTTCCGAAGATGTCCTTAGAACATGCGAACAAATGGGTATTGCATTTATCTGCTTGCCAAGCAATGCGACCTACGTCATGCAGCCACTTGACGTCGCATTTTATGCCCCACTTAAATTCTGACGACTTGGAAGAAAGGTCAAGGGCGAAAAATGACTACACTGTCAAAAGATGTATTCCCTAGATTGCTTACACAGCTTCAAGACAAGATTGAAGAGAATGGTAAAGTAAGAAAAAATTTAATCTGGTTTTGCTAAAACTGGATTGCATTCTTTAAATCCTTAACGTCCAAAAGAAAGATTGCCTGCATCTTCCATCACAGGTACAGATACTAATAATTTAGATTCGAGGATTTCAGAATCAGTTTTGGACGTTCTAAAAGAAATGCGCATGGGTAATGCTGAGCATCGTAAATAGCTTGCTGTAGTGAAAGGAAAAAGTGCTTCCACATCTGATCTGTACCGGTCTACCAGTAGAAACAAGTCTTTTAGTGATCCTGAGATTAGTCCATGGGAATCATCACATGATGAATAAGACCAGCCAGAAAAAAGTGATGATGATCTCCCTCTAATACACCTAAACAACACCAAACTGCCCCATTAGATAATAACAATGAATAAGTCCAGTCAGAAGAAAGTGACGATGATGATCTTCCTCTTTTTCACTTGAAAGAACACCATAGCAATCTTAAGGTCAATGATTGGGTGGCTGTTCGATATACAGACACAATTTTAAGCCAATGCTATGTACGACAGATAAAATTTATTAACATGCTAAACGGAGAACGAATTTTTAAAATAACATTTTTAAAAAAATCCGCAAAAACGGAAATATTTTTATCTCCTCCTAAGTTAGACGATAACGAGGTAACAACCGAAATGATTGTCATGATACTTAGCCCCGCTAAAATTGAAGGCTCGGGGACCAGGCAGTTTTTTAGCTTTACGGAAAATCTTTCAAAATTAAACATTAAGTAAATAGTTAGTATAGTTACCTTTAAGAAAAAGTTATTTTTAGGTTTTTTGAATTATTTAATGATGTTTTAGAGTTATTTTATGTTTTTTGTGTTACATTTCTAATGTAATGTACAACGTTGCAGGGAAAAGTTTTTATATATATATATATATATATATATATATATATATATATATATATATATATATTTAAACTCGATTTCCAAATAGCCTCTCTAGTGGAGAAATTGCGATATATGCAATTTTAAGCCATGTTCTCAAATAGTCTCACCCCTTGGAATAATTTGAGACCATAAAAAAATTTTTTTTTGGGCTCCCAGATGAGGGAGCCCTTAGTCCAATGTAGGTAATAAATAGCCCTATCATAAGTCTTTCCAATGTCTCTAAAAATTGACCAGGTTTAGTTTAGTTTTAAATATATGGCTAAAAAGCCTTGAAAAAATTCTCTAATAGCCCCATTATACAGTAATAATTTTAGGTAAAGAAGGAAACAAACTAGAGAAAGGCCAAGGACAAAGGGTAGTGATGAACCTAGTAAACCATTTATCTACAGGATATAAAATAACTACTAAAAACTGTTTTACCAGTATTGAGTTAGCTGATAAGCTTTTAGATAAAAACCTTACCTTGTGTGGTAGGTACACTGCGTAAAAATAAACCTTATGTTCCAAAAAAAACAACTTCCAGCAAGATAATAAGAACTTTTCATGCATGTTTGCTTTTATAGAAAATAAAACTTTTTTTCCTTTCCTACGTACCAAAAAAATGCGGCAGTTATTCTTCTATCGACAAAACATAACGATGACAAAATAACTGGAGAGGAAACTAATTACAAACCAGACATTATCTTACAATACAATAAAACCAAGGGTGCAGTGGACACAACAGATAAATTGGCAATGGAATTCACGACACAAAGAAAAAGTAATCGGTGGCCGATGGGAATGTTTTTTCATCCGCTGGACATTGGTGGCATTAACGCCTATAAACTTTAGATGTTAAAAAATCCAATTGGAAAAAAAATGGTTTGAAAAAATATAATCCGTAGATACCACAATGACAAGTCGTTACATTCCAATGTAAAACAGTCCTTATTAACCATTTTGCCAGTAAACGTAAGGAAAGAACAACCTGTTGCCGTTATTGGCAGACAGCAGCGATGTTTCTTATGCGACAGACGTAAAATCTTGAAAGTTTTGTATTCGGCGCTATCAGTTCGTATGTACAGAACATATATAAGTTTGTAACAAGTGTGATAATTAAATTATTATTTAAAATGTCACCAAAATGTTTGTACTTTTTTTCGCAATTATTTTTGTTTTTATTGTATCTAATCATTTTATATTATTTTTTCAAAATGTGTTTACTCCTTTATCAATGCTTATAACTTGTTTTTGTAAAAATAAATATTTTTTTATAAGCAGAATGTTTTACTTTCAATATTCCTTAATTTAAACATTAAAAAAATAATAAGTCAAAAAAGGTTGGGGTACATTCGTACCCCATTCGGTATTTCATGCAAGTTTTTGACCACGGGTTTACGACGGTAACTTCGATTTGAATATTTAATTACTTGTTTGACTCAACCTTAACCAATGTAACTCAACACAATGACCTTTTATAACATATTTATAGTTGATTATTTTGATGCAGCTAGTGACGATTTGGTAGTCCCTACTCAGTTCAGAAATACCTTTTTTTTGTCACATAGACCTCCGTGGGCAATTTTTTTGACTGGTAAGCTTATATATAGCCTGGGTCAGGAGATAACTTCGATTTAAATAACTACTCGTCCAAAACCAATCTCATTCACATGACCCTTTATATTTTTACAAAACTCTATCGCAGATAGTTAAGGTTTGGTAGTCCCTACTTAGGTTAGAAATACCATTCCTTGCCGTAAAAACTTCTTAATTTCAACAGCTGAAAGCCAATTTTTAAAGGTTTTATACTTAATACATAATTTTTAACTGATAAGTTTATACGTTCCATGATGCAATATCTTCGATTTGAATATTTAGGTACCAAGTAATCCGATTCAGCCATAACCAGTGTATTTAATTCACATAAGAACCCTTATACTTATATGATATGTTTGACAAATTCTATTACAGCTAACGAGGCTCCGACGTTCTCTACTAGGTTTAAAAATACCATTCCTTTCGTGATATTAGCTAAGCTGATAACCTGATCTATTTAACGCACTAGTATTTTTGTTTCTAAGTTTTAAATAATTACTAGTCAGCTATACTCATAATTGCGATTGTATTTAACTCACATATAAAAGGTTACATTCATCTTAACAGTCTGTCTGGTGTTCAAGATAAAATTCTTTGGCAGATATTGAAAGTCTGGCATTCCCTACTCAGTTCAGAAATACGCTACCTCCTGAAGCATAAACCTTGTAGTTTGCATCAACCATTTTTCCTGATTAATTTAGAAAAATACACTAATTCCAAAATGTCTACTTCTATAATTTGTAACTAGCATGAATTTTTTCAGATCTAGTTCCATTCACATTTTTCTACTTGAAGGGTTTATACTGGTTGTTGTTGGAATTTTAAAGGTTTTTCCATAGTTAAATGGTAATAAACACTGGATATAATACCTCTATTCTTAACTTAAACAAAGTATTCAATTCAGATACTCATTTCGTCGTAACTTTTAAATAACAAATTATGTACATTGAAGAACCACATTTTGCTTCTGAAAAGATCATCGCAATTTGCACCTTATTCTTTCCCAAACGATTTAAACACAATGTTTACTCTACAATAGAGCAATCAAGAGGGGATATAGTTTATTTAGGGAAAATAAATGAAAAACAAGAATACTTACTATTTATTTCCAAAAGGATAGTTACACTTTTAAAGAAATTTTCACAAAGAAACGAAAATCGTTTTTTATTTTAAATATTTTAAAGCTATTTTGTACCTTCATCAAATTATCTGCCCGGGTGACAAATCACGTGTACAGTTGAACACATGATAACTAAATTTCAAAATAATTTAACAAAAATAAAAAATTGCTAATGTCCGTCGAAACTAAAATAACATTAAGTTTTAAATGACATTGTAGTTTAAATAATAATGTCCGATGAAGTTTAAGTTTGGCGTTGATAATGCGATTTGTACTTATATCGGCAGCTTGAGGTTTAAATTTACCTATACAATTAGACCCAGGCACTTTAAAACTAATTAAAAAAAATATATTTGATACATTTAAAAAATTACCGCATCGCATTTCAAGAGAATTAAATATAATATTTTGTATTACATTCACTACTGGAATAAAATAACATTTTTGCGGATTAATTTCATTTCTTTATGGTACTATTTAGATTTAATAATAAATAATTTCAAATTGTTCATAATAAGATATTTTCTTAAACCTTTTTTTTTTAAGTTAGACCTACAAGAGGAATACTTGCCAATACACAGAATAACATAAAAACTATGTAAAAACCGCTTACACGAAAGAAAACTTAAATCTTATTAAATCAAACCAAAGCATTAACTTTTTTTATAGTTATTTTCCCGCTACCTCACGGAATTATGAGCCATAATATGTTTGACAAAGTTTATTCAGAATTTTCTGAGGAGAATAATGTAAATATTGCCAGTTTATCTAAACTAAAGGAAATTGCTTTTCTAATTGTTTTCCATCTTCAAATAAACTCTTCACCTAAATGAAAAAAAAAAGCCTAAAAATCATCTAAGGGATTTTTGTTAGCAACTTAATATATACTCTCTCCCCAGAACTCATTTGAGTGTTCATACATCAGATATTCTGTTTTAATTTTATCGGTTTAAGTTATATTATGATAATAAATCAAACGAATATAACATACACAAAGCGGCAAGCTACTTCGAACACAGGACTTGTTTTGGACCAGTTCGCATGCGCCCGAAACGCTGATAATTACATGGAGTTCATGAAGTCCTGTGGTTATTAAAAATGTTGATCCATAAATTCTATCTGTAATTGTAAATGGGGCTTCAATGTATTTATATATTTGAGGTAAAGTAACGTAAAATCCAAGAATTACAGTTAAGGGATTGTTTAAAAATTTGAAGGGATGTTGTAGGCATGGCAGGAACTGCAGAATGAAATAACATGTTCTCTGAGAAAGAATGATGGTACCAATTTGTGTTTACAAAACAGGTAATAAGTTATATGTTGGTAAATACTTATTCAAATTGACTTATTCCTTCGATTAGATGATGAAAGGAAGCTGATGGCAATTATGATTTTGATCAGAATCTACTTTTTTAAAATTATTATATCCGTTTTTTATTTTTTTTTATAAATAAAAGCTTATATAAGATTTGAGCTTTTTTAAGTGTCATCTGGACGTGATATAAATGTAAAAGAAGGTTCATAAACGCGATCCCAATGATCATACGATTTTTAAAACGAAACCCAATAACAAATAAATGTTGAATAAACAATTGAATAACTATACCATCGAGTTTAAATTTCAATTTCAATATTTTTAATTTAATATATCTACTTTCAAAAGAACTATAATACACTTATCTGTGTGACCGGTTAAGATAATGAGATTAAGGCAGTCTCAGAAGTTTAAATTTGAGGTTTTTTTGAAGATGAGAAGCAACTTATTTTACGTACTACCTGAAATGAAATGCTGTTTGTTTCGGTTACTTTACATTAATAAGGTTAGGAATTATAGAATTGAGATTATTTAATGTAAGTTATTTAGCTAAGATACAAATGTTAGTACTTCTCACTTCTGTGATGTGTAGGATAGGGAGAAGTTTAGAACTCAAAAATGATAAATTAAATACTTGCTTTCACCAGCATTTACAGTCCGTTACATGGCTTTGGGCACCAACCAATAACCAGTGGCGATTAACTTTCATTGGTTAGTACCAAAATACATGTAAAAGAATGTAAATAGTAGCGTTGCCTTTTACTGTGTCCCACTTTTAAGAGCCTTTAACTTATTTTGGCTAGAGCCTTCATTTAAAATCAAAATGTAAGATTCTAAGTACTTCCTATATTGACATACATTATCTATATTATTAAAATAGATATAATTTTGTTTTTTTCTTTAATTAAATATCTCTACCCACCGGCGTATTATCATTACTTACTATTAATATTAGTTTCTCACGGAAAAACATAAATTTAAAAAAACTATGTAAGACGTTTTCGCGAGACTTGCAGCCTTTATGAAAGAATATACCATATGTGAGGTGAAAATTTTCCTTATTTGTTTAAAATGCCCATCCAAAGTACTTTTTTTTAATAAGTATGGAATTTTTATTGTTATTTTATTAAATAGAAATCTTGCTTCTGCTGCCCTTAAAAAGACCTAAATATCCATTTATTCTTAACGTATCTTAAGGGTAAATCGGAAATAACCCTTAAAATTTTTAAGATGGCAACACTTCACGGTGCCTCATTTGTTAGCACAACTGTTCGAAGACTCTCGTCGAAATCCAACGAATTTCCTTCTAATAACTCGTTGTTGCGTTTTGGATTCAATCGTTTCTATTGATTTTGTTTTAAGGGGTCGGACGAAAACACTGATTCAAAGTAAAAATTAACCTATTTAAAAGTGTTTATTAGGAGTTTCGTCGACTTGATTAGTGTTTCTATTTTATTACTTTTCAAATTTTAGTTTTATCATGCTTGGTTAGTTATACGTTTATTTAAAAGCTTTGTGAAGTATACCATTATACTAAAAACATTTACAAAGCTCACATATGAAGACTACACGGGAAAAACCAGCTATGTCACATTTTTATCAGGTTTGAGTTATTGACGCCATTCTGTAGGTATTTGCTAGCGTTATACGCGGCAACATGAAACAGGGCAAAAACAAGCTTAGTCGCAGAGCTATTACAGATATTTTATTTGCCCTACACGGGAAAAATCCGAGTAGTCCACGCGTAGTCGGTAAAAACCAGTTATGTCCAGTTTCAAGTATCATAGAAGCACGACGAAATTTATTTATTTTTAGTTCGTTCGTTCGTTGCAAACAATAGAGAGGGGTGTGTTTTTTTCTCGGAGTTAAATTGTGCGTTTTGTGGTGTTTTAGTTCATGACTTGTAGTCAAGACATACAGAAATAAGTGATATCAGTGACGACCAGCCAGCCGAAGAATTTCCTGTGAAACGAAAGGGACTTGGACGTTTAAGGAACATTGCGAAAAAAGTGCAATCGCACGAACTCGGTTCAGACTGTAAGTGTAAACGATTAAAATGATAGAAGAATAGAGTAGATAGATAGAAATGAGCAAAATGCGTACTTAGCATCTCTTACTACGATTCATCAGATTAAAAGAAGAAATAGGTCTGAGGAAAATTATGCTTCGCTACATGATTGCTCGTATGGTTATAGGGTAAGAGTTATCAGGGAAAATATTGAAAAAGAAATTCCAGTATGTTTAAAAGCTTTTGCTGCTATACATGGCATTACAAGATCCAAAATTGAATATTTACAGAAGTCCTTAAAGCTTGAAGGGAAAGGTCCGAAAGACAAGGCATTATTAGGCAGAAAATTGATGCTCATATCAAATCTTTCAAGGGGAGAAAAAACCATTATAGCCTAAATAAAACGAAAAAAATGTATCTTCCTTAAGACCTCAATATTAAAAAAAATGCATGGGTTATTTAAAGAAAAATATCCTGAAGTCAATATATCCTATGAAACATACAGAAAGAATTTCAAACTTTACAAAATATCGTTCGGTTACCCCCGGTCGGACACATTTAGTACTTGTGACAAATATCTGGCTGACATGAAAAGTTTAGAGAATAGTACTGACACCTTTGTTGAAGCCAGAAAAAGGAAACTCACTACTCTGAATGATGTACACAAAGCTAAAGCTCAAAGTTTCTATGCAAAAAAGAGAAATGCCAAAAATCACGCTAGGACAGACTATCAAAAAAACGTATCTCTTTCTAATGTTACAACCAACGATGCGTACTACAATCGCCAGTTATCTATGTATAGTTTTAACATACACATTATCCTCCAGAAAATCAATCTACTACACATACCCAGAAACGATTGGCAAAAAGGGATCAAACGAAGTAATTTCATTTCTGTACAATTTTGTGTTCCACGTTCTAGATGCAAGAGTAAAAACCCTAGAAATATTTTGCGACTCCGCTGGTGGTCAAAACAAGAACCAGTCAGTGTTTCAGTTTATCGACTATTTAGTTTACTATAGAAGACGATTTACTTCGGTTAAGCTAACATTTCCCATACGGGAGCCACTCTTACCTCGAATGCGACAAAAATTTTGGCCTTGTAAATTTGAAGACACAAATGGAAACTCCATCAGATTGGTACAATTTGCTAAGGATATCGAGGGTAAAACCAGAACCTTTTATACACATAATTGTCGAGCAGGATATAATACGTGATTGGTCATTCCTCCTATCATCTCTTCACTATGTGAAAAAATTGACATTTAAAATCCAAGAAGTAAGAGAAATTGAGGCGAAATATGAACATCCTCGACTCCTTTTTCATCGTTCTTCTTATAACGGTGCAATCTGTAGCAGTATTGTAACTTCCAATATGAAACCAAATGAAAGATATCAGCTTTTACGACTAAGAGTTTTTCTATCCAGATGTAGCATACACACAAATTTTATAATCATTTTCAAATCATACAAAGAAACAAACAGACAAACAGACGGACATATAATCAGATAAAAAAACAGAGTTGAATATTTCGAAAAAACATTTTTTATATTACAAAAAATTTTCAAACAAGTTGTAGGATTTGGATAGTTTTTTTTTCTATAAATCTTACAATTTTTTAGACATTGTAAGATTTATAGAAAAAATTTGTTAGAAATGTATTTTGGGATTTACTTTAAAGAATCATTATTGAATTAGCCGTCTTTATTTTAATAATTATTAAATATTTTGTTTTCAGGACTGATTCCGATTAAAAAGAAAAAGTATCGAAATTTGCATTGTATTGTGGACCTATAGGACCCCAATTTTTTGCTGATTTGCCGTTTAAGTAGAAGGAATTTCGTTTTATGGTAAACGAAATCTCTTTGTTTATTCTGTTTTTTTTTCTTATATTATTTTTTAATTTTAGGTTTGAAACAGTATTATAGACCTACAGGACGACAGTTTTTGAACGCTTGAGTAAAAGGAAAATCTTTTTTATTTTTTAATGTTAATATTATTTTGAATAAAAAGTTTATAAGGCATGTAAGTTTTATTTTATCAGAAAAAAAAAGAAAAAATGGTGACTTATTACAATACTTCCAAGCAATTTTTTATGGACATCACTGGTTTTTCCTCTGTTTTATTTTGCATTTGCTTTCATTTTTTCCAATATTTCAAAACAATACATATAACTAATATTTTAATTATCATAGAACTGTTGTTTAAACCTATATTTCGATTGGGAAACCTATGAAAATAAATGTTTCGAAAAAATATATTGAACAAATTAGATTCTAACCTTAAAAATGCATTTTCTCAGTTTTGGTCTAAATGGACAAAGCGGCTTTTTCCCGTCTAGTCTTCATATGTCATTTAAAAATATCGACACCAGCAAGTCCTTGGATATGGGCGCCAAATTTTATTCTATAGACTGTGGGTGTAATTTCTCGATTATTTCATTTTAAATATGGCACCTTGTATATTTTACGTATAAATGCAATTCCCGTTTTTAATACCATTATCCTCAAAGCTAACCTTCTTATTCTTATACATATGACGGAGTCAATGGCATTATGTCGCCTCTTCGGGCAGGGTTCTGTCAATTGTCGGTGTTTTCTCTAAAGATAACGGTATCAAACAAAGATTATTCATATTTAGCAAAAGATGCCTATTTAATAGACGTTATACAAGACTTTTCCTATTAAAAAAAAAATCCTTTATGTTATCTGATATTTAAAAGTGAATTTTGCTTTTGATAACATAAAAAAAACCATTAGTCTCCTAAAAGTGGTACAAAATAAAATAATAACACTATACAGTCAATATAAAATAACAACCCGTCCCTATTTCTCAAATTATCCAAATTCAATTTCAAATTGGAATGATTCACAACACAAATCCCAGTATTATTTCTTTTTTCGATCTTGCGTACATTTCGGACAATACCATTTTCCTTTGGGCTTTGTAGTAAGTTGTACACATGCAAAATGGAACCACTCAATTGGACACTGAAATTAATAAAAATTTCTGCATTGTAATTTTATAAAAACAATCATAATAAATATGTTCTAGTTTTCAAAACCTAAAAAAAAACTTAAATTTAAAAACCTCTTAGTTTAATGATTCAAGGAATTTCAAAATATTATTTTAAAGAGAAACAATAGAAAGCAATAAATTAAAATTCTGATTCTTTATTCTAAAAGAAAATAAAAAATTAACTGCTAATAATAATATAAAATGTCTAAAAGAACTTTGCATATTTTGCCCATTAATAGGCATCTGTAATAAAACAGGGCTTTACAAATGAACGCTTATCAAAAAACCTTGTACTGACAAAGGGCTGTATCATTTAAAGTAAAAGAGAGCATATTGAAACTGAGCTATAACAAAATAACGTTTGTATTAGAAGGACATTGTAACACAATAGCCCATAACATATTAACATATATAGCACCGACTTCAGTACCCCGAGTGAGCATTTTGAAGAATAAACTGATGATACCGTTTATTATTGATATTTTGCTAGATATGCAGGTCAGTACCACTACGTGGATCTATGTCAGATTAGCACTAGGTTATTGATTTGTCTTACATTTATATGGCCAAACCATGTTTCGCGTTATGGCTTTAATGTGGTACTGATCCATCTATTGAACAAAATATCCACAATAAGCTATATTATTTCTTTAAATCTGCAATAAAACTGCGCTATAGAAATGTTAAATACTTGATTCGTATATAAGAAATAGTAGTATAATTTTTTGGATGTGTAGCAAAAGAGAAATTGTATTACAGACTGTTGACCTTACAATAAAACCCCTCTGAATGAGCCAAAGCTTTTAATACAGCGCTTTTCCATCGCGCGTTATTTTGTTTCAGTCGCTGCCGAGTTGAAAACGCGTTTTTGAAACAGGACTTTTCTTAAGAGCGTTCTATTTTACATGCGTTTATTACGCACACTTTTAATTCACGCTCATTTGTACAACTCTGTTTCATTACAGAGCCTGTAAAAGTATCCTAAATTGAGCCAGTTTTTTTTTAGCAGTGAACTCTAGTTCGTTGTAATTACCTCGGCCAATATTTATGAGTAGTTTATAGAATTCTGTAAGAAAAAGGTTTTTAGATTTTTTCATAAACAATCGTTTTTGCAGTGTTTACTTTTTAGGCAAAACATATGTAACCTTTTCCACATAATAGAACCAAACTGGCAGAAATACGTTCAATTAAGAAAAAATAGCATTCAACTTTTGCGGTTCTAACTTTATAAATAAAAATATTAATTTTTCTGAATGTAATTATGTTACTTTTTGTAAAAGTAAAATAGAAGCCCTTACAAAAGTTTCCACGGGGAAGTACAACGCAGGCGGGTGGGGCTTCAGCACCACCTTTTCCCGCTCATGCTTGAAACTGTTAAAATTAATAAATCTGCATATGCAATGCATCATAACAGTAGTTATGGAAAGTTTAACACCAGGTCCAAAAATGGCTTGATAATTCGTTAAATCCTGAAGACTGGGTTGGACAGTTAACAAGATGTCAAAATAAAATGCACTTGTCGGGCCTACATTGTCTTTTAATTTATTCAATCAGCGATGATTCTGGTTCTGGACATACTCAATTTTGTAGAAACTGCAAATATAAAAAAGTCAGAAACTGAAGAGTTTAGGTCGAAGGTAAAAACAAAGCTTGATAAAACAAAACATATTTCACCTAATACTACAAAAAAAGACATAAGTCTTAAAAACTTACTTGATGACCACTCTATCAAAATCTTACAGCAGACAAAAGGAAATGCTGCAGCAGTTATGAACTTTTCAACATATGATAAGAAAATTGCAGACCCTTTAAAAAAACTGTCGACCACATCGCAAGGATCCTGTACCAGCCATAGAAAGGCAAACTTATCAGACTTAGAAGGGCTACAAGGATCACATAACTGAGAAAAACAGCTCTCACACCACGCCTTAGCAAGCCTTCACACTTGTATGGACTACCTAAGACTCATAAAGCCAGTATATCACCAATCACACAGGAATTCGTCGACCAGCGAACTATTCAAACATCTATAACACATCACCTGGCCACTGCAGGGTAAGTCTACTTCTTTGGATTCTAGACATTTTGTAAATATTAAGAAACTCCTTAGAACATCACTTTGGAAGCTCTGATGTGGAAAGTCTGTATATGAATGTGCCACTGAAAGAGTCGTCCATTATCAAAACTAGGCTCCTTGAAGATAAGTTTCTTTCCGAAAGAACTTCATTACCACTTGTACCTGTTGGGGTGTTGTCTGCCTAATTCTTACTTTCGGGTTAAAGATAACTTCTGCGCTTCTCTTCTTAGAGTTCATCCTTCTCTCTAGTGATAGCTAATATTTACATGGAGTGGTTTAAAAACTATGCAATAAAAATGACAAGATTTAAAACTAAACTTTGGTTAAGATATGTCAATGACACTTTCATTATGAGTAAAAAATATCTGGAAAATTCTTTAATAACATCTGCCCTTCAATCAAGTTTACTCTGGAAAAATCACTAAAATAATCTGACCAAGACTTCCGTTTATAAAAAACCCACTCACAGAAGACAGGACTTTAACAAAAACTCTAACCATTTTGCAGCTACAACGCAAGGTGTCATTAGATCTCTCTATAACTAAGCCACACCTTATCTTTGGACAAGACCAACATAATTATGAAATGTCAAAATAAAACTACCTCAATTCAAACAACAGAATAGCCAACTGGCTCACTCGTAACTATTCCATATGCAAAAGTAACATACGAAAAGATCAAAAGAATAGAAAGAAACTATAATAACAACACAGCCTTCAGGTCGGGAAACATTTAAAGACGCTGATTAACCAAAATCAAGCCCGATAATACAAATTACAGACAAAATTGTATCTATCAAATATCTAAAAATCCTTCTTTCACAAGGAATAACACTGGAAGAAAAGAATAACAAATAAATCTTTAGTATCGATATTTTTGAGTTGTTTGGAGACAATTACTCAAGCTTTTATGCTTAGTAGTTGTAAACTTCGGCCATAGTTTATACTTAATAACGATCGGAGATGCATCGCTGCTCGAGATGTGAATGAATTAAACACAATGCACGTCCGACAAGTGAATTTTACTCAAATGTGAGCATCAAGCAGAACACTGTCAACAAACCAGATAATGCAACAGAACTACGGAGAAAATCACCTTATGTCAGGTAAATCAAGCTGTAAATCAAGTTATGAACCAGGCAGATGAAGGAAAGAGTAAATGTAGAAGCAGCACAAAAACAAGAAGATCCTCCATCACGATCTGGTGTGCAACTAGAGTCTGTGAACCATGCTCTTATTAATACTCTGCCAAACTTAATAATGAAATCACACCAGCCAATCTTACAGGTGCGGCATTGAAAAAGTGGCACTATGTTGGTTGTGTTGCAAATAATGCAACTTGCTTATCTATAAAAGAATATATTAGGAACAAAGTAACAATAGATAATGATGATGACCTTGTGGTTCATAGTATTCATTCTACTTAAGACTTTTGCTGGTTTAAGGTTGGAATTGACCAAAGTTATGAGGCTCAGCTCAAGCAGGAATCATTTTGGCCAAAGTACATTTTGGTGAGAGATTTTTTTGTTTCGTTGTGTAAACAATAGATACAACTACCCTCAAGAGGGGAATAGCAGAACCAAAACAAATTTTTTAGGAGGGATGAATCGTCAGAATCAAGTGTACAAGTGTATTGAGAATGGGTATGCTTTCAGTATATTATCAGAATGTGAATGGTTTGAGGGCGAAACTAGCTGACCTATGTAATAATGTATGTAACAGTGAATATGAAGTTATTATGTTAACAAAAACGTCTCTGAATGAGGATTTTTGTGATCCAGAACTTGGTTTGTACAATTATATAACATATTGGAAAAATATAAAGAAATTACAGGTAAAACAAGAAATGGTGGAGTGTTGATAGCAGTTAGCAATCGATTTTGTTCCAGAAGGATAGACTTGGCTAATGACCACTCTGAAGAGATTTGGATTGCAGTTGACTCTCACAATCTTAAAATGCTATTTTGCTGTATATACATACTACCAGCATCTAGTGCTCAGTATTATGACTTTCATTGTAAAGCCATTCAACGTGCTGCTTAAGAATATAACAACTACGGTGTCTGTATAGTAGGTGACTATAATTAACCAAAATTAAAATGGTCAAATGATTCTTTAGGAACCATGACATTTGGTTACTCTCTGGCAGCAGAATCTATTGTATACATTTCCTTACCTGACTCTCATGCAATTGAACAGCATAACCAATGTAAATCGTGTGATATTAGACTTAGTCTTTTCCAATAATGAGTGTACAGAAGATATCCTAATCAAATGTGATCAACATCATCCTGCTTTACTTATTAAATTGAAGTGTGATAATGGCTGTGATTTTTGTGAATATGAGGATGAAATATTTAATTTTAAAACATGTAATTTTAATGCAATAAGTGATTAGTTGATGAATGTTCACTGGGAGAGTATTCTTAACTCTAATGTAAATGATGATGTAGAACTGTTTTATGATATTATCAATGCTGCTATTGATTTGTATACTCCTAAGGTTAGGACTAAGAATAAGTTTAAATTTCTGATATGGTTTAGCACTGAACTTAAAAGTGATATTATTCAAAATGAAATTGCTCACAAAAATACAAGTTAAGTAATAACACTGATGATTATA
The DNA here is from genome assembly GCA_030620095.1 of Kuschelorhynchus macadamiae. Lineage (NCBI taxonomy): Eukaryota > Metazoa > Arthropoda > Insecta > Coleoptera > Curculionidae > Kuschelorhynchus > Kuschelorhynchus macadamiae. The sequence continues at coordinate 283,854 of JAUTXW010005262.1, read as the reverse complement.
ACCATTTTAGAGAATTAAGGTTATTATGTAGGGAACAGACTGATGATTGTTATAAAGGGTATATAGACAGAATTGAAAATGTTATAGTTAATCCCAAGAATTTGTGGACAGGGAGGATGTTAAAAACGATTGCCCTATCACTCTTATCTCCCAGTTTCCCAAAGTACTCGAGTCACTTGTAACTTGTGATATTATTATAAATGAGCAACATGGGTTCGTTAGCGGTCGATTTACAACAATAAATCTGTTAAATTCTAAGTTAGCCTCTAACTGTTTTACCCTTCGTATTTTAGCTAGGGAATTGGATCCATATACTGTGAAAAATAGCTACTTTGCATTGATGGATTCCCATCTTAGATATGGAGTATGTTTTTGAGGAGTGTGTTCAAGACAACTTTTTAGTAGTGTTTTCATTTTACAAAAAAGAGCCATAAGTGCAATATAGGTTAGGTTTAAGGATTTCATGTAAACCATTTTTTATTTCAAATAAGATTCTTACCTTGCTATTCCTATTCATTCTCGAGTCAGTATGTCGTATACTTAAAAACTACAAACATACTATATTTGAAGAAAGAAATTACAGTACTCAACAAACACACACCTATACCATCGACTACTTTGGTAAGGAATTCTATTATCTTTAGCAGCAGAAAACTGTTTAATCATCTTCCATTAAATATAAAGGTTACTGAGTCAGAAAGAATATTCAGAGGGGAAGTTAAAAGACTGCTAATTGAGAGAGCATACTATGAGGTATCTGAATTCTTCAATGACAAATTTTAGTATTTTTCAGTTGCATCTCTTGTATTGGTGTGTGCTCTCTGCCTCTTCACTTGAAGTAAGTCTAGTGGTATAAGTATGTTCTTGTTTGTCTAAATACATATATGTACTCTTTATTTGCTTTTAAGTATGTAGTATTTTAATTTTATTGTACACTTTTTATTTTATTTATACCTTTTATATTTTTGACTAGATGATGAGGAATGACTGGTTCTTCTCTACTATTTAATGTATTTTCACTGTGCTGACAGGTTGTAGTTTTATTTTTATTTTTAATTTTATTTTTATTTGTATTTAATTTTTTTGTTTTTCAACTAGGTAAATATATGTAAATATTTTTATTGCATCAAATATTTTTGAAATTTTTTTTGGTAATAATTTTTCTTCCAGCTTTGTCAATAACTTACTTGCGACAATAAAGCTTTTTTGAGTTTGAGTATATGAGCAAACTCTATCAAGATCCTTGAAGATGGGTGTGTCTGTCGACTCGGTGTATACTGTATACTTATCTAAGGCTTTCGATAGAGTGGATCATGCTAAGCTGATTGACAAACTATATGAGTACGGGGTGGGGGGCTATTTAATAGACTGGATATATTCTTATCTTGTGGGTTGAAGACAGATTGTCTGCCTCAGGGTGGTCAACTGGCAATTCTTCTATTCAATATCTTCATCAATGATGTAGAATGTTTTGATCACTGTAAAGGTTAGTGAAGGTCATAAAATACTGGGCTTTATCATTACAAGGGACTTTCACCAGGATGTGTACTGTAAGTTGTTTGATAGTTTCGTTTTGCCTAAATTGAAATATGGTTGTCGTATATGGGCTCCACAATATGATAGTTGGATTAACTATATTGAAAGAATCCAAAGAAAGTTTCTTAAATTTCTATATTTTAAAAAATTTGGTTACTACTCTGCGCGAGGCTTTAATAATTGGACTTTGCTTCAAATGTTTAACTGTTTATCCATGGAAAAAATGAATATGCTAATGATATTGACATTGACAATATTTCGCTGAAGCAGTTCAAGAACAAAATAACAGATAAACTTTTTCAACCTGTAGCTTAGTATTATTGTATATGTATTTTTAGGACTATAACCATTGTTGTTAGTATGTAAAGTTGTATAGTGTATTTAATATATTTATTGTGTTAGCTTTAAGTCCCAGTGTCTGTAATTGGCATTTTTCTTCTTGCTGCTGATACTGAGAAATAAATAAAAAAATAAATAAATCAAGTTCTGCTTTATGCTGATGACCTTAAGATCTTTAGAGACACTGACTCTGACTGGGCATGTGAGGGAATGCAGGATGACCTTCTGAGGTTCCAGGAGTGGTGCATACTCAATGGTATGAAGTTGAAGACCAACAAATGTAAATATATTAATTTTCTTGAAAAATATCACCAATCATTAATTCATATCATCTAGATGGAGTACAGCTGGAAAATATTGGTAGTATCACGGATCTGGGTGTATTCTTTGATGTAAAGTTGACTTTTATAGACCACATTGCTCACTGCCATAATAAAATGTTGAAAATGTTCGGATTTGTAAAGCGCCATACTAAAGACTTTACTAACATAACTGCTACTTTCTACTTCTATTGCTCGTTTTCAGTTGGAAACCAGCACATGTGTTTGGTATCCACACTTTAATCTGCATATGAAGGCATTAGAACGTGTTCAAAACAAATTTTTGAGATATATTGCTTTCGAACTCGGCATTCTTTCTGAACATACTGATCACCCCTCACTGTTGGGTTTCCTGAATCTCAAATCAATTGTTGAGGAGAGAAAATAAAGGTCAGCTCCTTATCTTTAAGTTGTTAAACAATCATATGGTCTGTCCTGAGTTACCAGCAACTATTAATATAAATGTGCCTGCTAGAAGCTTGAGCGTAATAACACATTCACTATGGAAAAACATCATACCTTGTATGGGCAAAACTCATCTATCAACAGAGCAATGGCGCATGCTAAAGAAATCTAGAGTGGATTTGTTCAGCGCTTCCCTAGGCAGAGTGAAGTTTCATTATAATGTTTGTGATTGTATTCTATTGGATGTTATTGTAATTTTCATTCTGATCATGACCACTGCAGGGGCGTGCAGTCTATGGAAGCAAGGGAAGCAGTGCTTCCCCAAAAACATCTAAAATGTAATTTTTGAAATAGGAAACCATTAAATTAGTTTATATTAAAAATGCTAAAATATTATCTTAATTATCAAGCCCATAATAAATGCGGCCTTGACTCCGACCCAGACACAATAGAATATCGAATAGAACCTATGCGGGCCGCTAGCTTCTCTGCAGCCAAGTCCTGTATGATTGATTTCCTGTGAATCGAGTCAGAGGTTACTGAGCTTTCCACCGGCTGTTTGCAATTTTTACATTTCAGTCGCGTGCTTTTTAAGTGGTGGCGGAAGCTATCGTTGGAGTAGCTTCTTTGTTTGAACGGCTATCTGTGTTGTGTGATACGTACGTCGCGTCGTGCGATATGGAAGACAATAATACGGACGTGGATATGCAAATACAAACTTGGGCTGTCGGCAATAACGTTTTAAATTAGACATTTTTATCCGGAAAAACAATACGAACAATTTAAATGGTTAACAGGGTGTGAAAATATAAGTAAATTATTTTGTTGGCCATGCTTACTTTTTGAAAATGAAAAAGGTCTCTGGAATAAAACTGGTTTTTCCGATTTAAACAATTTCCATAAAGCTGTGAAAAGACACATTATGTCCAAAGCGCATTTGCAGGCCGTCATAAAAGAAAAAGTCTTCGGCAAAACCAGAATTGAACACGCCCTTAATAAACAGTTGGAAAATAGTCACCGCCAACACGATGAACTAGTCGATAAAAATAGGCAAATATTAAGAAGTCTTATCGATGTTGTTTGTTTTCTCGGACAGCACGAATTGGGATTTAGAGGTCATGACGAAACAAGGGTTTCTTCAAATAGAGGAAATTTTCAAGATTTGCTTAGTTTAATGGCTAAATATGATGATTGCTTAAAAAATCATTTAGAGCAGTCTAGAATGATTTAATTTCTGCTGTTGCAAACCATTATTCTAAAAAGAATTAAGTAGGAGATTGGCGAGGCGCGGTTCATTGCTATTGTTCTGTACGAAACAACTGATATCACTAATTTTTGCCAATTATCTATAGTAATACGCTACGTTAAAACAGACGGAAGTATTCAAGAGCGATTTTTAGGTTTTAAGAATGTGTCCGAAAATCGTACAGGAGATGCATTATAAACCGTAGTTTATAACGTTACTAGAGAAATTAATGGAGAGAAAAAATTAGTTGCTCAAAGCTATGATGGAGCTGCAGTGATGGCAGGACAATTAGGGGGTCTACAAGCTGATGTTCGAGAAACTTTCCCAAGCGCTGTGTTTGTCCGTGGTTTTGCTCACAAATTAAATTTAGTTTTATCCCAGTCCATCAATCACATTAAAGAGTGTAAAGTGTTTTTCGTTACTTTAAGTGGCATGGCTGCTTTTTTTCCAAGTCAACAAAACGTACACAAGCTTTGGACTCCATTGTCCACAAACGATTGCCCAAAGTAGCTCCTACTAGGTGGAACTATAATGGAGAACTTGTGTTAACAGTATCTGAAAATCGTGAATCACTGATTGAACTATTTGAGAATATAATAGAAAATAATGAAACGTGGGACTCAGAAGCAATAAATAGTTCCGAGGGGGTTTTTGGACTGTTTGAAACGAGATTTTAATTTTAGTTATTTGTTGAACATATTTTCAAAAATATTTCCATTCTCGGACAATGTTTTTAATATATTACAAACTTAGGCTTTTTGCCTAAAAAAGTGGATGATTTTAAGTCCATGTTAAGCCAAGAAAGAGATGACTTTGACCTATTTTGGGAGAAAACGATGAAGTTAAATGTAGAGCCACAAGCCAAGCGTCTTCGAACAGACAAGGTGGGAGATGTTCAAACATCATACAGACGCCTCTTATGAAATAATCCATCAAATTCAGTAACAAATAAACTATAGATTTAACAGTTTAAATGATTTTAAATTCCTCGAGCTCTGCAATTTTGATGCATTTAAAGGAAAAACTTTTCCATTCATTATGGCCAGTTCTTCGACCGAGTGTTAATGCGATCTGAACTAAAAGTGATTTACGAAACTGATGACATTAGCTCAAAAAATAACGCTAAGGAACTAACACAATTTTTAAAAGACAAGGAGCTGGAAGATGCCTACACCGAAGTGTCGAAATTGTGTGAATTAGTATTGTACCTGCCACAAGTTCATCAGTAGAACGCAATTTTTCAACACTTAAACGTATAAAAAATTCAACGGGGCAGGACAGACTTTCGCATACATCGCTGTTGTCCGTTGAAAATAAACTTCTCCACAATATGTCGGAGCAGCGACGTTTTTATGATGACGTCATTGACGAATTTGCAAAAAATGATCGAAGAATCGAATTACATTACAAATAGGTAAGTTTCTAAAAATTGCTTCCCTTTCTTAAAATTTCACCGCACGCCCCTGGACCACTGTTTTACTTATTTTTATCATTAAGGTATAAGAGATTGTGCTCTGGTATTTATAGTATTTACTCTTGTATATTTTAATTCTTCTGACACCAATCTTAATAATTTATTTTTTTATCTTTAGAGGTGTAGTCTACTCAATTTAGAAAATAAGACTTTGTAATTCAAATTGTAACTGGCATTTCCGTAAATAAATAAATAAAATAAAAATCTTTATACACATATAAATTGTAATAATTTCCTCTTATACAATTTTCCCATTTTTTTTATTTCTTTTATTAAAACAATTTTTTTATTAAAACCAAATATATTTTTTATTATTTCTGAAGAAGTTAAAACTCTTAAAGCAGATTCATAAAATATAATTATATCTCACTTTTTAAATAAAAGGGAAAATATGAGAGATAACTTCAGGTAGTTCGGCGAAAATCCGTAAAGAACTTTTAACAAAACATTTATCCCAATGAATGAATAAATAAAAAGTAGAATAATTATAAGTACTGTATATATATAAAGTTATCAGCAAATAACTACAATTGTAGGTACATAAACTGTAAATTAGGTAGAATTTGCTATAAGGACCATCATGGGTAAAGGCAAATTTACCGATTTTTTTATATTTAAAATAAGATAAAATGCTTTATATTCCTTTTTTCTTGATTGTTTTAGATATAAAAACGAGGTTCCATTAAGAAAATCATATTTTTATCTATAATATTGAAAGTGGTTACGTTGCAAAATTTGCTTTTTAATTTTTCTTAATATGTCTATCAATTTAGTGCTATGGTGAAGAAAAGAAAGCATATTTTTTTTGTTAAAAAAGCAGATATTGCAAAAATGACTGACTGTCAAAAACCTAAAACTCTTTTTTTGTATAGAATTTTATGAACTACAATTTTGCTCATAACTATTTTCTTTAAAATCGAGATAACTGCAAAGGACCACCTCCTCTTCCAAGAAAAACCTTAAATTCAGGGTACTTTTGAGGATATGCTTAGGGCATCAAAATAAGTCTCTACAAAAATCCAGTTTGCTCGAAATTTTTCCCTTTTGGGGCTAATTTTATTGAGCTAGATTAACACTTACATCAGGATTGTCACATCCAATCATTTCGCCATAAGAAACCTGATGACACAGACAATATGTTGGCTCATTCGGATCAACAGGCATATCCAGTACGTCACTGGGATGGGCAATTCCTGCTAAACCGGGTAACACTGCCGCAACTGCCTCAGCCACTGTAAAAAAACTCACAGTCAACTTATGAAAATAAATCTTTTTTTTTATTGAAAATAAAAGTATATTTTTCAAATGAGTGAACTATAATCTTTATTATTATATCAATATATTATAAAAAATTTAATTTTTTGCATAAGTCAAATAAAACCAATGACATGAAGTTGATCAATTGATTTTTCAATATATGAAAAATCAAATCAAAATATGCTTTATTTTCAAAGATCGTTATTTCATTGACAAAGCCAATTACAAAATAAAATTATAAAAAATAAATAATACCTATAAAAAGTTGAGAAAAAGACGGCTTATCATAACATAAAAGAGAAAACAATGTACAAAGGTCAAATTGGTAATACAGTAATAATAGGAAATAAAGCATTAGTCAAACATAAAAAAAATAACATTGTAGTATCACATATAAAAGAAAAAGTTCATTTTTACAAAACAAAACAAAAATGAATATATAAAAATTATTAAAAATAATCCATAAAATATAAAAAAGAACATTAAAATAAAATTAGAATAAAATAATAAAGATTAGGTATGTGCAATAATAAAAAGTAACCACCATAGAATTCCCCCAACTCATAATAAGCTTTCTCAATCAAAATTCTCTTCTCAAAATTCTGAAGGACCTCAAAGTAGCACAACCCTTAACAACCTCAGGAAGATGGTTAAACATCTTCCTGCTCTCATAAATCAGAGAATTTTTGAAGCGAGTCGAAGATGGGATTGGCAAACAGAGATCATGAGACTGTCATAGGAATGGTCTGGCATAGACATTCTGTTCTTATGTTTATAAACCATGCAAACCGTTTCCAAGACAAACAATGATGTTAAAGTTAATTTTTTTTTTATTTAAATAGTGGTCTGCATGGTTCTCTACTATTAACATTACAACATTAAACTGTTTTTTTTTTAAGAATAAATAGCGAGTTTAGCAAACAGTTATTAGAGTTACTCCAAAAGACAATTCCATAGCGTTAATGCGACTCCACAAGTGAATGGTAAACTAATCTCACTCGACACCATCCGAACGGTATAGCATCCAGATGCCACTCTCCTGCACAAATTGAGAATGTGTGCCTCAAACTGCAGTTGAGAACATCAATAACAATCCCCATTATTGTTGTGTTAACCTCCAAAAGAGACCAACACTCTGGTCTCCAACAGCACATCCAAAACTCATAATATTGGTTTTGCGAATATTCAAAAAAAAGAAATTTGAGTCGAACCATTTTTTGATTTTAGGCAAGTCTGCCGCTATTCTCTCTCTGAAAATACACATCCCAAATTCACGCCAAAAAATCGAGGTATCGTCCGCAAAGAGAGTGAACCGTCCTCCAATATCGATATCAGTCAGATCATTAATATACAACAGGAAGAGAATCGACCCCAGGACCGAGCCCTGTGGAAGACCACATTTCACCTTACCGGACCGAGATGAATCCGCGCCAACAACTACACTGTGAGAGCCCTCCAAGAAATGACTCAAACCACCCCAACACCCTACCTCTGAAACCATAAGTAGAGAGTTTCTTTAGCAGTATTTCACGACTCACACACAAGTCGCAAAACACCGCCGCAACCAAGTCGCCATCATTAAGGCCCAAATAGACTTGTTCGAAGAAATGAAAAATCGCATCATCTATACCTTTTCCAGATTGAAAGCCGAACTGACTGGGGTGTAAAATTTCATGTTGATAAAAAAAGGACAGCATGCGCACCTTAACCAGCTTCTCAATTATCTTTGATAATGTAGAAAGCAAAGAAATGGGTCGAAAGTTACTCGGATTATCCAATTCGCCCCCCTTATACAGAGGAATCATCAGAGCGCTCCTCAAGCAAGACGGGAAGTCACCCTCAGCCCCAAAATGAGCTTCAAGGGCACTATTAGGCAGCGAAAGAAACACCCTAGCCGACAGTCCATCCCCGTCAGAAGAGCTTTTATTTGTGATGCTGCCAATGATCTGCAGAAGCTCCAATAGATCCATAGGGTGGAAGAAGAGACTGCCAGAGACAGATAAGTTATAGGATCAACAGCCCTATCCACCCCATCCACAAGGCGCCCCGCAATAAAGCAATAATAATTGTTAGGATCATCTGGTGACACCTCCGGGACACTCATCCGAGACTGGTTCCTGCTAATTAAGGCTAAAATCTATTTGCCTGATTCCAATAAATAAATATAGAATCAAAAACAAGAATTTTAGCCAGTATGTTTCAGTAACTTAGAACGTAAAATATGCTCGTTTTTCGCAAGAAGTTATCGCAATTTAGCTGCATATCAGTGAGTACAACTTTCTTTTATAAATAATGTGCATAAAAAACATTTCTTCTTTTCATATTGTAGCCCTCAAGAAAGTAACATAGGTTTTTTATTAAAACATCATTTAATTGATGACAGTTGATGTCAAAGCACAAAGGGACCACATGTCTTCGTCTTGTTAAAATATAATGAAATTTTACCTGGTCTAAAATGTACGATACTCAAGACAACACAACTTTTACACAGAAGAAAATATAAAGTCATTTTTTTTAATCTATTTTAAATTTAATTAAGCCGCCATTTTATTCTGTCATATGAGCCTTGAAGTTGATGTCAATCGGGAGTGTAGTTTTTCAGCTGGAAGTCCTAAAACGCAAATATTTGCAAAAATCTCGGAGGGTGGTATTTTTACAACTATGACAAAAATATTTGAGAAATACCATTTTAATTTTGTTAATTATAACTGTTAGAAACGCTGTTACTGTTTTTTTTTTAATTAAAAACACACGATACAATAATGCAAATGATGAAATGATACGAACCCTCACCTGCCGTTGCTTTCGCGCCACTAGCTGCACTACCCGATTTATCTATTCCAGCACCCTTTTGCCTCTTCTTTTTATTGCCACGAACAGTTCCTGAAGAATCTTCTTCACTTGAATTTCCAGACCGCTTTTTCTTATCTGCCTTGCCATCCTTAATTTTTTTCCTGCCTTCTGTAAAATTAGAAAAATAACTAAAATAGAAATAAAAAGAATACTTTTATATGTATATAAGTATGTATAAATATAGAAAAAGATTAAATACTCCCATGAATATTTATCTTGTGTTATATATTTAAATATTTCACACTATATTTTGTATTTAGTACTATGTAAATATAGTAAATGTATAAATTTTAAAACATTAGATCCTAATATATATATATATATATATATATATATATATATATATATATATATATATATATTTAGTACACAAAGCGATTTTTTTTTTGATTTCTCCAGCAGCTCACACTTGAACATTTAATTTTTTTATTTAAACTCTCTACCAACAGACGTGTTATCACTATTTGTCGTTTATTCTTATTAACACTGTTATATCGAATTCTGGCAGAAACCCAACACAGTTGCTGAAAAATATGTTTTTTTTAAATAAATCAGGAATTTTTTTATCATTTTATTAAATACAAATTCTACAACTGCTACTCTGAAAAAAACCTGAACTAAATATCCATTTGCCTTTAATATATCCCAAAGGTAAATTAGGAAACAACCCTTAGGGAGAGTATTTTCATCCCCAAATAACTTTATTCTTTGAATATTTACCGTGTTGGGAAAATTGTAACCATGGAAAATATCCACTGAATAAAATTATATGAAGATGAAAATACCAGCCCTTAATATCAATAAGATGGCCACAGTGTGATAACCGTATTCGTTGTTGGATTTGGGTCTAAACGTTTTTATTGATTTTGTCTTAAGTCGGTCGGGAACATAACGCGAGGTACAATAATCCGTTAAAAGGGATTATCAGTTTGATTTTATTTTTATCATGATGAGTTAGTTATAAATTTTGTTCATTATAACGTAAGCCTTACAGCACTGAGAGTTACTTTTCTGCATTCATTTGTGCAGTTTTAAACCATGTTACCGAAAACTTAATAAATCATAAAAAAAATATATAAAAAAAAGTTATGGTTATGTACATGTGTTTGTTTACATTTTGGTGCGCGATTTTTGTTGATTTTCTTGAGAAGATTAGCCCAAATAATTCATTCAATCCTGTGAATTGTGTTTATATTGTGCAGTGTTCATCATAAACTATTGTTTTGCTCTTATTTACTGTTTATTCTGCCTTTATTTTGTGGATTAAATATCCCATTTCTTAAATGGATTTTGTACTGTCTGCTTTTCCTTTTCTAATTTTTGGCTGTTGCCAGTTCAACTATTCATACAGTATTCTCATACTCCCGAAATTATGCCGTGCAGTCACATTGCCAATATTAATATTTGCAACATAAAAATCCAACGTTGCTACGTATGCTAGTTGTTTACTGCAATAGTCACATTTCCAATATTCATATTTGCAACATAAAATTCCAACGTTGCCACTTACACTAGTTTTAGTTATTATTTTGTCCTTGGATTTGTTGAATTAAATGTGTTAAGGTAGCTATACTTAATCTTATTTTTTAATTGTATAATTAGTATATTAGGTTTTTCCAATATTGTAGGTCCGACGATGCTCGCAAGCGAAACACGTGTCACCTTAGGTTTTCTAAAATATTTGTTTGCTTGAGACTAAGACTGTGTTTTATTTAACAGAATTATAAACAGCTCTTTGAGAAATATGGACGACTTTTTCCAACTAGTTTCAGTACCAAGAAACAGATATACTGATATGGCGGGAGGGACCAAGTTTTTTAAAAGCAATTTGTAATGAGACAATAAACAACGGCTTTTTGGATATCCCTGCGACATGTGCTTCAGGGTAATTTATGCTGACTGTTCCAAAGCACAGGCACAAGAAATTCGTGTGATACCATGCCAAACCAGAACACTCATTCATCTCTGCCCCGATTGCGTAATTGAATTCAAAAAGCTACCAAAAACTTTTAAATTGGTAGAAGCTCTTCAAAAGGAGGTTGACCTTCGAGGCCATATTGAGAAAATAGAATTTAACCTTGACGAAAAAATCACAGTTTGTGACAACAATCCAAAGCTAGTGACCCTCGAAGATGTTAAAGTACAGAAGAAAAAAATCGACTCCAAGGCAGAAATTTCAGATGTTAATAGGAACATAAAAGTGTTACAAGATGAATTAAGACCTTTGAAAGCAGATATGAATGTCAATACCCCAGATAATTGTCCTACCAAGATACCTCAATTTGTCATTGAGAAATATTTAAATGCTCAAACCGAGCAAATTGCTTTAAAGCTTGGTACCGTAGTCAAACGATAAAGGAAGCTAGCACAGAACTCGTAAAGTTTATAGTACCTAGCTGAGCATCAGTAATGCTTGGAGCTAATAGAGACTTGTATTATGGCGAGGCAATCAAGAATACCAAGATTCTCGAACGGCCGGACCATCGATACAGAGAAGCATACAGCGCCATCCAGAGATCCAAACCACATATAATCAACATATGTTTCTAGTGGTATTACAGCAGCATCTGACATCATTGTTGGAACTGCCGATGACGATATAACTGGGTCGAAACCTCTCAATGTAGCGGCGCATAGGACAGCTGACCACTCTCCAATCTAGAATGGACTCCAAAATGCAGAATATAACTGTGTTCAAGGTAAAGACAGATAGAAAATCAAGTTCATTCAAAATCTTCGTGCCTGATAAGTATTTGGACGATGTTCTTAGAGCAGAGAATTGGCCGAAGAGCGTGTATGTAAAAAAATGGAGATCTAGCTACCCAATGTCATAAAACAAGCAGGGCACGGGCTCAACCTATGGTTCGCCAGGAAATGTGCATAATTTTCATAGGACACGGAGAGCTAGGAGGTTTTAATAAACAACAGTATGACAGAAAATACCCTACGTATATCAACATTCAATGTTTATCAATAAAATAGAAGAGTTGTCATTTTTTCTTGCTGATAAAAATTATATGATCTGTTTCGCTGAGCATTGGCTCACAAAGGAGCAAGTAAACGTGGTGAACTTACTTGGTTTCTTGTTTTTGTAGAGGTATTAATGGAGGAGTGGTCATGTATGTTAAAAACACATTAATAGAACATAACAGAAACATCACTTAATTTGAATAAATACTATCAGGAACGTATTGGCGAGTTTTGCGGAGTGGAACTCCATAAAAGTAATATTATTACTGCATATAGATCTGGCAAAAAGGATGCTTTAGAGTTTTTTACTTTACTGGAAATTCTCCTAAATGATTTCTCAGAAGTATGATAATCTCATCCATCATAGTGGGATACTTTAAAATAGATCTTCTTGTTCCCTCATTAAAGCTTGAAGAACTAATTTGTCTTGCCTCATTAATTAAACTTGAAACTAAAATTGCTGAATTGTGTTTATCTGATCATTATATGCTCAGTCTTACTTATGTACTCCCACAAAAATTAAAAGTGTACCCATTTAAAAAAGAACTATTACAGAAAATGGCTTAAACCATATTTGTGAATGTCTGAGTGCAGTTGACTGGTCAGAGTTTTTTGTCCAAAGATCTATTCCATGACCGAATTTCTAATAAACACATATCAGAACATTTTATATAATTGTTTTCCTCTTAAAAGGATTTTTCAAGGTGGCCAAAGAACACCTGTTTGTTGGTTTAACCAGGACATTCGTAATATGCGAAATACATTTAATGCTGTTAAGTGTCATCATATTGATGAAAATTCTCGATGAGCTTATGATCATCTGAAAAAAGATTATGGGAATAAATTAAAAGAAGATAAAAATAATGCTTACAAAAACTTTATTAATGAATCAAATAACAAAATGAAGGATTGTTGCAGGTTAGTTAATTATGAATCAAATAAAAATAAAAATATTTCATGTAGCCACATTCAATCTAAGGGATTTAATGATTATATTTTGTTACTATAGCTAAAAAAATAATTCAAGATCTTCCTTGCGGTGATCAATCTATAAAATGTGAGATGTCAAGGGCTATAAGTAATTTGAAAAACTCCAGTGCTACAGATATTTACGGATAAATAGCAAAATAATTACAAGAAACCTAGCAGTTGTCCACTGGTATATATTTTTGAAATATGTGTTCAGAGCAGTACCTTCCCAGATGAATTTAAGGTCAGTAGTGTTGTTCCGATTTTTAAGAAGGGTTAAAGGGAGAAATTGTCGAACTATCGCCCTATTTCATTTTGTCAATATTTGGTAATATATAAGCCATCGCTCATAAAGTATCTTGAAAAATACAATATGCTCAGTTTGGATTCAGAGAAAACGTCTCAACTATACAGCTATTTTGGATGGTAGCGTGGTCAACGGCCTTGAGGAGGCTAAGCAAACAGCGACCTCAGCAAGGCGTTTGATTGCATTGACAGACTTCTAGACAAGATGGAATATTTGAATGGTTTTAGGGGTGTGGCTCTTCAGTTTTTTGAGTCGTATCTTGGACACAGAAGTCAATGTGTAGGGCAGAAGCAGGACATTTCCAGTGTAAAATCTGTTCAATATGAAGTGGATGATCCATCCTGGGACCGATTCTTTTTAAGCTCTACATAAATGTTCTCTATAACTTTCTCTTTTCTGAAAAATGTATTCTTTATGCCGACAACACAACCCTTATAACAACAAGAGTCTGAGCAACAAGACCTAAATAATAAAATTACAATTCACTGGCAATAGTTTGAGCAGGAATCAAAAAAACACAAAGTGTGATCACCAGTAACAACAAAGTTAATACTGGGGAAAGTCTTTCCTGCAAGGAACATATCGATAATCTATGTCAAAATTTATCTTCAAGTATTTTTCTCTTGAGGAGATTAAGACATTTCCTTGAAGATATCAGCTTATTGGGAGCATACTATGCTCTTTTATACTCATACAGACTATGGTGTCCTTTTATGGGGTAATAGTGGTCAATCTGTAGGAGCCTGCAAAAAAAAGCCTTAGGAATTGGAAATGCGACATATAGAGAACATTGCCGACCACTTTTTATTGGTCTAAAGATTCTGAAATTACCTTCTATGTACATTTATCAAAGCCTTCTTCAAATCCACAAAAAACAAGCACTTATATAACTCCAATTCAAATTTTCATCACTATAATATCAGACATGCTAACCAGTTGCAACCACCAAGATTAAGATTACAAAAATCTGTAAATAACTCTCTCCCTTTTAATATATACCATAAGCTTAAAATGCCCACAAGGAAGCTAAATCTTCCCCAATTTAAAATAATGACTAAAAGTGTGCTGATTGAGCATGCTTTTTATGACATTAATGAATACATGACCGCTAATATTAATATATAAAGCATCGCTTTTGACAGATGCTATTTAGGGCTAGTCTTATTACCTTCACTTATATGTATTTGTCAATAAGTTGGTTGTTTATGACCTATTTTAACAGTAACTTGTTTCATGTGTTCAGATTGTTTAGGTTAAGTTATTAAGGGGGAACTGCATGCAGTATTACGGATCAGTTGCAAGCCTTCTGCCGCTGCAATATTGTGTTAAAATTATAAGTGATATGTATTAGCTTCAGAGTGATTTTAATAGGGAAATATGTATAGTTGGGCGCTAAATGCGATTTCTTATGAATAATTCGAATTTAGAATGAAACAATTAGTGACAAAGTTGTCCATTTTGGATCATTTTTTGACGCAGATACCGACCCATATAACTTTTTTTTTCACAAAATGGCTGTTTACCGCCCTACACTGATCATTTGTCTACATAACTGCAAAATTTGAGATGTTAAATCGCACTTGTGTCTTTGTATTTCTGCAGCGCGTGAACCTTGTTGAGCTGGTTTTTAACCGAAATGTATTTTAAGTTGCCTATAGACAGCGTAATTTTTCAAGTTTTGACGTGAAGGAAACATCTCGAATTGAGTTATTATGAAACACTGAAAAAACTGTGACCAAAAATATATAAATATATTTAAAAGTAATGTACAAGTGACTTGGTAAAATAAAAGAAAATTTCTGTTAATTAAAAATAATAATGTGGAGAATTATAACAATGATGTAAAATGTAAAACAGGTGGAATTTTATGATAACAAAATATATTTACACTACGTCTTTTAAATTATGGAAATAAATATAATTCCACTACTTCAGTGATCGACTTGACCTAGAAATAAGCATCAAATATATTTTTAGATTTATAAGAAAATCAATATCCCGAACCGGCTGCAAGGAAAAAGTGCGATCTGGTACTCAGTCGTATTATTAACGTTAGTTCGAAAGGCACTTGTTTGAACGTCTCATGTAAAATTTTAAGTTTTATTTATTTGTGGCGTATATTCTTCATTAAAGTTTTGTTTACGAATCGGGGTGCTTTATTAACGTAATGTAAAGATATTTTACAGTAAAATTTAACCCAAATTAAAAATATGTCGGATATAATTCAATCTGGATATAACTGAATTGGTACCGACTTCAAAAAAGGAAGTATTGTAATCGTGAAATAATCATCCTCCGAGATTTTTTCAGATCTTCACGTTTCAGGGTCCCTAGATGCCATAACATTCCGTCTGTCTGTCTGTTCGCGGCATAGCTAAAAAACTACTTACCCTATTGACATGGTGAGAGCCTGGTAATTTTTGGTAAAAATCCAATATGCCCAATACTTATCCAATTTACGTCAAATTTTGCACAAATATCAAATATTATGTTAGAATCAACTGGTAACATTTTGGACGAATCCAAGATGACGGAACAAAATGGCAGCTGAATAAATAATTGTGGTGTAGGGACCAACTAGTGAAATTGTGGTACTAATTGAAGATGGCCGAACAAAATGGCGGCCAAATAAAATGTTTGTAATCGTGAAAAATTCACCATTTCAGGTTTCACATATCTTCACGTTTTAGTGTCCCTAGATGCTAAAAATATGTCGGTCCATCTGACGGAGTGTCTGTTTGTCAGTTCGCGGTATAGCTTAATGACTACTTAACCGATTGAGTTCAAATGTTGATAAAAAATTAAGGGTCATCTGGGGATGATCTAGTAATATTTTGGTAAAAATCCAACATGGCGAAACAAAATGGCACCCTAGTGAAATGTTAAAAAAATTAATATTGAAAAACTACTTATCCAATTTATCTCAAGTTTTGCACCAACATTAAAGTAGTACCTATGTTGGAATCAAATGGTAAAATTTTAATACGAATCCAAGATGACGGAACAAAATGGCGGACTAATGAAATATTTAAAAATTGAAATGGATTGGTTTCAAATTGTGTGCCATAACCAATTTTGGTATAGGGATCATCTAGTGAAATTGTGGTACTAATTCAAGAAGACCGAATAAGTTGGAGGCCAAATAAAATGCTCGTAATCGTGAAAAAAACACCCTCTCAGGTTTTACATATTTTCACGATTTAGCGTCTCTATAAGTCAAAAATATGTTTTATTAAATCCGTCGGCTGGTCTGTCGGTCTATCTGTATAGCTGTCAGTTCGCAGCATATCTTAAAGACTACTTACGATTCAAATTTTAATCAAAAATTAATAGTCATATGAAGATGAGCTAGTTATATTTTGGTAAAAATCCAATATGGCTGAACAATGTTAATAACATTATTACTACAAAAACTAATTATCCAATTTTGCACAAAAAAATGAGTGTTACATAGCAATGAACTGGTACCATTTTGATATGAATTCAAGGTAGCAAAACAAAATAGCGGCCTAATAAAATATTTAAAAAATCAGCCTGAAAATACTATTTATTAAATGAACTTTAATTTTTGTGCAAGAATTAAGTGAGATATAGAGATAAACTGGTGTAGTTGTGGTACGAATTTAAGGAAAATTTAATGAGAAATGGCATAAATTGGTACGAATTCAACATGGCGTAACAAAATGGCGGTATTTGACAATGTGGAAACCATTTATTCAGTTTATTTTAAATTATGCCCCAAAGTCAATTGTAGCATAGGTAGAAAAAAACTGGTAAAATATTGGTAGGAATGCAATATGATGGAACAAAATGGCGCCCAATAAAAATGTTTGGAAAGACAGTATATGTAACACATATATACTGTGACTATTTACTGAACCGAATTGGGTCCTATTTCACTCATACTTCACTATTCCCAACAAAAAATCATAACGAGGGAAGTTCCGGGTAAAGGAAATTTACGGATTATTTATGTATGAACCTCGATTACACTTAGTGATACATTGACCGATTTGAATAAATTTTTCAGGAGTGTACTGTATAGTTAGCACTGAAAAATGGCGGCATAGCGCTATTTTGAGTCCCTTTTCGCGGTAACTTTAAATTGCCTTAAAATTTAGTGGGTGGGGATTCATTACTTAGTAATGATATTTCAGGTGTCATAAGTTTAAATGTTTTTAACATAGTAAAATATAATAACTTTTTTCTTGGCACAAAAAGTTTATGCGGAGGGGGTAATCTAACAATATCAATTTTCATATAGTTTTCGTGGTTTTCAGGGACACAAAGTGCAATTTTACTATTTTAATTTTTAGCCGTTGGGATTGCTGATTTTCTATGCATATCAAGATATCGTTTATCCATAATATGAGTTAATGTGATTTTAAGTACACCGATTACTTCGGGGAGATTGTGGCCAACATAGATGATTTTTTAAAAAAGTTTTTAGTGTGGTACCGGGGTTATTAAAAAAAGTAAAAATAGAGTAATGACACCAAATTATTTTTTGCCAGAGAGTTTTCGCACAAAATTTTAAATGCTTTAATATATATTGAAATTTTGAGCATGCTTCTCTAATTAATCAAAAAATGTAATTTTGGCATAGCTGGAGGTAGAGCCCTGATCTAATAGGACGCAATAATTTTCCTGGTCAGGTTAACAGCTAGTTTATCCCTATATTACATTTAATTTTTGTGCAAAATTTGAAGCCAGTTAAATATGAATATGTTTATTAAACATTTTATTTGGCCGCCATCTTGAATTTGTACCACAATTTTACTAGTTTATGTCTAAATCACATTTAATGCTTTCATAAAGTTTGAATTCAATCTAATAAGTAATTTTATCAGGCTGATTTTTTAATATTTTATTAGGCCGCCATTTTGTTTTTCTAACTTGGATTTGTTCCAAAATATTAACAGTTCACTCACTTGATTTTGTGAACAATTTGAGGTAAATTATATTAATTTTAAATTTTTTTTTAACATTTCACTAAAGCGCCATTTTGTTCAGCCATATTGGAATTTTACCAGAATGTTATCAGGTCATCTCCATATTATCCTTAATGTTTGACTACCTGAAGTCAACCGGGTAAGTAGTTTTAAGCTATGCTGAGAACTGACAGATATACCGACCAATAGTCCGACGGAATAAAGCAAACATAATTTTTGGCATTTAGGGACGCTAAAACATGAAGATATGTAAAACCTGGGAGGGTGATATTTTCACGATTACAAATACATTTGGCCGCCATTTTCTTCCATCTTGAATTCGTACCACAATTTTATATTCAATATTCACTCTATGTCACACTTAATTCTCGCAGAAAATTGGAAATCAATCCAATAAGTAGTTTTTCCAGGCTGATATTTTTAATATTTTATTAGGGCGCCATTTTGTTTAGTCAGTTATTTTTTTAGTAAAAATTTCTTTAACGCTAGGCTGCCATTTTCTTCCGCCATGCCACACCAAAATGTTGCCAAGTCAGTCATCTCCATTGACCCTTAATTTTTGACCAACATTTGTCAACAAGTTAATCGGGTGAGTAATTTTTTAGCTATGCTTCGAACAGACAGACAGACCGACGGAATGAAGAAAATATGATTTACGGCCTCTAGGTGAGGAGTGCAAACATTTTGGAGGCTAATTTTTTCACGATTAGAATACCTCTCTTTTACGAGGGAAGTAAGAATCACAAAAACACTGATAAATTTTATTATAAATTCGGAAATCGCACATCGAAAATCAAACGTAAATCGAATGAGGGAATAACGAATAACGATCCGCACATTGAAATCAAAGCTGATAAATTTACACCAATTGATTACCAAAGTAGTATACATGGTGTTTCACTTAAACTTGAAATGCTTATTTCTTTAAAATTAGTGGGGATATCAAAATATGGTAAAAAGTGGTTATTTAATTAAGTAAATTGTACTGATACAAAAACGGCGCCGTTTTCTCTTCAGGCGTCGCAACGCCAAGAAATTTTTTCAAATCTGCGTCTATTTCTAAGACTTATCACCAAACTGATTGCTGGGATATAGGGAGTATTTTAATAGAGTTTGAGTGGAATAATGATTTTTTCAATGACTGGTTTTAGAACAGTTTTTTTTAATATTAACAATTTTTTTTATTGATCTCTTGTCTTAAATAATAATATCTTAATATAAACCAAAAATACCTAAAATGTTTTATTATTTAAAAAAAAATATGTCCCATAACAAAATATCAATATTCTACTAAAAGACATCTATATCTCAAAAAAATATAGTCAATCAATTTGGTGCCAAAAACAAAAACGGCTCAAGTGTTTTCTTCGCGACACGATGCCTAAACCGATAACGGCGTCAATGTTCTTAAAACAAGTACATTTTACTGAATTAAATTAAGTAACCACTTTTTACTGAATTTCGATAATCCCATAATTTCCGAAAAATCAGCGTTTGAAGTTTAAGTGAAAAAGCCCATATATTTCAGTAACCCCTACAGTAACAAGTATAGTAGATTAGATAACAGAAATGCCTTAAAAATATATTTTTGAAATCTGAAATTTTCTAAGTTCATGCAAATGTTTTGTTTTTGGGTTCCAGACATGATTTTAAATTAATACCTTAAAAAAAGAATAAGGTTTAATTTTGAATTTGAATAATCAGCATAGCTATGTAAACCTCACCCATGACCAAACTTAGAAATACATAGAATATGCTGGACTTATATGCAGAAATAAGTATACGAACTGCTCTTAGTAGCTGTCAAAGATTATTTCATTCAAACCCGAGTTACCTCTATCGCACTATCAAATACCCAGATCAAGCAAAGTGAGGCTACATCACTCATTAGATGCAGCATCACAACTAATGACTCAAAAACCCAGATTCCCATAACAGGAAACAAAACAACAACAAACTTAATTGTTGTCAGATCATCTTTACATACTTCTATCTGTGCCAAAACCCCAATCTGCACTTCAAGTATAGATTAAATTGGTTCGCAAAAAAATGCTTTCAGACCTCTAAAGCATACACTATATTTGTTCCAATTAATTTTTTTATTGATGAGAGATTCTTGAACGACCCTAGCAAGTTAATATACAAAAGCAAGAAAACCTTGTTGAATACTTAAATTTGAACAAACCCACCACTAGATCGGTAATCGAGTTATCACTTGACGAGAGACTTTCTAAACTATTAGGAATAAAGAATAATGAGTGGATTCCAAAAATTTCTACTTCCCCAAACAAATATTCACACCCGAGTAATACTTCCAGTTCATTTCTATGTAATACTTGATTTCTGTGCAAAAATTGAGGTAATTTCGATAAACAGTTTTTTAGTGATAATTTTTTTAACATTACAACAGCCCGCCATCTTGCATTCGTGTCAAAATTCTACCAGTTGATTTCTATGTAATACTTGATTTTCATACAAAATTTCAGGTAAATTGGATAAGCAGGGTTTTAGTAATAATTTTAACATTTAACCAGGCCGCCATTTTGTTTCTCTATCTTGCATTCATGCCAAAATTTTACTAGTTAATTTCTATGCAATACTTGATTTTTGTGCAAAATTTCAAGTAAATCAGATAAGTACTTGGTGAACATTTTCAATAAATGTTTTCCGCTGAAGGCTAAAGGTTAAAAAAAAGAAACCCTGGATAAGAAAGGGTATCCAAGTATCTGCTAAAAACCTCAGATTTTTGTGCACACTTAGGAAATATTGTTATAATGATTTTATTCTTGAATATATCAGCAAATATAGGCGCATTTATAGAACCACTTTAAAGCCGTCCAAAGAATATTTTTACAGGGAAAGACTTTCAAAACAGGACCAGGGAAAACTGGAAAATCATAAATGACTTACGTGGCAAAAATAATTCACCTGCGTCAAAAATAAACATTGAGCCAAACGTGATAAACGACTTCTACTGTTCAGTTGCAGAAAGTCTTACATCTAACTTGAGTTCTGGGACTGACACTTTAAATTACTTAAAAGATATTTTTATTCCGGAAAACTTTCTTCGATTCTACTAGCGTTGAAGAGTTGTATAGAGTCTTAATAAAAAATAAAAATTCAGTTATATTTAATGGTATATCTGTCAAAATCCTAATTAATCTTCTGGATGTTACTTTACAAACGCTGGTAGAATTGATTAACCATTCTTTTGCCAACCCAGTATTTGCACAATGCTTAAAAAATGCAATTGTCGTCCCGCTATATAAGGGTGGTGAGCTTGATGATCCTTCAAACTTTTGTCTCATCGCATTGCTGTCTTCTTTATCAAAGTTAATTGAGAAACTCGAAAAAGGTAGAATCATAGCTTATTTGTCACGTCTCAATATACTTTCTGACTCACAGTTTGGATTTCAGCGAAGCAGGGGAACAGATGACGCGATTTTCACTTTTTTGGTGTGTATTTAGGTCTCAACGACGGCAATGCGGTAGCTGCAGTGTTTTGTGATTTCTCAAAAGCTTTCCATTGCGTAAGTCACACAACGCTGTTGCGGAAGTTGGAGTTGTATGGGTTTAGGGGTGTGGCTCTTGACTAGATTAGTACTTATATTTGTGGAAGATCTCAGACAGTGAAATGTGATGACCTCCTCTCGAATTGTCACAAGGGATGTCCCTCAAGGGTCAATGTTGGGACCAATACTCTTCCTGCTTTACATTAATGACTTCTCATTCTTGGATATTCAGGGCAAATTCACTTTGTTCGCCGATGATGCGACTATTTTTGGCAGGGATCCAGCGCTGTCCTGCGGGACACGCTGTTGCATGAGATTGGTATGGTGGAATTGTAGTGTCGATCAAATTCTCTTTGCTTAAATTTAAAAAAAAACAATCTTTTAGCTTTCCGCTGTAATGTAGATTCACTAACACTTGATAACAGTCATTTAATAGAATCTAAGACTTTTGTAAAATTTTTGGGAGTTACTTTAGATGACAAACTGAAATTTAATGAACATCTCCAGGCGGAGCGCTGCACTGTA
This sequence comes from Kuschelorhynchus macadamiae, assembly GCA_030620095.1. Classification (NCBI taxonomy): domain Eukaryota; kingdom Metazoa; phylum Arthropoda; class Insecta; order Coleoptera; family Curculionidae; genus Kuschelorhynchus; species Kuschelorhynchus macadamiae. Next base: position 261,189 of record JAUTXW010005262.1, on the reverse strand, counting down.
ATCAACTTACTGGAGTGTCTTAATGATTGGACAGAAAACTCCCTGCCAACCGATGTGATTTATCTAGATTACGAGAAAGCATTTGATAGTTCCACATGAGAACACTTTGGAGTGAGGGTACAACTACTGACACTCATAAAAGATTTTCTCCATGAAAGATTCTACCAGGTAAGGGTCAACGAAACAATGTCCAGCCTGCATCTTGTCAAGAGTGGTGTGATCCAGGGATCGGTTCTTGGCCCATTGCTATTTATTTCGTTCCTTTTTGATCTTGCCAGTCTCATTGAAACGACAATAAAAAGCGACGCAAAGCTATATACCAATCCCCTTCTCAGTGCAGCACAACTAAGAATGGACCTACAGAGTGTTGAGGAATGGACCAGAACTTGGGGCATGAAACTGAATGAATCAAAGTGCACAGTGCTAAGAATTGGTCCAAATAATCCCAATGATGAATATGTTCTGAATGGTTCAACACTAACATCTGTTACAGAGCAATGTGATCTAGCAGTCTTAATAACATCTGATTTGAAATGGGAAAACCACATTGCTAAAATAGCTAAAAAAGCCAATTCTCTTGTTTACGTAATTAAACATGCCTTCAAAGATCACTCAGTTGAAATGATCAGCAAACTATACAAAAGTTTTATTAGGCCAAAACTTGAATATGCCTACACAGTGTGGAACCGATATTTTATCAAAGACATAGAGCTGTTGGAAAAAATACAAAGGAGGATAACCAAAATTCCATCAGTACTGAGAAACCTGACCTATCCTGAGAGACTGGCAAGATTCCAGTTAACAACATTAAGAGAGAGAAGGCACAGGGGAGATTTGATTGAGACCTATAAAATAACAAGTGGTCACTACAACGGGGGCATATCAGAGATATTTCACCAAAACCAAAACCAACAACTTCGAGGGCACTCAAAGAAACTGGACAAAGAAAAGGCTGCCAAACTCCCTAGAAAGAACTTCCTGGTGAACCGTGTTGTCTATTCGTAGAATGCATTGACTGAGAATACAGTCACCTCCGGTATTGTGAACGCATTTAAGAACAGATTGGACCTAGAGCTTAAGCACAGTGCAGAAAAACTGGTTCATTATAGTGCTTAAATTGTTTTGAGAACAGAACTCCTAAAGGAGAGATAGTGGCTTCATCGGTTTCTACCGCCTGCTATTGGATAATTACATGATTACATATCATCAATCTCAATTCTAAACTGGCATCTGCATGCTCTGTATTAGGAACTGACCCCAATTGAGATATGGGGGTCAGTGCTCTCAATATTTGTTTAACTTAGTGTTTGTGTTGCAGAAGAGGGCAATTCGATATTTAAATAGGGCAGGATTAAGTGATCATTGTAAACCCATGTTTATTTCCTCACAAATCCTGACTCTGCCTTGCTTATTTATTCTTGAAACAGTGTATATTATACACAAATGACGCAATCAGTATCGTAATAACACAAAAAACTTATTAGGATGATTTTTTTCACGATTACAATACTATTTTAGGAGGGAAAAAAAAGTATGCGCAATACAATGAAGCATATAAAGAACACTTGAAAAAAAACTAGCCTGATTTTTTAACAAAGAATTAGAAAAAATGATAATAAATCTAAGGCAGCTTGGCACATAATCCAAAGCCTTGCAGTCTTAAAAGAGTTTAATAAAAATTCAATTTCGGGTTATCCAGACCTAGCAACTAAATTCAACAGCATTTTTGCTCATTTGGATTCTTATAAATTATCAGAATATTACCAACCAGACATCAGGCAGTTCAAAAGTAATTTTAGACACATAAAAACTTTATTTTTTATAAATTTCTAGTAACACTGCTACTTTCGATGAGCTGGTTAAGAACTACAGCTACATCACTAGATCTCTAAATTATAATTACCCTAAACATCGAACAACTTTGTATGAAAAGGGTACATTATATAGTTGTTGATAAAATTGTTGATAAAAGAAAATGTCTATCTAACTTAAAAGCGCATCTGTGTTTGGTGGAACCTTATTTCTATCCCAGAGTTCTTGAACTTTGGAAACTAGTGTGTTGAGTTGTTACTATTTCATTGTAGCAACTGCATATTTATATTCATTAAGTGTGTTTAATGTTTGTTTAAGCTAATTATTGTCTGTTTTTTATGTATGTCTTTGTTTATATATTGTTGATACCGTAGCTTGACAATTTTATAAAACAGACTTTTTACCATTTCTAATTTATTTATTTATTTATTTATTTATTGCACTTACAAGAATTCATCCTATTACAAAGTACAAAAACTACCGATGATGTATTTCTCAGATGTATTTTTTTTCTCTCTTTGTATTTGTTATGTCTGTAGAAATAAAAGGATTTCTTTCTTTCTTATACAAAAGTACAAAGGTATTTCTTTACTTCACATATACCAAAGTTGTTTGAGGCAATTATCACTGATGATATCTTTGAATCCTTAAAACGATACATTACAACTATGGTTTCTATCGTGATGGCTGAACAACTACAAATCTTGTAATACTTCAGAATTACTTAATGAACTCTGTTAAGGCAGGCTGGCAGTGTTTCCCTCGGCTTTTATATAATATATATATAACTATCTCGAGCTTACCCAATGATATTTATTTAATCGTCGTCAGCAGATCAACCAACCTGTCTGGTTCAGTTTCCAGGAAAGTTGTCCAAATGTCAGGTCTTCCGCAGTGTTCCATATTGAACCAATTTTCTTTTTATTCTTTGTAAACGTAGTACCTTGTTTTAAAATTAAATGTTAAATTAATTAAACGTTTTTTATATGTAAATTCCTTTCACCAGCCTCTTCTGACTTTAATCCACTGCAGTGTGATATTGAAAGTCTCGTCAATTAATTGATGCCCCACTAATTACACTGGCCAACAAGATCTTTCTAACACAGGCCAGCTCATTATTTTCACAATGGAAATAATAATAATAATAATAATAATAATAATAATAATAATAGTTTATTAACGGAAAGTTACAATATAACTCAATCCATTTTATCAAGTACATTGGATACATTCTTACAAAAAAAATTAAGTATTGTATTAAATCTATTAATAAGTTAGTGTAAATAATTAGCATTTAATAAATTTTTTTTTTAAGTTTAAATTTAAAAGTATTCAGAGACATGTTAAACATATCAATATCCTCCAAGGCATTCATTTCCCTACACATTCTTGACAAGGGACTGTTGAATCCATAGTTTGTTCTGTGATAAGGAACATTAAATAAGTTATGTCTTCTGTTAACCCTTTGTGGAACAGATATAGTAATCGAGCCAAGCAGATCTGGGGCATCAACTATAGAGTTCACTATTTAATAAAGAAAAATAAGACACGTCTTTTCGATAATGGAGGTAGATTTGAGGCGAGTCTCATTTTTCAATCGACCTGGTCTTCGGGTATCCCTATTTTAAAGGCCACGAATCTAAGAAATCGGTTTTGGATTCTTTCCAAATTTTCAATATAAATCCCATAGTATGGCGACCAAATTGGAGAAGCATATTCCAAAATTGAACGTAGCAGGGAACAATAAAGCACCCTAAAACAATCAACATTATAGAAATCAGTTAGTGTTCTTTTTATAAAGCCCAACAGCTTCAGGCATCGATTGGTAATGTCATTAATATGTAAGTCAAAGTGAAGACTACTGTCCAACAAGACACCCAAATCCTTCACAAAATCAAAACGAGTGATTAATTTATCAGCCAGTGTATAGTTGAAAATTACACAGCTTGGTTTCCTATGGAAACTAATCACTGAACATTTTTTAAAGTTAAGATGCATGAAGTTAGACTGGCACCAATTTGTGAGCTGATTCAAATCACTCTGCAAACCAATACAGTCATTTATATCCCCTATTTTATTGCAAATTTTCAGATCATCCGCATATAATAAATAATGGCTAGATGTAATTACTTCCCCAATATCATTAATGAAACAGTTGAAATGCAATGGAGCCAAGTGTGAACCCTGGGGTACCCCAGAGGTCACCAAGATATCTGAACTCACACAATATCAGAACCCACCAATCATTCTAACGATTGTTATTTTTGCCTGACAAAGACTGAAGGTTATTCCAAAAAAAGGGAAAGCACAATATAGAATATCCAAATTTGCAATCTGCCATAAGACCTGTTCCTCATAATGTAAATTTGCCAGTGCCGATTGCGCCTTTAAATTGGCAAGCTATTGATTTGAGAGATAATGGAGATAACACATCATCAGGCAGCTCAGAAGAACAGTGCACCGATCCCACTTTTCCACAGGTCCCACTTCCGGCGAGCCACATTTGATTGTTCAAAGTGAATTAAATGATTTAGTACGTGATTTGGGGTTATCCAAGCAACAGTCAGAACTTCAGGGTTCACATCTTAAGGAATGGAACCTATTGGCCAAAGAAAAAGAAATGCTATGTTTTCTGAATTCTACAGTATGGAAAATTCGTTGTGCGCGTGTACTGATATAGACAGTTTAATGCAGGAACTTGATATTGAACATTCTCCCCGTGACTGGCGCTTATTCATAGACTCATCTAAATATAGCTTAAAAGCTGTGTTATTGCATAATGGAAATTTAAAACTTTCTATACCAGTTGCCCATTCAGTTGCAATGAAAGAAAATTATGAAAATATGCGCACGATTTCGGATAAAATAAACTACAATAAGTATAAATGGCAGATATGAGGGGACTTAAAAGTTATACTGATTTTAGTGGGACTTCAGGGGGGATTTACAAAATATTGCTATTTTCTTTGTTTATGGGACAGGCGTGCAATAAATCAGGATTCTTCTTCTTCACTTTTCCTTGTCTTGTCAAACAAGACTTGTTGCCTAGACTTCCAGGGCCGTTCTGGCAAGGTACGTTTGGTTTTACTATTAGATTAGGTTTTCGGATTTACTGACTATCTGGGTTGGAGGTTATTGGTTGTATGTAATGAAAGTTGAGTATTGTCTGGAAATTATATTGGGATTACTTGGGCTGAATTATAGCTTTAAGTTGCTACCATGCAGAAAGGACATAATTGCTCAAATACTTTCTAAGCTTATGGTGCAAAAGAGGATATCATGCAATGAAAACGGGAGGTTATAGTTAGAAGCAAAAAATGTATGCAGTTGCTGAATGTTATTAAGGTTGAGGTTGCAGTCAAACAGTATGTGTGACAGTGAGCCAAGCTCTTCACACTGACATAGGCCATTGGGTCTAACTGAAATTCTGGAAAGGTGTTGCGGTGGCAAACAGTGACCAGATCTCATTCTGCACATGGTGACCTGTTTTCTAGTTGCTTTTTCCATCATGGAGAACCAAGGTTTTTTGTAGGGTTCCTTTACAGATGAAACTTATTTTTTACCCTTTGTTCTTCCCATCTCCTTGAATTTAGTCTTCCATTTGTTGAAAAAGTGTTCTTTGATTTTTGGTAAGAAGACCTTGTAGTAGCTTTGGGTGAGTGTTTTGGATCCAGGCTTCTTCCTTGATTAGCTAATTTGTCTGCTTCCTCGTTCCCTGTAACTCCAGTATAGCTTGGGCTCCACACTAGTTGTACCTCTGGTCTGTTTATCATCTTCCTTTTTGTTAGAATGACCATCTCTTCCATCTTTCCACTTATTTCTGATTTGCATATTTTTTGAAGAGCGCTTAATGAGTCAGAGATAATAATGGCTTTATTTATATCATTTTCTTCTAGTTTAGTTAATGCTGCATATATCGCATAAATCTCTGCCGAACAAATTGAATGATATCAGGCATACGCCCATAATATCTAAGATTGGCATTTTCTGAGTAAACCCCTACTCCCATGCTACCATCCATATCTTTTGATCCTTCCGTGAACACCATGACATAATCTTCGCTCCACTCTCTCCTTACTAGGTTTAGAAACTCTTGTTTATTGTTTTTGTCTTTTGTCAAGGGCAATTTTACAAATTCTTTCGAGGAAGCTTGTATATACAACTCATATAGAAAACATGGCTTATTTGGTAATCATCTAATGTCATCTGTGTATTGTCTTGTTGTGTTATAGGCTTCCACTAATGGGGGAGTGTTTTTCCAAAAGTCTGGATTAGTTTGAAAGGCATTAAAAAATTCTATTATCTGATTAATCATGGGGTTAGCATAGGCCGTTAATTTTAATATTGCTTTTGCAGCTAAGTGTGCTCGTCTTAGGTTCAGCGGCATCTCTCCAGCCTCCGATAACAGAATGTTAGTTGGTGTACTTCTTATCATCCCCAAGGCAATTCTTAAAGCTTGAAATTGTATTCTATCCAACTTCTGTAGGGTTTTTTGGGCTGCAGGCCAAATAACTCCCATAATACAAATGTGATCGTATCACTGCTTTATATATCATTAGTTACGATGCTGGGTCTGCCCCCCACTATATGCGACAAAAAGCTCTCATGATGTTGAGCCCCTTCTGGGCCTTTTGACACAGATATTCAAAATGCGACGACCAATTTAGGTTTTTATCAAGAATCACTCCTAGGTATTTGACTTCCTCTCTCCATTCAATAACATCACCATTGATTTGTGTATTAGTATTTGGGTTAGTGTTGCCTCTTTTTTTAAAGATGAAGGCTGAGCATTTATTTACTGACAGTGACATTCCATGTTCATCCACCCATGTATTGATGTTTTGTAAAGTATTGTTTACTCTTCTTATGGCATCTTCCAGATTTGGCCTAGTGCACAAAATGGCAATGTCATCTGCATATTGAAGTAACTTCACTGATGCAGTGCCTGTTTCCTTAATTCAATCACTGTACAAGTTAAATAACAGTGGAGACAAAGATGAACCTTGTGGGCATCCTCTATTCGTCAGCTTTGGTCCTATCAGGCATTTTTTCACTGGATCCTAAATAAAAACCTTCCTGTTCTTTAAGTATTTAATTGTCAAAGTGGATAAGTCCTGGGGTATGGTGTAATTTGCTAACTTTTGATTAAGTGTATTTATATTTACATGATCATAAGTTGCGGAGATGTCCAGCAAAACCATTACTGACGTGTCGTTGGGAAAACCCTGTTTCTACTTGAGAACTAATTATTATTAGATTATCCAGAACTAATTTACCTTTTCTGAACTCAGGCTGTAGAGGATTTAAGATCTGCCTGTTCTCTATAGTCCATTCTATTCTGTTTTTAATCATGCTTTCAAGAAATTTCCCTAGACAACTAGCCAGATTAATTGGTCTCCAAAAACTTATTTCATTCAGATTTTTCCTGGGTTTTGGAATAGGTTGCACAATCTGAGTCCTCCAGTCTTGTGACAGCTCAGCATCTGGTCTGCTCAATAGGTGATAAAAATTTAAAAGTTTTGTTTTGAAATTTACAGGGGTGTTTTTAAACATGTTATATGACATTTTGTCTATACCAGGCATGGTCTCCTTTGACTTCTTTAACACCATTTGTAATTCATCAAAGGTAAATGGTCTGCTTACCCTTTCCTCAAACTCTATAATCTCCATTTCGTTTGGAGCATCTAATGGGCATAGATTTGCCAACATTTCTTCCCCCATACTGTCATTTAAAGGCCTGATATTTGGTTTGTTATCATTACGAGACCTGGAGAACATTCTTATTTTTTTCCACACTTCCGTTATTGGGGTTTCTTTTGAAACTTCCTCGCAGAAATTTACCCAGCCTTCTTTTCTTTTTGAATGTCCTTTTGACTTTTGCAGTGACTTTTCTTAAGTTGATAAAATTGTCCATGCTTTTTTGAGCTCTGTAAGCATTTAAGACTTCTCTTTTTTCTAAAACAAGTCTCATACACTCTTGATCCCACCAAGGATGTTGGATCTTCCTTTTATTGTATCTTAAGATTTTCTTAGAGTGCAATTCAGCTGACTCATATACTACTCCTATAAGGTCCTTGTATGAGTTTATTGGCCTTTCTGTTAATTTGTTGTCAATATATTCTATGTAATTCTCCTATTGACCTTTTTTGGAATTAAATCTTAATAATCTTTTATCTACCTAGTATTCCTCTTCTTGATTTTCCTGATCAATTTCACAAAGGACTGGATAGTGGTCACTGCTTCCTACGTAATGAATTGTGGAAAAAGTTGTTCTTGTAACTAGTGTTGAAGAGCATATGGCCAAATCTGGTACACTTTTGTTTTCTATTGCCGATGTTAATCTCGTTTCTTCCCCATTATTTAGATAAACCATCCTACTAGTGTCAATTTTTTCTCCAATTCTGTTTGAAAAACCCGCCCCTCATGTTGGGTGTTGGCTATTGAAATCCCCCAAGAGTATCATTGGTTTGTTGATTCAATCTTTTATGTGTGGCATCATATTGCACATATTTTGTTCTTGGAGTTCAGTATCTGGTGGTGTATACATGCTTATCACAACTATGTTTGTTAATTCAATTGCTAAATACTGTGTTCGTTCCAGAATACCAAAGTTCCTCATTTTAAGTACCCTTCCAGGTAAGTCCTTTTTGACCATAATGGCTATGCCACCATACCCATCTCTTATGTCTTTCCGTATAACGCTGTAACCATTAATTCTCGCCACATTGTCTGGTTTAAAAGAGGTTTCATTCAGACATACAATGCCTGGTTGATGATCCCTTATAATATTCACTAAGGTGTCCTTATTTCTATTAAAACTTCTTATATTCCCATAGATTTTGTATTTTTAGTAAGTCTCAATCTTAATTATTTAGCACTAGGATCCTAAACAGTATACTATTTACAATTTGTGAACTAAGTTATTATAATACAGATATATACACAACTGAACTAAACTAATTCATTATAATATAGATATATACTAATATAATTTGCTAAAACATAATTGTTTTAGGTATTATTGCTCTTGTTTAATGGACCTTTGCCTCCTATATTGTTCATTACTGAACTAAAATGCTTTCCTCATTTCTTCTCTCTCTGCTCCTTGTCTTTTTGTCTCTTCATCTTCCTCTAATTCCTCCTCAGTTTCCTCCACTATGCTGCCACTTTGACTACCACTTTCCTCTTTATCTGTTGACGTAGTGCATTCCATCTGCATGGTTTCATTTTCCTCAGCAGACAGGGCCGAGAATTGCGAAAATTGAGTTATATGTTCCACTATTATTCTTGCGCTACTTGCTCCCAGAATCCTTCTGTGATTCTCCATATCATATCCAGGGATTATTGAGGATTTCCTTTTAGCAGCTGTGTACCTTCTGCTTTCTCTTCCTTGCTTGTTGTTGATTTCATCCTTCCTTGTTAATTTTTGAGAATATAGCGGTGGAAATTCTCTTAGATTTAGGTTTTTACTATTTGTATACCTGCTGTTTCTTATTTTAGGAAACTTTTGATTAGCCTCATATGCTGTAATGTTATCCTTGGCCATTGCTTTATTTATATTTTGTTGTCGCTGATACTCCCTGCAATCATAGGATGTTGCTTGATGATCTCCATTGCAAAAGAAACAACAATTTCTTTCTGAAAAGCATTCCTCCACTTTATGAGGGTCTCCACATTTATAACACCTAGTTTTCCCTCGACACTGCCAGTATGCCCGTAATTCAAGCAGTTGAAGCACTGCACCACTTTTCTCACGTATGTATATATATAGGGTATATTTATATATTATTATACAATTTTATCTCTTGAGGTTTTGCTCTTCCCTCAAAGGTCACTATGACTGAAAATGAAGGTTTGTATGTCACTTTACCCTCTATTTCTATCTTTCTGTCTAATCTTCTGGCTTTGATAATCTTTCTGCTGCAAAATGAGTGCATAACTATAATTTCCTCTGTGATGGTCAGGCCTACATTCCTAATAATCCCTCTGCTAGTTAACATTGTTTGAGGTATATATGCTTTTAAGTTCTTTTCTAAGAGCTTTTCATTCCCTAAGAGTATGTTTGCCTGTTTGTGTGAATCCACTTCTACCCCTACTTTATTATAGCCTTTTTTGGAGATATTTTGTATTTCTTCAACGCCCATTAGATAAAGCATCTTACTTGTTAGTTTGAGTATTCCACCTTTCTTTTCTGAGCTGTCATTAGTTTCCTGCCCAAGACCTTAATAGCCTCCGCTTGTTCAGCATTGATGCCTAGATTGGCACTGTTGCCCAATATTTCAATTAATTCATTGATGGATTCTTGTAAATCTATTTTTTGTTTGGGTGATCATCGAAACAAAGATTTGCTTAATTGCCTAGTTTTATCACTAATTATATTGTCTAATAAATCAATATCAGGGGGCTTCTCGCCCCCCAATCCGGGCGGCATGCTTTACAAACTACCTAACCTCAACCTTTTATTGATGCAAATTTATAAAATAGCAAAGCGGAAATAGGATTTTAATTGCAACAGCAAGGCAGACTATATAAGTATGTATGATTTAAAAACTCACCAGGTTTAAAAACAGGGCTTTGGTGAAGACACAAATGGAACGATCATGAAACAAAGCTCGGTATCCACTCGTAGAAGCCAATCGGTTAGCGAATCGCTTACTCAAGATGACCCCAAATCCAATAATTCCAGTAGAGACGCAAACAAGGAAGTCCCTGAATCGCTCAATATTCTAGAACAAAAACTGCAGGCCTTGCAGACCGAATTTAAGGACCTTAGAGAAACCACAAAGGAAGGTCTTCAACTTCTTGAAAACAAAATAGAACAAAAGCTCAGCTCGGCAAACCCGGCAGGGGAATATACTGACTTGCATCAGCTTAGCTCAGATATTGCAAAGGAAACAAATAAAATTCCACTTTCAAAACCGATCTATAAAAATGGCGAAATTGGTAAAAAGGGCAAGGTTAGTGACCTCATAAAAATAGCTAACCCGAATATAGATCGGCCAAACATGGACCTAGCCTGGATCTATATCTCCAACTTAGACGCCAATACAGAAGATAAAGACATTTTAGAACTATTGGGGGAAGAGTATCGTGATTCAAGCCGATGCTTTAAATTAAAGTCGAAATTTAAAAATCCAAGGAGCGCTAGCTTTAAAGTTGGAGTACCAAAACATCTAGAAATGCAACATTTAGCTCCGGATTTCTGGCCAATGGGAGTTTATTAAGATAACTATAGACAGGGAAGCAGCGACGGAACAACGGGCAACAGTACACCGAGAAACAATGGACATAAAAATTTTCAAAAATTTCAACCACGCCGAAGAGCTCTACAACGGCAATAAGCCCATATAAAGTAATAAACATCATCCATGCAAATGTTCAAAGTCTAGCCAATAAGATACCCTATGTGGAGGTGGTTTTGCAGCGAGAACAAGTAAATTTTGCACTTATTACAGAACATTGGATGGAAGCAACGCAAATATCACAAACGACGCTAGGAAATTTTACCACTTTGAGCTCACATTGTCGCGAGACAGGTCTACACGGAGGTGCTGCCATTTTTGGTGAAAAACACAGCAATGTAAAAGACCTAAAAGAATTAACTCAATTAAGTACAGATTTTGATTGCGAATGCTGTGGCATAGGCATGAGTCTTGAAAAAAGATTAATGGCCCTGTTAGCGGTCTACAGATTCCCAACCTCAAATGTTAACAAGTTCCTACATATACTATATCATATTTTAACACTGGTCACAAAAAACTACCAATACATTTTTTTGGGCGGCGACCTAAATATAGACAGGATTACAAACACAAGGGAAAGACGGCTGCTGGAAGACCTCTTCGAAACTTTTGCTCTAAAAAATGTTCTACCTCGAGATGAGCCAACCAGAGAAACATACTCCAATGCCAAAGGCTCGGGAATCGACTACTGTGTAACCAACATACAACAAGCATCAGGCAGGAATCTGGATATATATATATATATATATATATATATATATATATATATATATCAGATCATAAATCCCAAGCAGTAACTCTCAAAATTGAGCCCTTAGTAGCTCCAAATCCCAGCCCTACACAATATATCACAAGAAGACAAATAACACCTGAATCACTTTATCATTTAAGACATCTACTGGAAGAATCAGATTCCGCTGAAGTATATCAAGGCGTCAATGCTGACGAAATTTGGGAATCCTTCTGGAGAATATTCTACTACTGCTTTGACATAGCGTGTCCTCGAAAACGATGTAAAATCCCAACAAATCCCAAGTCATGGGTTGATGAAGATGTGATACTAGAAAGTAACAGCCTAAAGGATATGTTCTGGCTAATGAAGAACTGCAACTCAAATGAACTTGAACTACAATACAAAACTATGAAAAAAGAATTCACAAAATTACTCGAAAACAAGAAGAGACAATTTTACAAATTACAGATAAGTAAATCAGTAGTTATAATAGGGGAGCGCCTCCTCCTCCTCCTCTTCCTCTCTCTCATGTCCCTCATTCTTAACTTCCTCCCCTTTTATTCTCATTCGCATCATATTTTTAATTTTTTCTCTTTGTTCTCCCACATTTGATTTTGCATTCTTAAGTCTTATAAATAGGTGCATCAAGATCATTTTAGTATGCCGAGGCACATTTACTAAGCTGTGCTCGAGTTGCGTAAAAAGTTATTTTTGAATTTTTCCACCAATTTTGTATAAAACAAAAAGAAAAAATGTGTCAAGTAATAAGTGAATTATGTGTAATCGCGAAAAATTAACTACAACTATCAGACAGTTAAAAGTTAAATATCTCAATTTCTTTGAAGTGATTTCGAAAGATGAATACACCAAGCTGTTTTATCCACTGAAACGAGATTATTTGGAAGCAATTGACTGTTGTGATGATTATTTAGAAGGAATTATAAGCCTTACTACGTTTTTCAATACATTTGGGAAATCATACTTTGTAGGAGAATTAAGCCACCTAATAGAATTTATAGGAGAAGATTGCCAATTTATACCTGCTATTATTGCAACCCAAAAGAGGTTTCAATTATACGAAGATAAAAAACAGGTATTATCAAGGAAAGTTAATCCTATTCGCAAGAGACGTCCCCCTACATATTTAAAATATTATGTTAAATAAATGAAATGGCTGAGTTGCTGATTGCAGTTAAATTATTAGAGGAGAAATTTAGTAATCTTTCAAAAACCTATTTCTCATATTGTATGGCAAGTGGTCCGGAGTGGATAGACTTTTATTGTAATCAATCTACGGAATTCGTAAAGGCTGCCCTCTGTTGCAACAAATACTTTGAAACATTAAATTTTTTTCAACTTATTCAAGATCTAAAAGATATTGGCTTTGGTTACTATTTAAAAGACTTGAAGCAATTTATTGACGAGGATACTATTCTTCAAGAAATTGAAAAGGAAGAATAAATTTAATAATATTTACAATGGAGCAAATGGTTACTGAAATGTATGAAGAGTTTATTATATCTGCTGCATACTTCCAATATTTATCAATTGTAGGCGAAGAAGACGCAGAAGCACAAGATTTGTCAGCATATGTTAACAATATAGATCGAATGGAACAATGTAAATTAGCCGCTAAATTTTGTAATGATTATTTAAAATATAAAAATGAGTATGAACTTTTAAATGAATTTAGAAAATTAGATTTAAGGTATCATATTAATTGTATTCAATCATGGTTGGTTAATGCAAAATAAAAAGGTAATTAAGTTTTTTTATATTTTTCTTAATTCATAAAACAATTGTCATATAAAAATAACACATTTGTCAAAGCACACATACAAGGTGATTTTGAATGGTAGAAGCATTTTGGTTCCATTAGCTTTAGCGCTGGTTGTTCATCTATTTCAATCACAGGCTTTTTAGAATATTTCTGTATAAAATCCTTTTTTTCGCTTCCTTTTACAAAAACAAAATCTGCTTTCTTCATAAGTGTTTCAATTATTTTTGGGAAATGATGTAATGGAGTAAATCCATTATTCCAATGTATACAATGATAATTTTTCGTTAACCATACCGCCTGCTTGTGACAATCAGGTGAAAGAAACTCCATTGGAAAAGGCTTTTTAAAAATGTAATGACTCATTTCATAACCATCAAAAGCTGCAAGCTCTTTCGGTATAAATTTATTTTTTTCATCCTTGAATCCTTGAATATCTATAACCAATCTCATATTTTCAAAGCAGCAAATTTTTTAATGAGGCTTTTTTACTTGAATAATTTGCAATTTCTTCTTTCAGTTGATTAATTTTAAAAATAAATTTTTCAATTTGTAGTTGTAGTTTTGATGTCATGACTAAAACTAAAAGCTTTTGAAAATTTCTTTAAATTAAATCGAAATATGAAAATAGTGGGGATAAAGTTTATAATTGTTTCACAATTTTAGTAAGAGGGTTGTAGCTAAATAATTTGTCATGTAAAATAAGACAATAAGCAGAAGTATCTTTTTTAATTGCATTGTGTGTCTCAAATTCAATTCTCATTACTACGGATCCCGTTTGAATTGTTTCTTTTTGATGGGAGCAATCAATATGTGTAATAGGACTAATGTTTTTGAATTGTTCAGGATTAAAAATGGGTTCATTTGGAACACCATAGTAAGACTGTCTAAAGTTGGCAAACATTTCGTATAAAGCAGAAAATTTGTTTTCTTCGAAATTTAAGTACAAATCGTGATAAGGATATCTTTCAGAATTTAAATATACTCTAATATTTGACAAGGTAATATTGTCAAATTTACTCATATCTTTAACAATTTTCCCTTTTCTGTTTTCTTGAAAGCCAATCACAACATGACGAGGAGCTTCTAGTTTACTAGTTGTTTTTACCGGCCATGTGTGACGGGTTGTTTCGGTTAGACAAGAATATTCAACAAGTTCCCAACTCCTGAATCATATCAATATATCTTTTTTTGATTCTAATATTTTTGATAGAGCAAGATGTTGTGGCATATCAACTAGAATGTGAGGAACTTTCCAATAAATTTTATCGAAAGTAACCAATGGAGTGTCAGGAGCAGTAACAAGGTGTGCCGGATCTTCTTTGAAAATAACACCATCTAAATCATCAGTTGATCTAATAAGAACCAATTCCTGTTTCATATTCATAATAATTTTTCTGTAATCTTCAAAAAATCCTAAAAGCATTTTTAGTGGTATGGATACGGAGAATTTTCCATCATTATCAACTAAAATTGTATCACCTTCTTTCCGATGTGGAAACCAACCTGCATTTTCCAGTTTTAAACTTTCGTTGGTATTGTGAGAAAGGTAGCTTTTTAAGGTTCATGCTAATCCAACATTTCTTATTGAATCTATAGTAATTCCGTTTAGTTCATAGCGGATTTCTCTGAACAAAAAGGCTATACCATTGTTAATAAATAGCAATTCTTTCTTATATTTACCTTCTGTATTAGTTAATTTTCCTTCGATATAAAGTAAACTATCCGATGGTAGAGTGTAAGCATCGAGTTCTTGAATTGGGATCCTTATTTCATCATTGTAATCGAATTTTGAAGAAATATATGGTTGATATGTGTGAAGCTCAGAACTGACGATGGAATTGTCTACATAAAGCTTTTCGTTTACGTTTAATATGTTCATTATTTTAAAACAGTGAAACCCAAGGATGTGAGAAATTTACGATTATCTCGTCTTAACTTGTTGGTGTTGGATTTGATACTGAACTGTTGTTTAGGCTTTTTCTTTTTATAAGTTTTTACTTTGTTGATAGTGGTAGGGGCAAGTCTCATCCCAAGGGCTCTATTATATCTAACAACCATTTTATATTTCACTTGTTTGTAAATGTAACCTTACTGTTATAGTTTCTCCTCTAAAACTGATAAGTTCTCCGTCTTGATCAACTATTTTAACTGTTATATTGTTAATTGCTTTAACGCTAACTGGAAAATACAAAATGGGCAAAGGAGATTCAACTATTTTATACCCTGGAGCTACAGTTGGATAAAACTGGTGAATAATATAAACAGGTTTACCATTATTGTAAGAACCGACACAAATATTACAGTCAATACAAATAGCATTCACCTTAGTTATTTTTGCAACATTATCCGATTCTTCCTCTTTCATAGCTTCTAGTATCCTGCTATTAAAACCCAACATTTTTCCTATCGAATCTTCCTTGGTAAAATCAATTATTCTACTACACATTAAAAACGTTTTTAGAGTATTAACATTTGCTTTTAAAAGAAAAAAATTTTTTCATTCGGAAATAAATCTTCTATACTTTCTCTTATGTATGTTTCTATATCTGTAATGTCATAAGTTCCGTCGGGAATAACAATTACTTTATTATCTATATAAAATTTATTATATCCTTCTTTTATATTGGGGATAGTCATAAACGTTTCAAAATCAGCTAAACCCAGGTAATATTGTTTTTCATCCTCTAAATATATGGGCGGATTAAAATCAGCAGACAAAACAGAACTGTTTCCTGATATGGCAATTGTGGTAGACATTGCAGTTTATTTATGAATGAGATATTACAATAAATAATGAGTTTATATATTTTTTTGCAAAAATTTTAGGGATAATTGACCACAGTTATATGAATTAAATTTTTGTTTATTTTCATAAGTATAAAATACATCCACTTTGCCATTCGAATTAAAATATTTGAGAAGTTCAAAAGGTGGTTTTAAATTTCCAAAACTATCAAAATATATTACATTTTTGTTATTTTTAATATAAGCAGTCCAATGAGATCCTTTATTTTGTTTTTTATCCAAATTTACAATACCACATTCTTTCAGATTTTTTTTGGAAGTTCATCGAGCATAAAAACACCTATTTTTAACAGCTTTACATATTTAATAATATCATTGTTCGTAAGTGCTCTTTTTGGAAAACTTATTTTGAGTTTTTTTTTTGTCTGATTGCTTTCATTTTGACGGATCCTCCTTTATAAGGTCTAATAAATAGTCCCTTTCCTTTATATGGTCTAATATATAATCCTTTGCCTTCTTTAGAAGCATTTTCCATTGCAATATTATGTCTATGTATTTCTTCTAGTTGCTGTTTAGCTGCTTTAGCATCATTTACTGCCTTAGCAATTCCTGCCGCGCCTCCACCTAGTGCACCCAGGGCGCCAAGAATGGGAAACAAAAGAGGTAGAAATCCTCCAATTTTTTTGGGTGTTCGAATGATACGTTTTTTCTCAATTTAAGTTTACCCCCTTTTGTATTTTTTAATCCCAAACCGAACTTTCTTTTACCCTTCATTATTCCTGCAACACTTAAAGCTGCAATTTTTTCACCAATAGAAGAATCTTTAGCTTTTACCCTATCCCAGGCTTTTTTTTCTAATATTTGGTCAGATATGTGTCTTTTTGATAAATCTTCAGTCTGAGAGTAAGATATATCATGTTCTTTGCAAGCGGAATCCAATGGATTTATACCAACGTCACCTCCAGTTAATCTTTTTTCCAAGTTGGTGCCGGGACCACAATAATTATATCCTGGTATATGAACTTCGAAAGGTAGTTTACTAATTAATTTATTTACTAAACCAGAGCCTTTTCTATTACGTGTTTTAATAGTTTTTTTCAACTTATGACGACCCACAGTCATTGAAGTTCTTTTTATACTAAAAGCACATTGACATTTTTCTGGTATAAATACTTTTACAGCTAAAAATATTTACTAGTGTGATTAAGAATGAGGATTGAAAAACAAAAATTCTCATTACCAGTAAATAATCATGACGAAAAAATTTTAAGTAAACAGTTGAGAAAGCATGGTGACTTATTTTGCGGTGGTTCAAAAAGAGGGCTTATAGTTGGTTGCAGTGGTAGCGGTAAAACCAACGTTATGCTTACACTGCTCGAGCATCCTAATGGAATTAGGTTTGAAAATGTCTATGTTTATTCAAAGTCATTAGATCAACCAAAATATGAATATTTAAGAAAGTTGTTAAAGCCTATGAAAGAAATTGGATACTTTGAATATGATAGCGATGAGAACATTATTTCACCTCATGAGATAAAGCCAAATTCCGTTATCATTTTTGATGATATTCCTTGTCATAATCAATCTATTATTAGGGACATCAGATAAAACATCAACTCCGACGAAAAATATTCAGAAAACAGGAAAAACTCTGTTACTCCCTACAGAACTACCAACATTTTTAAATGACAGTAGTATCACTTCTTCCTCTCCTGTAGTACAACCATTGTCATCAACTGTTATAGCAGAAACTTCAGATCCTTCTAGTGACACAACAACAAATTTAAACTTGTCAGACATATTGGAACAAACTAGAAAAATAATTCAAACCTATGTTGGTACACCATCATATAAAGATTACTTAGCAGATTTTCATGAATTACCCAGATCATATATTGATGAGGGTGTGAAAGATACACAACATAAATTTGACCATTATTATGGAATAGTTCATGACCTCGAAATGGATAAGTTTTCTTTTGGTTTAACACAGATACCGGTAGAAATTATTGGAAAAGACATTAAAGTGGGAGGAATAACGTACACAGGCACGCCAGGTTTATACGAATTGCTTTTCAAAAAAGAACCGAAAGGTTATAAGAAGGAAGATTTAGATAATTACATGAACATTCTAGCTAAAACAAATGTATATCGTAGGAATTTTGATTCAAATGAACAAGTTCAAGGCAATACATCACACAAATATGTTACAATAATAGGACCATATTTACAAAGAAAGGGGATTACAAAGACAAAAACCTTGCCAAGATTAGTTACAGCATTTAACAAACCAAAACCTCCGTTTAGAACAACTAGAGCCAAAGCTACAGGAAAGGGATTAATTTTGAAAACAAACAGATCAAATACAGACTATGTATACTGGAATAATGTAAACGAAATTGTTGATAGGCTACGTTTATTAATTTCATCAAGTGATGCGGGAAATAATGCTCATAGTAACGAGATTATCTCTATTATTGAAGAATTAAGAGAAGATAAAGTAATACTATAAATAACAGCTATCAAATATAATCATATTTATTGTTTAATGAAAGCTCAACATGACAGTTGATAAATTTGGACGCCACATTTCAAAACAAAATCAAGAGAGAATAAGTGACATTAATAATTTAAAAAGGAGATTAGGTGAAAATGAAACAAATAATGAAATCTTTGCTAAAAAGCTTAAGGTTTTTGATGAAAATTTTTTAAAGTATGAAAACCAGATTAAAGGATGTTATACCTCAATTGAAAACGTTAATAAACAGTTGCTAACGCTAAATCAAATAAGTAAAGATTTGCAATTTTTAAATGAACATGTTAAAAAGGAAGACAAAAAATTAAGTGATGATATCAACAAAATTAATAAAATAATGGAAACAAATATAAGAGAAGTAATAATTGAAAAACACAAGCAAAAAATTAAACAATTAAGAACTTTTATAAAAAGGTTAGATGATGAAAAAAAAAGAAATCAAAATAGCATTCTTAACAGTAGAACAATTGACCAACTCACTTTGGAAGAAAATCAACAATATATTTCCTTGGGAAATATAATGTCCAGTGTAATTAAGAAATTAGAACAAGAATTAAATAAAACAGAGGAGGAATTCAAAAATAGTGATAGTAGATCAACTACTTTCTTAACTGGAGAGATAAAAAAATCCTTTAATGCGTTAGAAAAGGAGATTACTAAAATTAGTAAAGTTTTAAATGAAAAAAGTTATACAATACAAATTGATAAATTGAATGAATGGGAAAAAACATCTAAAAGTTATATTTCGAATTATTACAAAACATAGAAAGTGAACTTCCTTAAAATTGAATAAACGAGTTTGTTGTCATGACAACCGTTAAACAACAAGTCGTTAATGAATTACATAAACCTGCTAGAAAAAACTACAAACGCAGAAGGGTGGTAGTGAAAGGGTTAAATGATCTTTTTCAAGCTGATTTGGTTGAAATGTTACCCTATGCCAAATTTAATAAGGGATTTAAATATATCTTGATTACCATAAATGTATTTTCTAAGTATGTTTGGGCCGAACCGGTAAAATCTAAATCTGGAAAAGACGTAACAGCGGCAATGAAAAAAATATTAATCAGTGCAAAAACTCCACCAAAAAACTTGCAAACGGACAGAGGGAGAGAGTTTTTCAATATAAAATCTCCAAAGTTTAAAGTGGGTGATCACGTACGAATAAGCAAGCATCGAGAGGCATTTTCAAAAGGTTACACACCAAATTGGTCAAATGAGATATTCCACATTAAAGAAGTTAAGATGACAAACCCTTGGACATATTTAATTCAAGACGAAGATAATCAGGACATTCTGGGTGGTTTTTATGAGCAAGAATTACTAAAAGTAAAGCATACCGATGTGTATCTTATTGAGAAGATTTTGAGAAGGAAAGGAAACAAAGTTTATGTGAAATGGTTAGGACTTGATAAAAAATATAATACATGGATTGATAAAAAAAATATTGTTCAATTAAATTGAAATTAAATTTTAGTTAAATTTGTTTTATTTCTGTTCCTCACTTTATGCTTTAGCTGATACAAATTACAAAGTCTTAATGTGCTAATTAATTTCAAATAAAATTCACATTTAGGAAACTAAAATTTTATTAAGTAAAACATCAAATACAATTTTTATTAAAACGTGTCAAATATATTTTATTTCTATGTTCCTCAGATAATATCGAATCTAGAATAAGTTTACAATCATTTATTCTTTTTTCAAAACGGAGTCTATCTAAGTACCACATCTGAAAGTTACTCCTACGGGCTTGTCTGTAAGCAAAGCTCCACTTCACTAATACATGCACCTTATTGTTCTCTTCCAGAAAAGATATTGTTTTCTTCGTAATATTTTCTTTTTGGTCCATTTTCATTGTTTTCTTCGTAATATTTTCGTTTTGTTCCATTTTGCTTCAATTTGTTTTCCATTTGTTCAGGATATAAAGCAAGTAATTCCATCATAGTTGAAACATTTTCACTGTTAGGATTTTCTGTTGGACTTATTATATTATAAACATGCGTACACAAGTCGCCACAATCAGCTGAAATATTATTTTGAAATATTTTGAAATATGTATTGAATTCTTGCCTTTTAAGTATAGATAATCTATAATCAATAATTTCCTTTAATCGCCACAAATTGTCCAAAGACTCTTGTCCTAAGTATATGAAGTGTGGGCCTTTTGTAATTTGTAGAACAGGGGTATCATTTATTTTCTGAACCTGCAGATGAATGTTGTTTATATTCACACTGGTTTGATCAACTTGAGGAAAGTAGAAATTGTTTACAATAATTCCTTGATGAACACAAATGTCTTTCCAATTTTCTTCGGTTAGTGCGATTGAAAATCCAGTTTTTCCACCAATTACAATTTTTGGAGAGAAATCATTTAAACTAATGCCAACAAGAACAAATTTTGACAAAGAATTATTTAAAAAATAAATTTTTGAATTAAGAAGCGTTTCCAAAGGTTTATGAACCACGGCGTTGTTCATAATGACTAAACGAGAATGAAACATATTGTGTTATTCTTGTACTTAAATATTCTCATCCCCACTTTCTTTAAAGTTTCGATTAAAATGGATTAATGAAAAAATAGATTTTCAGTTTGAAATTTGTAATAAAGATAAATAATTAAAATGGTAATGTATAAAAATAATGCAAAGTTTAATGTAACACTAATGATGGAAAAGTAATAATTTTTGAATCCGTCATAATAATTGGTACAGTTGGGGGTTAAAATTTGTAACTGATTATTTTTAAACTCTAACCTTTCTATCCAATTTGTATCAAAAATAGATCGATTTGGATAATGATACAAAATTTTAAAAAATTTACTTGCATTTTCATTTCCATTTATTCGTTCCATCCAACTAATTGTACTATTGTTAATTAATCCAATTTTCATAAATTTACAATATTTACTTAGAGTGACGTCTGTTTTATTAGAAAAACATATTTCACACTGTGTTACGCCAGGGGGATGATCAACATAAAAAACATTTTGGAAAATAAAATAAAGAAGAATAAATTGAGATCTACTGATAGTCATTAAAACAAATTAATAATTATATTCCAAATTTATTAACATTAAGCAGATACTTTCACCACGAAAGCAAAAGCAGTTGTAAAAAAATAACAATAAAATACTTAATTTAAATATATGAAAAAGTTCATAAATAAGGATATTAATAATACTATATAAAATGTGTAGCTTGAAGACTTATTTTGAATGGTTACTTAACCAATCAAAAATTTCAATACCACAACAAAAACATTTACAAATATCATTGATTGAAGTATAGTAAAAGACAGCTCCAGCTAACACTTCTGGTCTCAATTTTCCTTTCCATTTTTTGTGGAAAGTCGTTTTTCATATGTTTTAAAATAACTGTTATCAATTTCTTTGTCAAAAGTTTCTAAGCACATTTTGTGAAAGACTTATGAAGACTAACTTTGGTTTCAAAAACAACAAATTTAAATACCTTATAATATCTACATAAATATATCTAAATCTTCATGTTCTGCATTCCATTGATACAAAGCAATATCTTGGTGTCCCCAAGCTAATGTATTAAAACTATAGGGAATTTTATACCGCTTATCATCTTCGGAACTCAAAGCCAATTTATTAATTAACTCTGTAAAAATTGTATGTTGTCTAGATCGAAAAACATACATTGAACAAAAGGTTTTAGAATGATTTTCAACAACATCTTTATAGTGAATAAAATCCAACTGCTTTTTAATTGCACTTTTTTTAACACCTTTTGAATCTTTGAATTTTCCTATAACTGACTTTGTAATAGGCATTTCATGAATATTATTAAATTCATAATTAGATGTGTCAAATTTGTGAATATTTTTTATCATGTCAGAATAAATATTTGGAGTTGTGACTTCTAAAATGAACGAATCGGTATCGGTGTATAAAAGTGAAATATTTTCCTGATAAAGAGGTTTTAAAAAATTATAAAAGAAATCATACATGACAGTTTTAGATATGTCTAATATTGAGAAGCCTACATATATTGGTTTATTGTAAGTAACTTGAATCTTTTGCATTTGAATAGCTACCAAGTTTTCAGAAAATATTGTTAAGTCCTTGAAATATGGTTTTGCAATTAAATTCTCAGCACCATCTTTTCTTCTATTTTTTTCACACTCTGTAACAAGTCTTACGTCAATTCTCCTATCAACATTTTCCATAGTCTTGCCATAAATACTATTATTTGCCAACTTGTAAGTATTACGATCAAATTCATTCTTTGAATCATTTCTTAATCTTGAATTCAAGTCTATATATTTTTTCAACCAATCAGATTGAGAAAACTGTAAAACTCTATGAACTTTAGTTAACTTGAGTCCATGTTCCAAACATTGTTTTAATAATTGATAGTGAATAACATATTTTGATTTATCATTTAAATTGGGTATTAATTTTATGCATTTAGAATTTGGCGGTTTAAAGTTTTCTGGACAAAACGGAAAATCGTTATGATAGGAATGTAGACTTGTAGGATATTCTAAATCAACTTCTAAAACATATCCCTTATTAGATTTTTTAGAAATATTCATAATATTTAAATCATTGATTTCTTTATCTGTTAACCAAACAAAATCTCCCGTTGGAATGTGCTGTGACATTGCATAACCATACAAATTTGTTGCATCATAATAAATTATGTATTTAGTTGGCTTTAAAGGATCAAAATTTAAAAGAAATGGGTTATTAGCTTCAGATTTTCTACAAATGCAAGAGCTCACACCACCGCGAACGCTTTTTTTGAAAAAGTGTATCATATCTGGATCAGTTAACAATTCTAACTCTATTCCAGTATAACGCAAACACGCCTCCCAGGATAAACCTGGAAAAGTGTAAAAATGAGCTGGATCGAGCTTATATGTGGATAAACAAGTGCTTCTAAAATTTTCAAAAATATCTGCCAAAAGTAAAGTATCAGAGAGTAAGTAAACGTCGCAGTATTGATCAAGAGATTCACATTTAAACAATTGCCAAACCTTTACAACTCTTTGGTATTCTGCATCACTGATGTGCTCATCCGTTAAAGTATTATAAAATTGGTCTTTCTGAGGTAAAGTTGTTTCTTCTAATTTTAAATAATTATCAATATAATTGTAATGAAATACACCTTTTTGCCGAATAAGTTTAAATCTTTCTTCATCATTGAAATTTTTTTTTATTTCCTTACATTGTTCATATTTTAAGCTTTCAGAGATTTTTGATAAAGAATGGGATAGAAATTGAAAAGAATCAATAAACCTTAATGATATATTTTTTTTCTTAGCCTTTTGTGTCTTTTTATCAAAATAGTTATCCACATGAATAAGCTTTTCAAATGAAATATATTTTTCCTTGTTTTGTGCGACAACTGTTAGTTGTTCTTTGTTTAAGCATAATTTTTTAAGAAATAGATGAGAATCATAATTACGCAAATTATGCAATATACCTGGAATAAAGTTAGGTATTCTGTAATTTATGTTGCAGAGTGAATGAGCTAAACCTCTATAAAGACCGGTTATATGACAATGATCTGCAACCCTGTCATTTAAAAGAGGTTTATTACAAATATGACAAACTTTTTCATAGTTATGATAAATTTTATCCAGTTCGTTCAAAGGGATCATTTTTTTAGGAGCCTTTAAATATTTATTGTATATGTTATACACATCTCTTTCTAAAGAATTTATAAATAATGTATCACAATTTTGACCTTTATATTTTTCAAATTTAGAATAATTATCGTCGAAGGAACATTCAATGTAATAGGCAAATGAATGTGGAATATGTTCATATTGTTTTAAGGTGTATGAAGTATTAGGATTTTTATCAACATTGTCATTATTTAAAGGCTTTAAAATGCATTCAAAATCTGCATACACCACGAAAGGAACTTTCATTTGTTTATGATAATTTACAAATTTCAAAATATTATCATATGAATAGTTTCCAAACTTATCTTTTATTAATTCTTTAGAAGGTAGGTTAATTCGTAAATGATCACAATCATAGCTATTGTGTTGTAATAAATTTTCTTCTGTAGGGAAATATTGTAAACAACCATCTCAAATATATTTTTTTCCGTGATGTTTAGAAATTTGTGCAGAAACTAGTTTTGATAAATCTTTAATATAGCAATAATGAAAAGTTTTTTCATCATCATCACTTATTAACAATAAATTGACATGTTGATTTTTTTTATTCGATGAATAATAAAGTGGACCAATTACTTCATACCCCGTTTTAGGATTTATAATTTCTAATCCATATACATTAATAGAAATGTTATTTTTTTCTTCAAAAATCTTAATGTTCTTTAGCAACATTGGAAATTCTATACCTGACATATCCAAAACAGAAGAGTAGTGTGGGTAGGATGAAGTTTCAAAATCTAATCCGCTTGGTTGGTGAAGAGCAGACAGAACTGCCCAGGCGAAGCAAAAGTTGTCATCATTCCTAATGTTGATCACAGCTTGACGTCTCTCGATCTCTTGAGGAAGTTCGATAAAAGATGAGGCTCTCAGCGGATTGTGCTTGTTAACATTAATTTCCAAATGAAGTAAATTCATCAAAGCCCATCCTGCTATAACGTAAACTCCGGTGTTATAAAAGCCACGTTATAAAGAGTTCTTACGTAAGTGCAATAATAAAAGTTTGCACTTACGACCCGTTGGCTAGCTTATACGGTAGTTCGGCTTTGGGGGAGTTCAAAATTTTCAATCCTTTTCTTTGGTGTATGAAGGAGGCAAGTGAAAATTATAAATATGAAAGAAGGGCGCCAACACACGTAAAAGAGAACTTACTGCACTGCCTTCATACACCCCTTACCCGTGTGTTCGTAAAGGTACTGAAACAAACAGTAAAACACTATTTAATATTATGATTTGCTTTATTTAAAAAAAAATACTTGTTAACGAGAGAATGTAGTTTAAATTGTTTTTAAATAGAAATATGTGTGGTAATTTGAAAAAGATAAATTGATCAATAAAAGGTACTACTGTAATATAAAGCTTTTTTAAAAATCCCACCAACTGGCAGGAAAACTGGAGTTACTGGGGCCTGGTTGTTGGGCAAGAGGTAAAATTCCAACACCTCTTCGGTAAAGAGGGGGCTCTTTCTTAATGTAGAATTACTGCTTCAACTTCAAAGGTAACCCCAACCTTTAGGGTTATTTGCTTCAACCAATTGTTTCTCGTGAAAAGTACCTCACAATCATGTGGGTGCAAAAATGTTCAAAATGCTTTAAAGGCTATAAAAAGCAAACGTGCACTAAGATGCAAGGTTTTAATAGCAATGTGCTATGTGCTAATAAGTTCAATGTGCACTAAAATGTGCTATTTGCTATGTAGTTCAATGTGCACTAAAATGTGCTATTTGCTATGTGGCCGTTGAGCTGTAAAAAAGAGAAAAAATCCATTGTAGCCTATTGTATAAATTAAAATTAAATGAAAGAACCTTGCTAAATAAATTAAAATAATAATTACCTGGCTGTTATTTGACCACTGTTTAACACAAAATTTAAAATAACTATAAAACAGGACCAGCCTTTTTAAAGGTAGTTTTACGGCCACAGTCAAAACGAAATAGAACGAACTCGTTCCAAGACGATTTTCAGCTAAGGTTTAGTAAGGAAAAAAAAATGTTTAAAAAAAGGTAGGAATTTGGCCAAAAAACTAAACTGTTGAAAGTGCTCCATGCAAAACTTGATTTTAATGTCCCTATATTTTGTCTCTTTCCCCCTTATTTATTTGACCAAAATAAAAGATTTTTAAAAAGATAGGCAACTCAGAATACATTATTTATTACAATAAATCTTAACATACATTAAATTTAAATATTAATTTTTGAATAATTTATGCTGTTATTTTTGAATATTTTCCTCTAATCTTTACGTAAGCCTCGTCCTAAATAATTAAATCTTTAAAATGTTAGATTTTAATAAAAATGAAAGTAAAGTGGTCGGACGGAATCGTATGGCTTTTAGTCATTCATGGAAAAGGCCAAAGCAAGAATTTTAGCGTCGCCGCACACAGTAAAACGTCAAACTTTGTTGTCACTTAACCCAATTTATAAAACGAAAATAAACAAGGCTTTTTAAACCAACCATTTGGAGAACTACTTAAATAAATAACACAAACCCTTGCTTAATGAACCCCTGACATGTGTTTACCGGACATTTAACAATATAGGTGACATCTTAAACTACATTTTATCAAAAGGACAAATCATTTAATGAACTGACCGAGATTTTAAAAGGCGACAAACGAAATTGGAGGTATATACCAAATGTTTCTAATTTATTTAGCGTTACCAGGCTACAATGGAAATATTGGAAATATCTTGTTTAGTTTGTATCACAACAGCTCATACCCAACTAGGTTTTTTATAACGGATTTGTTTCTGATCAAAATTATGTGAAGGTAAGATAATAGAAAACTATAGGTGAATGAACATCTAATAATGAAATTCTTATAAAAACATGGCCCTTTTATATGTGGGCATTAAAGAAAGCTTCAACAACCAGACCCTCAGCATCTGTAAATATAAAACATTAAATGTATATAATATACCAAGCTGTCAGTTATACAATATTAAGTACTTATAATAATGAAAATAGTCAAAGAATCTATATAACTTCCAAAAACTTAGTTCCTGACATCTTGGTGAATGACAAAATATAATTAGCAAAATCATAATTAGTTACTGTAAAAGTGTAACGTTACAACACCCACTTCCTCGGGAAAGAAAAATTTTTTGAAAAAAAATTTTTCGCTATAATATCAATTTAGAAATTCAATAATACTTGAAAGATATAAGATAATATAGAAATATTAATCAGTTATACTGGGAAATTTAAACAAAATCATCTTACTTAGAATTCTTACAACTAAAGATATGTCTAACTTTACATTTGGTTGTGAAACAACTACTGAATAATCTTACATTACTTAATTTACACCTAAAAGATAAGATCATAACGTTAATCCTTAATCGTTTATAATATTTACAAAATAAATTTTACTTAAAACTATATTTTACAATATCCTTCGGGAGATTCTTTAGATTTTCCAAATGGCAAATACACATCCACCAAGAAAGCGGTCAACTCCATACCCTCCCAACTAAGATGGAAAATGGTGGGTCGTTGGGCATAAAGTTGATTGGCCCCACTTCCTTGGCTGAGGTATACTCTCCTCAAGGGTAACCAAAACAAACCCTCCAAGTATAAGGAGTCCAAATTGACAAAACAGTAATATTAAGTTTGAAAGTAAAAAGGTTGAGTTCCTAAAAAAAAAAACAAAACAGTTTGGCATTTTGCCGGGACATAGACTAAGTGCCCCAACCACATTATAGCAGTGGTCAACGCTAACATGGTTTGCACCAAAACGTAAATATTTAGAAATTCTTCAAAATTGTAAAATGTAGAAAAAAGATTAAGCTCCAGAGATTTTTAAGTAGGATGGCCTGGAGAGTTAAGTTCCATCCCAGCCAAAACCCTATGTCCTTCTCATGTGTTTCCTGTTTAAAGGTAAAATGACCATCTATACCAGAAGGAAAGGTGGGAATTGTACAACCCATCTAATAAAAGGGACTCTCACTATTTGGAGGCCGCGTTATGACAGATAAACTGGCACCGCACTGTTTTCTTGAAACTCTTAAAAGAGCTCCAAAGAGGTAGTACTATAACAAGAAGGTTGTTTTGTTATGTGCATGAAGCGCAGTTTTTTCAATTCAAATAATTAGTATGTATTTAGACATAAAAGTTAAATGAAAACTTGAACATATGTAGATATAAACATCTTGAAAGATAAAAGGAAATTGCTATAAAACATTAAACATCATAAAACACTAATCGGCCTTTGTCATCTCAAAGACACTAAATAGATGATACAAAATAGTCAATAATTAACTTTAAATCATATAATAACATTATTACTCAAAATGTTTGTGAAATTTTATCGCAGTTCAAATTCATTCTTAGATCTTATTATCTTCCTTGTTGGAGTACCGCAAAGAAAAGCCCTTATACTAGATTTCGAAACTAAATCAAAAGGTAAAATTAACGGTAGGTGTGGAGGTTTGGGGTAGGATAAAAGGAATATCTGGCTCGATCTGTCAGGATCTCTTACTTAAGATACACTGAAAGGTATTTTGTTAATAAAATTCACATATTATGTTCTGTAAGTTCAGAAAATTAGAGTTAAAACTCAGTTGTGTGCTCTTATTAGGAAAACATGTGATAGAGTTATGGCCTAGAAAAAGTGAAAGAACAAGTTTATGCTGATTAAAATGTAACCCTTTTAACATGTTAAAATGATATAAGGAAACCTGTAAACCAGCACACAGCATCACTAAAGCTTATAATTGAACATTATAATGTAAGAAGCCAAAATTTTAAGAAAATATTTGGAAAGCAAAAAATTTTAAGTTACTGATTTCAAAATAAATTGTGGTAGGATAAAAAAGGTTTTATATTTCTATTATAGTATATGCCGTACCAATTTTTGTTGTTAGATAAGAAATATAGTTACATCTGACTGTCTTAGGACTCCACTGATTATGTACAAAAGGGAAATCTAAAGAGGTATCAAATAATATTTACAGTTATCAAAAGATAGAGATACACAAACGTCTTATATTTGTGAATTAGGTATATGTACAGTTAGTTAGCGAAGAAAATCTTAAAGTTATTCCATGGACTTAATTTATATTTACATTTTTTAAAGATAATATGCAGGCATTTTCCCACTTCATGGAGAAAATCTGCAAAAGTTACATGCAACAAAAGATAGGCAAATATAAGATACGTATCTTAGATAAATAGATAAGAGATAGCTACCTTAGCTAAATATCATTAGCTAAGAAGATAAAAGGTAAAGGTGCACCAAAACTATTTCATTTTAGGCACTCGACAGATAAAAGGTAATTAGGTTTTTAAAGGTAAATTTTAAAAACTTTAGAATTCAAATTAAATTTCCGGACATCAAATCTCATTATCTGAATCAAAAGATTCAGGTCCGTAGTAAGGTTTCAATTTTGAAACGTGCCAGCAACCGGCATCTCTACCATCTAAGTGATTTAACTCATAGGTAGTTTTTGATTTTACATTGCGTACTACGCATAATACAAATTTTTCTGCTAGTTTAGCAGTGAAGTCATCAGATAAGACCATATTTCTTTTCCATACCTTGTCACCTATTTTATAAACCTGTTCACGCCTTCGCAAATTATAAGTTCTACAGTTTTTCTTATAGGCATTAAAAAGGTTTTCTTGAACTTTTTTATAAATTTGAGGTAATTTTTTAAGTTCAGTGACATATGATTCACGGTTTTCTCGAGAGATGTCACCCTCATTTTTAACATTATCATAAAATTCCCCACGTAAGGGTACTTTCCTACCAAAAACTAATAAATTTGGAGTGTATCCTGTAGACTCATGCACTGCTGAGTTTAGTGCACTTTGACATTCTGGAATGTGTACATCCCAGGCTTTATGTGAGTCTTTAATGTACGAACGTATTGCAGTACCTATATTACGATTTACTCTTTCTACAGGATTAAAATTAGGATGATATCTACAATTATACCAAACTTTAGGAATACTGAATTTTTGAATCATTTCATTAAATATTTTTCCTTTATGGGCTGTAGCATTATCAAGAATTAAAACTCTAGGTACACCAAAAGGTAAAAATACACTATCAGTTAAAAATGTGGTTATAGCAGATGCTGTGGCCTGGCGTAAAGGCTTCATTATGGTCATTTTAGAAAAAATGTCTACGGCTACGACTAGAGAGGTGTTTCCTTTGCTACTACGTACAAAGGGACCCATACAATCTACGGCAATCATTTCAAAAGGAAAATAAGCTTTCTTTTCTGCTCCCATAAACCCAAAACGAGAAAAGTTAGGCATTTTTTGTCTCTGACACACCTGACATTGGCGAACATACTTTAAAATTTCAATACGCATTCGAGGAAAGTAATATTCCTCAGCAACATTATTTAAAGTTTTAAAATATCCTAAATGCGCTGATGTTGGAGAATCGTGACATTTTTCTAAAATTTTGGATCGTTCTGACTTGGGGACAACTAATTTCCACTCAATCATGTTTGACTTTAAAGGAAGTTTATTTTTTACATGCTTATAAATAAAGTTATTTTTAACTAACCAATGTGGATAATTTTCTGGTTTCTTTAAAATTTTATCTCTAAGATTAATATACCAAGGATCAAGCTTATCTAATGTAACATTTAAAACATTTATTTCTGCAGGAACTGATCTACTCAAAAAATCTGCTGGAACATTTTCACGTCCAGGGATATGTGCTAAATTAAAATCAAATTGTTGTATTTTAGTAAGTAATCTAGCTAAGCGACCAGTTGGGTTTTCTAAGTTACGAAGCCAAATTAAAGAAGCATGATCTACTAGAACATTAAATTTTGGACCCATTTCTACATAACAACGAAATTTTTCTAATGCAAAAACAAGTGCCAGTAACTCTTTCATAGTAACTGAAAGGTTTCTTTCTGATTTTGTTAAAGAACGACTTGCATAAGAAATTATAACATCTTTATTATTTTGGTTCTGCATTAAAATAGCACCAATCCCATAATCACTAGCGTCACATTGAATTAAACATGGGACAGAGAAATCAGGTGATGCTAACACCGGTGCAGAAATCATTTTTTGTTTTATTTCTCTAAAAGCTTCTTCAGCTTGTGGTGTCCACATAATTTTTTGTTTTTTACCTTTCCCTTTAAGTAAATCATTTAACGGTGCAGCTAAGTTACTAAAATGTTCAATAAAACGCCTGTACCATGAGCACATGCCTAGAAAACTTTTAATTTCTGTCGTTGTTTCAGGTCTTTTGTAATTAACTATAGCTTGAATCTTTTCAGGTGATGTTCTAAGGCCTGAACCATCAATAACATACCCAAGATAAGTTAGAGAAGCACGAAAGAATTTACATTTTTTAAGATTAATTGTTAAATTGGGTTCTGAAAAACGTTTATAAACTTCCTTCAAAAGAGAAATATGATGTTCAAATGACTTTCCTGTGATTATTGTGTCATCCAGGTAACAGAATACATAAGGAGATAATTCAGGGCCCAATATCCTATCCATTAATCTTTGCTGTATTTGAGCAGCATTAGATATGCCAAAAGGTAGTGTTTTAAAATGAAATAAACCCCTTCCGGGTATTGAAAAAGCTGTTTTTTCTTTACTTCTTTCAGAAAGAGGTATTTGCCAAAAACTGTGTCTGAGATCAATACTAGATAGATATTTAGCATCCCTCAGCATAGATAAAATATCATCTACCCTTGGTAGTATATAACAATCCCTCTTCAAAACTTTATTAAGTTCCCTAGCATCATATACAAATCTTACTTCCCCATTGACCTTTTTGACAAGAAAAACTGGAGCATTATATGGACTATAACTTGGTTCTACAACCCCCATCTCTATCATGTTATCAAGTTCTTTATTAAGGATTTCTAATTGATATGGAGACATAGGAAATTGTCTTTTTTTAAAAGGTGGGGCATCTCCGGTATCCAGATCTGCAATAATTTTATTTGTTAAACCTAGCCTCCCTTCAGACGAGATGTTACTGAACATGTGAATGATGTTCTCAGCTTCAGATCTTTGCTCAGGAGACAAAGTTTTTAAACCTGGCATTGTATGGGTGTTAAGGTCATCATTAGCTGATACAATGTTTACAAAAATTTCATCGTAATCTGAGGTAATTTCCCAAGTATTGTCACAAAAATTAATTTTTAACCCAAAAATCTTACAAAAATCAACCCCAAGTATTAAATTACACTTTAAAGAAGGGACTACCAAAACATCTACCAGTCTGCATTGATTATTTAAAGATAAAGGCAATTGACATATCCCAGAAACAGTTGTTTTATTACCATCAGCTACGGTTACTGACCTTTTATTTGTGTCTGACACTAAGAGATTGTATTTTTTAATTAAATTCATACCAAAGCTGCCAATACAAGAATGTGTTGCACCACTATCTAATAATGAAACAATATTTTCATCATATAAACTAACAGATATGTAAGGTCTCTTATCAATAGGCATATTTATAAAAACAGGTGAAATCATGGGTTTAGAAAAGAATTTTTTAACATAAGATTTCCATGATTCCCAATCTTTTAAATCAGTTATAGGGCTGCAAGAAAAGCTTACTTTCGACTGATTATGGGTGTTTTTTAGATATCTCGAGTTATAAACATTTCGGCCAACATATTTTGTCTTAGTTTGGTTTCGGCCATGACCAAACTTTCTAATTAGTTTTTTGGGTTACATTTAGGGCAAGTTTTAACGACAAAATTTGGTTTGCCACATTTAAAACAGAATTTTTTTCTTGGCAACCTGCAAGTAGTGTAGGTATGACCATGTTTATTACAGTTCCAACAGGTAACACTGTAATTTTTTAGGGATTCGTTCCGAGCTGACTGTTAAAGACATTAATATCTGGAGAAGTATTAGTCTGACTCTCTACGTATGCGAGATCAGTTTCAAGACAATTAGCTGAAGGAGGATTATATCTAGTTTTAAAATAAGTGGCTTCATCAATTTTCTTACAGTAATTTAATAAATCTGGAATATCAAAAATTTCCTGTAAAACTAAATAATCTAGATATTTAGGTAATAGATTTCTCCTTATTATTTTTAGTTTTTCTGTATCTGGAAAAGGATTGCTTAAGCGTGAAAATAAATTCAGCATTGTAGAAACATAAATACTAACGCTCTCATTTTTGCCTTGACATCTAGACTTAATTGGATCTAAGAGAGTTTCCTCATAGCATGGAGGTAGAAAATCGCGATTAAGAGCCTCTGTTATATCAGACCAACAAGTAAAACTGTCTCTATTAGCTCGAAACCATGTCAGTGCCGTACCTTGAAACAAATCTAAGCTACTCTTAAATAGCTCTACTTCGTCAACATTTCGTGCTATTGCTAATTCAGATACTCTTTCCAAAAAGGCCTTGACACTACCTGATCCATTAAAAACTACACCCCATTTATATATTGGCGCAGATTTTACAGAAGTACTGACTGAACTGGTGGTAGGTTGAGTAACACTATGCGAAACAGGAATAAAAGAAAATCGATCACCTCTCTTGCCCTTTTGTCTTAAACGAGTATATAAATCAAAACAAGTAGCATAACTTTCTTTTTTAAAATCTGTACATTTTGTATAATTTTCTAGATCATCCTGTTCATCAGGTATTTTGAAACGACTAACTCTTTGGCTAAGAATGATTAGTCTAGAAATTATTATTTTAAAAATTGAATCACTCGATGGGCCATCAAAATCAAGAATTAACCTTTCGAGCTCTACTAAGGTATCAGAAATTACATTTATTTCTTGATCTTGGTTAAAATTTGGATCTTGTTTGTCTATAACACTGCCCTGTTCAATTAGATTTCCAATAATGCTACGTTTGGTATTTAAAGATTTTCTTTTTGAGCTAATATCAAATAAAGACAAGAGATAATCTATTTCCTTTTCTGTTAAATGCTTAGCCTCAACTGTACCTTCCATTGTTAAATTAAAATTTTAACAGAAAAATTAATAAAATAAGAAAATTAAATTTTTTAACTCGAGATGCCAAATGAAAAATACTAAAAATTTAATTTCAAAATTTACAGTGAAACCTTAACAAAACTTTTAGGATAAAAACTTGGTAAGCAGAGAAAAGTAAATTCTACTACAAAATCACACGAAATGCTGGCAAAATCAAATCATACATAGATAACCCCTAGCAGTGTAACTTAAACTAGCTGTATAAAATTATAATAAAATGATAATGAAGAATAAATTATAAAAATGCAATATATAAACCTGAAAAAAAATTAAAGTACCTTTTATTGTACTACTATTTGTTTCAGCAAATTGAAAAGGATTGAAAAATTATTTTAAGAGAAAATTTAAAGCCCCACGTTGCAGGCGTCAATTCTATATAACGTAAACTCCGGTGTTATAAAAGCCACGTTATAAAGAGTTCTTACGTAAGTGCAATAATAAAAGTTTGCACTTACGACCCGTTGGCTAGCTTATACGGTAGTTCGGCTTTGGGGGAGTTCAAAATTTTCAATCCTTTTCTTTGGTGTATGAAGGAGGGAAGTGAAAATTATAAATATGAAAGAAGGGCGCCAACACACGTAAAAGAGAACTTACTGCACTGCCTTCATACACCCCTTACCCGTGTGTTCGTAAAGGTACTGAAACAAACAGTAAAACACTATTTAATATTATGATTTGCTTTATTTAAAAAAAAATACTTGTTAACGAGAGAATGTAGTTTAAATTGTTTTTAAATAGAAATATGTGTGGTAATTTGAAAAAGATTAATTGATCAATAAAAGGTACTACTGTAATATAAAGCTTTTTTAAAAATCTCACCAACTGGCAGGAAAACTGGAGTTACTGGGGCCTGGTTGTTGGGCTAGAGGTAAAATTTCAACACCTCTTCGGTAAAGAGGGGGCTCGTTCTTAATGTAGAATTACTGCTTCAACTTCAAAGGTTTATAACGGATTTGTTCCTGATCAAAATTATGTGAAGGTAAGATAATAGAAAACTATAGGTGAATGAACATCTAATAATGAAATTCTTATAAAAACATGGCCCTTTTATATGTGGGCATTAAAGAAAGCTTCAACAACCAGACCCTCAGCATCTGTAAATATAAAACATTAAATGTATATAATATACCAAGCTGTCAGTTATACAATATTAAGTACTTATAATAATGAAAATAGTCAAAGAATCTATATAACTTCCAAAAACTTAGTTCCTGACATCTTGGTGAATGACAAAATATAATTAGCAAAATCATAATTAGTTACTGTAAAAGTGTAACGTTATACTGCAACGTAAAAATTAAAAAATTACTTTTTTTGTTGCTGTTGTAAAATCGAAAATAAATTCTTTACCTGAATCTCTTTCTGCAAATTCGTCAGCTTTCTGGTCAATAATGGTGCAGATTTGCTCTAACAGTTCTTTTTTCTGATATCCCTGGCAAATGACTTGGAACGGCGCATTAAAAGATTTGACATCATAGCTGTCGCTGCTGGGGTTAAAATAGAAACCGAACAGTTCCATATTTAGCTTGATACATTTATGTTTCTGCAGTTCTTGATCTATTAGATGTGCAATTTTGTATTCCAAATGTTGAAAATATTCTTTCACATTTATGAAGTTTTGGTGTGAGGAAATCCTATAAGATATTATTTGTTCCCTGAATGCTGACTTGATAATTTCAACACCTTCCTCCAAGCCTATTTTGGAATTGTTCTTGTGCACACTAGATCGAAGATGTCCACCCCATAGACTTTGGTTTATATTTTTCTTGCATTCTTTACAATATTTTACAATATTTGTAGAATCTATAAATTAAGAAAAAAATATTTTACAAAATATAACATGAAAAATAAAATGTTCTTACCTTTAACAAGCTTTGGTTTTTTCAACCAACTGTTGAGTTTTGGGGAATTTCCGTTAACAAGTTTTTTAATATGTCGCAATAAATTATCCTTTCTAGTGAAGACTATTACATGTTACACACTTATGCATTTCTGAAGTTTTCTGGATAATAATAATAATAAAATTAATATTGTGCAATTCTATTTAGTTATAGTCAAATTTTGAAAAAAGCAATTGCATTTTTGAAGTCCTTTGTATAATAATAAAATTAATATTGTGCATTTTTATTTAGTTATAGTCAAATTTTGAAAAAAGCAATAGAAATTAATTGACTTTATGAATCCATTTCTTCAAGTGAGTCAACTAATTTGTCAAAGGCCTGTTTAACATAATTCACCGTACTTTCGTCTCCCTTTTTAATTGTGATCAAATTAGTTAAATTTTGAATAGCGAAACCCAGACACTTAAGGTTTGCTATTTGTTTTTTATTTTTTTTATTAATTTTAAATTTTTTTTTTAATGATAAATGATGGTTTCGAAATTGAATTTTGTTCAACTGGTGAATTATTAGGAGAAATATCCGAAGTTAAATTTGCTTCAATTTGTTTTTCTTGCGAATCAGAATTTACAATAGCATATGGTGAATTAATAGAAGATATAGCCGAACTTAAATTTTGATCAATTTGTTTTTCTTGCGAATCAGAATTTACAATATCATATGGAGTATTAATAGGACAAATAGCCAAACTTAAATTTTGATCAATTTGTTCTTCTTCCGAATCAGAATTTTCACTAAACAAAAAGGGAGAGCAAATTGGTCTCGGAGAATTAATTGACGATTTTAATGTTAAATAATTTGGATTAGATTTTTGAAAACAAACAATATCCTCATAGCTAGAATTTTGCGTTTCGTCAATGTCATTCAGTTCTTCAAGAGTTTGTTTAGTTTTTGTTGTAATTAAGTCCGATTTGTTGTCAATAATATCATTAAGATCGTCAAGAGTTTCTTGTTGACTAGCTGTAAATAAATATTTTTCGTTGTTCTGTTTGTTGGCATTATTCTGAACTTGGCTATTGTAAATAATTTCATTCAAGTCCTGAATAGTTTGTTGTTGACTAAATACGTCTGTTTCATTGTTTTGTGGGTTTGCAAAATTTTGCATTTGAGTATATGTGTATAAGTCAAAGTCATTGTCAATAATTTTGCTACTCGATGCCAAAAAATTGTCCATTATGAAAAAAATCGTAATAACAAATAAAAATGCCACAAATGTACATAAAAATGTCACCAATATATATAAGAATTAAATCTTGCCAAATAAAAATGTTAGAAATAAAAATAAAAATTAAAAAATTACCAAATAGACACAATTTAAACACCAGAAAACTCGCGAGCTCTGCACAGTGTGAATGCAGAAATCAATTGCATTCGTCTCTTCGCTGAGGCGATTTTATATGCAAAAGTTAATCACATGTGTCCTACTTAATGTTGAACGACAATCTCTAAAAACCACTTTCCCAAGCCGATCAACAACCTTACCCCCCCCCTTCCCCCTCGGACCCCTGAATTTCCGAGACTCAAATCCCGGCTCCCCAATTTCGGGCTACCCTCTTCAGGTTAAGTTAAGTTAGGTTAGGTTAGGTTAGGTTAGGTTTTCTTTCGAATTTCTCAAAGAGCAAACTTACATACAATGGCAAACCAGATGGAATGAATACCAGGGATGGGCGAAAGTATTCGTCACCGACATAAAACAATGGCAGCAAAGAAAATGGGGCGATCTGGATTATTTTACTACCCAGGCAGCCACAGGGCATGGAACGTTTGGCTCTTATCTCCACCAAATAAAGAAGCTGGAAAACGCACATTGCTGGTTTTGTCCAGAAGAAAATGACGATCCCGAACATACGATCTTCTTATGCCCAGAATTTGTAAACCTTAGAACACAGGCTTGAGCAGAAACTGGTCAGGAAATAACAAAAGAAAATATTGCGACGCTCCTACTGACCTCAAGAGAAAACTGGCTAAGTATCATGAAAATGGTTAGAAACATAATGCTACAAAAATCACAGGAAGAAAAAAGAAGAGAAAACCAAACCGAACTGAGAGTACAAGACTAAACACTTAAGAAATAAAGTAGAGACATATACCAAAGAGACTAAGAGATAAAGTTA
Source organism: Kuschelorhynchus macadamiae (assembly GCA_030620095.1). Taxonomy (NCBI): domain Eukaryota; kingdom Metazoa; phylum Arthropoda; class Insecta; order Coleoptera; family Curculionidae; genus Kuschelorhynchus; species Kuschelorhynchus macadamiae. Next base: position 222,714 of record JAUTXW010005262.1, on the reverse strand, counting down.
GGTTAGGTTCCAGGGGGGCGAGTACCTACCTGGCGCGTCTCCGGGTGGCGGATAGGAGAACGACCAGGTTTTTTCCGAACCTGGTTAGTGGTGGCCATAAGTAGAGTGAGGGGAAGTTAAACACCCCAAAATCTTGTGCGAAAGCCACTGCCGCGGACCGACACACACACACCACACACACACACACACACACACACACACACACACACACACACACACACAACACACACACACACCAAACACACAAACTTTCTCCTTTTCTTTTATCTTTCCTATCGACCTCCCTTGGTCAAAACTTCTTCCGACCCCAACGCTATTAGGTCTCGAGGGCTAGGGGCCTCTCTTTTCTTTTCTATCTTTCTTCTTCTTCACGGACGGAAAAATTATGACGACACGGCAAGCTCTCAGGATATGAGTATAGGCAGGAATACCTGATGGCACATTCCAGGTATAGACCTGCCTATGGGTTTCCCAGCTCCCGAAAAGATTTTCGAAACCGGGAAATGGTCTGGCCCACCAAATAACGGGCCAATCATGAAAATGAACCCTAATGGAAAAAACCAGGGCGGTGGGGACCACGTGGCTGGGTCCCTTCGGAGCCGCTCACCGGCTCAGCCACATAATAACGACCCGGCAAGGAAAAAGGATACGCCTCTGACAACCCAGGAGGATACGGCGAGCCGCCGAGAATCCCTCTCTACAAATGTAGACTGCCCCACGGATTCTGGGGGGGGGGGGGAAATATCCGCGACTTTCGCAGACAACTCTGGGAAATAAACTGAAAGGAGAGTTTATGAGACGTAACTCGATTACATTGGGTTGCGAGTCAACAATGAAGAGGAAACTGGGGGAGACGTCATTCCTGGCAGACCCAAATAGAAGCGAAGAAACTGATCCGTACAAGAAAAAAGAAGAGCCTGGAGCTTTCCTACTTATCGAGGTCAGAGAAATGATAACAGCTCTGGTCGCAAAGTTAGATAGCCAAGTGGACAGGAATACGAAGAAAGAAATAAAAGAAATCGTCATAAAACTAAAGAGACACGTGGACGCTCTAAACAGGAACATCGTCACGAGTGGATCGAGGAACACAAGTTTGGAAAAGTGACAAAAATGACCTTCAATGCTGACGTACAAACTGAACTTATAAGAGCAAACCAAAAGGAAACTGGAACACAGACCACAGATGCAATCACGCACATTGAGCCCTGTGAAAACTTCCAAGACTTTGAGAAAATAGCAGAAAACAAATGGGACGAGTCAGCGTATAAAGCCACGGTATTAAAGATAGGTAGTCCTTTGGAGACTGCTGACAAGGATGAAAGGAGTACAATAGTTGTTTTTGTGGATGAAGAAAAACAGGAGATGGAGAAAGGGATCCAAAAGCGGTTTAAGGATCGCTTCCCAGAACTCTCAGAAATCAAGGACGAATTCGGTATTCTTGAACAAAACTTTACCATAAGAACGGGTAACAAGGGACACGCTATCCAAAGAAAAATTATAAAGGTTCAACATGGACACTCCCAAGAAGACATTTTTGACAAACTCCTGAAACTAAGAAAGGAGACAGAAAAAGAAAAAGAAATTAAAATACACGAAATAGACACTATAGAGACTAATCTACTGAGGAAACTAGTGGAAGCCGTATATTGCGGGACAAAGACCAAAGTACTTATGTATACAAGAAATTCCACGCAAGCGACGAAGACCAAGCCAAGGAACACATACGCAATGATTGTCGAAAAGGGGGAGAAAACTTTCGAAGAAACCCTAAGAAATATAAAACAGACACTCAATGGATGAGAAGAAGCCAAAAGTATACACAATATAAGAAGCACGCGAGAAGGCAAACTCCTGATAACTATGGAAAGGGATCACACAAGGGCCAAAAACCTACAAAAACTACTTCACGAAAAGGCGGAGCACGGCAATATCAAGATTCTGGACGACAAAAGGGAAAAGGAAACTGTCATCATAAGGGGAATAGACGCGGTTACAGACCAAAATGACATCCAAACTGCGCTCACTGAACAACTGGGAACCCTAGAAAATCTGAGACTGAGTAACTTAAGGCCATCGAGCGATCACACTCAGACAGTGTCCCTAACCTTAGGGAAAAAAGACGCGTCCACTCTTCTAAATATGAGGAGTTTAAGGATAGGAGTAGTCCAGTGCAGAGTGGAGAAGAAAATTTCTACACCAAGATGCACCAGGTGCTGGCAATTTGATCACTCCCAGAGAGAGTGCACTGGGCCGGACCGCTCGAAATTATGTTTCTACTGCGGCAAAGAAGGTCATCCACGAGCAGAATGTCAACTCAACAGATTCTGCCCAATCTGCAAAGAGTCGGACACAGCGCAGGAACAGGCCTATGCAAGGTGTTCCGAAAAAACCTCGCTATGATGAGGGCCCAGGATAGGAGGGAAAATGCACCAAACTCCCGACAAAATGAATACAATTAAATTCCTGCAAGTAAACCTCAATAGATGCTTAGCTGCACACGACCTGCTACACCAAAGAGTAAGGGAAAGCAAGATAGACATTGTCCTGGGACAAGAACCAAATAAGAAAAAAGTGAAGAATTCAACCTGTGATCTAGACTGTGATAGTTTTATTGACACCACCAACTTACCTGTGATAAATACGCATCGCGGAAAAGGCTTTGTATCCGTGGAGCTAGAGGACCTAGTAGCGATCTCCTGTTACTTTTGTCCAAACAGGAACGACGAAGACTTCGTAGACCTGCTCGTAAACTTAGAAACACATATGAAGAATTCAGCAAAAGAAACCGTTATAGGCGGCGACTTAAATGCCAAAACGATCATATTCGGATCGGCAGTAACAAATTCGAGAGGGAGACTCCTAGAATATTGGCTATCTGGGAAAAATCTGATAATCTTAAACAAAGGGCAAACCCCCACATATACAAATTCAGACGGTTCCTCGCTAATCGATTTCACCCTTACTACACCAAAGATCAGTAAGCTAATTAAGGACTGGAGAGTAGAGACTGACACAGAAAACCTTAGAGACCACTTAAACATACGCTTAGACAAAGAAACTACCAAAAGAAAGCCCGACAGAGTTTGCACTCATACCAGCGGATGGAAGATTACCCCTGGTTCCTGGCAGGAATTTCTTGGAAGCACAGAACCGCTTTTCTCTGAAAGTGATTCTCCAACACCGGAACTGCTCGCTGAAAAGATACGCGAAAAATGCGATAGCTTTTTCCCTCGCAAAAAAAGACACGCAAACCACAATCCTGTGTACTGGTGGTGCCCCGAAATAGCGGATAAAAGACAAAGTTGCAACACGCTGAGAAGAACCTACACAAGATTAAAGGCACGTCAGACAACATCCGAAGATGCATTAAAAACCGCTAAAGACAATTACACAATGGCCAAATACGAACTTAAGCATGAAATAAGAAAAAAGAAGCGCGAAGCATGGAATGAGCTCTTAGAAGAACTGGAAGAGAACGTATGGGGCAAAGCGTATAAAATTGCAATGGATAAGCTCAGGCTGAGACCCAAAGCCGCACTCACGGAGGAGAGTACAGAGGCAGAAATCAAGAAACTTTTCCCAGCACACCCGACGTATGACTGGCCGGACGTGGAGCTGGCTCCAGAAGAAATAAGACTATTTACCATCGAGGATCTAAAAGTGGCAATACAAAAAATCAAACCCAAGAAAGCTCCAGGGCCCGACGAAATTCCACCACAAGTAGCAAAAAAACTAAACGAAGAAAATAGTGAAACCATCCTACAGATCATGAACGATTGTCTTAAGAAAGGAGTTTTTCCCAACTGCTGGAAGCTCTCTAAACTGGTTCTTATTGAAAAAGCACAGAAAGACCCCTCTCAATCAAAGTCCTACAGACCCATATGTCTTTTAGACACCATGGGAAAAGTATTGGAGAACTTGATAAACACCCACCTGCAGGAAGAACTTGACACAAAAGACATAATAAGCGACAAACAACACGGATTCAGAAAGGGGAAAAGTACCGTAAGCGCCATCACAGAAGTTTTACGCATTCCTGAAGAAATAAAAGAAAAAGCCCTAAAAAACCGAAAGTTTGTTGCAATGGCCACTATCGACATAAAAAACGCCTTTAACTCGGCCTCTTGCAGAAGAATAATAAAGGCTCTCAAAAGATACAAAATAAGTCCTTACCTAGTACGCATCATCCAGTCATACCTGAAAGATAGGTTTATTGTAACGGAGCATGGGAAAGTGTATAAAACCACAGCAGGAGTACCACAGGGATCCGTGTTGGGTCCAACGCTATGGAAAATCCTGTATAACCAAGTACTGGAAGAGAAAATAGAGGAAAATATCTTCTTAGTGGCTTATGCAGATGACCTGGCAATTATCACAAAAGCCAAAACAAAAAAAAGAGCTAGAAGAGAAAACAGAATACGCCATAAAGAAAGTCCAGTGGATCCTTGAAGAGATGGAACTTGAAATTGCTATAGAGAAAACAGAAATAGTACTCCTAGCGGGAAGAAGAAAGGTACGCGAAATCGACGTACGTTTTGGAGAACACGTCATCAGCAGCCAAAGGGAGTTAAAATATTTAGGCGTGTATCTAGACAAGGATATTCGCATGACTACACACATCAAAAAAGTATATGAAAAGGCCAGCTTGGCATTCAATAAAATGTGCTCAATTATGCCAAATCTCGGAGGACCCAACTCCACGAAAAGAAAAGTATTAACAACTGCAATAACCTCGATAATCCTATACGCTGCACCAGCCTGGAAAAATGGAATGAGATTCAAGCACTATAAAAACCTGCTGGAAAGATTAAATCGAAGAATGGCCCTGGGTACAATAATGGGATACCGAACAGTATCGAGCCAAGCAGCGCAGGCGCTTGCGGGCTTGGCACCCATAGATCTGTTAGTAAACGAACGCTCAGAAATCTACAAAAGAGGAACAAACAACGCCGAATTTCTCAAAGAGCAAACTTACATACAATGGCAAACTAGATGGAATGAATACCAGGGATGGGCGAAAGTATTCGTCACCGACATAAAACAATGGCAGCAAAGAAAATGGGGCGATCTGGACTATTTTACTACTATTTTTACACTCGACGATCATACAGTATCATTCGCTGTAATATAAGTTGTCGCTATTATTTATAACATATAACCAAATTTTTTATCAAATAAATCTATCTAAATCTAAAGTTCCTAATGATGGCAGAAAATATGATTGAAAACGCTGCCCAAATTGAAGAAAATAATGTGGAGATCGCCGCTCAAATTGAAGAAAGAGAAGAGATTTTTAATAACTTGGAAGGTGATTCCATCAGTTATAAACATTCATTTTTGGAAAAATCATCTAGGCTTGTTAGAAGATCATTCTTGTTTAACATCGACATTAATTATATTGAAGAGGAGGAAGATGAGGAGGAGGAATATGATCAGGAAATTGACGAAGGAGTGGACATACATGGACAACTGCTAAATTTAGGAACCGAAGCTGACGTAAAAGTAAGCAAGTTTAGGGCTAGTGAATTATTTAATAATTTCGAAGAAAAAGATGTGTGCGTTATACAAACCTACATTAAAATTGAAAGTCGAAGACTAGGAACATTTGATATTTGCCTTCCGTGTAGTGCAATTCACATGAGATATTTACGGAGAGGGGAATCCGATCACGTGAGCTGCCACTACAAAAGAGCTTATGTTGTTAGTGCTTCTGATTTACATTGTGCTATTTGTAGGATACATCTTTTTCTACTAATTCCTGAACCTGCTTGCTTTTACTGCAATAAAAATAAAAAAAAAAGAAATGGAAAATTATGTTGTTAAATATTAAACATAGTTTGTAAACGTGATACAAACATAACAATTTTCATCATTCCATCTTAAAATACATTTTAAACAAAAAATGTGGGAACATGTATTTGGTCTACATGAATCATAATATTCGATTATTTCAAAACAAATAGCACAAAATACTTTTTTCTCTTCACTCTCAGTTTTGTTCAAATTTTTTAAAACAATCCCATTATTTTCTTCTCGAACTAATGGTATATTTTCTTCTTGAACTCCTGGTATAATTTCTTCGAGGCTAATTGTCTAAAGCGGAATGGATCGATTTCTTTCTCCAACTGATTCACTCATTTTATTTTAATATTATTATTAATAGATTTATTCAACAGATTTTTTTCTTTTAACAGTCACTCGTACCTTAACATACTAAAATGATCTTGATGCACCTATTTATAAGACTTAAGAATGCAAATTCAAATGTGGGAGAACAAAGAGAAAAAATTAAAAATATGATGCCAATGAGAATAAAAGGGGAGGAAGTTAAGAACGAGGGACATGAGAGAGAGGAAGAGGAGGAGGAGGAGGCGCTCCCCTATTATAACTACTTAAATCCACAAATCCAACTAAGGAAATATGGAAACAGGTCAACTGTCTAATAGGTAGAGCGAGCTCCAATAAATCAACCTCCCTAATAATTGATGGTCAGTTATGTGATGAAGTGCATGTGGTTCGGGAGTCTTTCTGTGAATACTTTGCTTCAATTGCTGAGAAGACTCTAGATTCCCATAATCTGAATCACAATGAACAATGTACAATGCCAACTAGTTTACAGCAGTCATTTTACTTTTGGAATATCACAGAGCTGGAAATCAAGGAAACACTAAATTCAATGCCATGCAAACACTCAAGCGGCTTAGACGAAGTACCAATCTCAGCCATAAAAAATTGTATTGATACTATTGCTGCACCATTGACTTACTTTTTCAACACTTCTGTTAAAACTGGTAACTTCCCAAGTAAACTCAAATATTCTTGTATAGTGCCGATTTACAAAAAGGACAATCCCCAGCTTATGCAAAATTACCGACCCGTGTCCGTGATTTCTTCCTTTAGCAAACTGTTCGAAAAAATCATAAAATCCAGAATCTCTAAATTCTGGGAAACCAACAAAGCTTTAAGTCCATGTCAACATGGTTTCAGACAAAACTTTGACACCTCGACTGCAGCATTTGCACTTCTTGACCTGGTGTACCGGGAGTTAGATAGTTGGGGGCTGGTGTTGGGCCAATTTTTTGACTTAACAAGGGCTTTCGATTGTGTGGCCCCTGGGCATTTGGTGTCGAAGCTTGAAGCTATGGGCATCCGTGGACCATGTAATGAGTGGGTGCAGTCTTACCTCACAGAACGTGAAATGGTGATTAGGCTTGAGAGCGAGACCTCTTCACCAAGACTGTGCCCGCTGGGAGTCCCACAGGGCTCTGCTTTATCACCGCTATTGTTTATAGCCTTTATAAATGATCTCGATAAATACCTGAAGTTTGAAAGTTCTCAGTTAATCCTATTCGCAGACGATACGAGCATAGTTGTTGCGGCTTCCTCTATTGTAGAACTCCAAAGCATTGCAAGAGACATACTAAATATCTTTCAACATTGGTGTCGAAAAAACCGGTTGGTCATCAACTCATCCAAGACAAGTTATCTCATTTTCCATAAAAAGAAAGAGACTCAGGATCTGGAGCTGGTCCTCAATGGGGAAAAGATTGCCAAAGAGTCATCACTGAAGTTTCTGGGATATATGTTAGATGAGCATTTAGATTGGTTGACTCACATAAATCACGTCGCATCTAGATTGAATTCCGCTTATTTCGCAATACGAAATCTAAAAAGAATTTTTGACATGAGTCAACTAACCAACATTTACTATGCTCTAGCTTATCCCCATTTAAAATACTTAATTATATTCTGGTGCCAATCTACCGAATGGGAAAGGATATTCGTTCTTCAAAAACGTTTGATCCGCTTAATATTCGAACTAGCGCCACGAGAAAGCTGCAGGAGCTCTTTCCAGAAAAAGCGAATCCTGACCTTCCCATCAATGGCCATACTAGAGGTAGCGATGTTTGTTAAGAAGCATTCTCATCTCTTCCACACAAATGCTGCCCATGAACATAACACCAGGTTTAAAACAAATATCCTGATTGAGTCGCACTGCCTGACTGTATATAATAATAATATATAAATGTATATAAAAAGGGTCCAAAGTATCTTTGCACCGCAGTCTATAATCACCTTCCCCAAAATTTGAGAAGTCTCCCAATAAGACATTTCAAGAAGAAACTTATTGCCTTTCTAGTGGAGAGAACGTATTACTCTGTAAAGGAATTCTTGGATGGTTGATTTGATACTTTACTATTTTACATTATTTATAATTTGTTTAGGACATGTTAAATCCAATGTATATTGGCTTTTTTAATAAATATACTGATTGATTGATTGGTATAAGAAAAAGAGTTCGAGAAAATTTTCGACCTTACCTCCAACCACACCAAAAAAAAAAGTCAGGATTATGTAACAAAAATTTGGCCAGAAAGAAGGGAATTTCGACCGGGATCTCAAAATGTTAAATTTATACCTCTTGTTGATCCCAAAAATGTCCTTTTGCCTCCTCTTCACATTAAACTTGGGCTGATGAAAAACTTTGTGAAGGCTTTAAATAAAGATGGTGATGGATTTAAATACCTAAGACAAGTCTTTCCCCAGTTAAGTGATGCCAAATTAAAAGAAGGTAACTCCATAGAATTCATTTGTTAATGTAGTAAGAAGATTTTTAGGTAACAATATGGATGAAAATTATGAACAATTAGTTAATAAACTCTTAGATGCCTATAAAGCGCTTGGTGCCAGAATGTCATTAAAAATTCACTTCCTCCATTCCCATCTGTCATTTTTTCCTAAAAATTTGGGACCTGTTAGTGACGAGCAGGATGAAAGGTTTCACCAAGATATCAGAGCAATGGAAATTCGGTACCAAGGATGATGGGATCCAGCCATGATGGGTGACTACTGTTGTTTTTTGAAGGGAGAAGATAGGACACCTCATAAACGGCAAATATAAAGTTTAATTAGTGTTTCAAATTAATATTTTTCTCGTTTGCTTTTGCGTTGTATGGTATGTTTAATAGGCGAAAACTGTAAACATAGTCAATAAACAGGGTTAAGAATTTTCTAAAATCATTTTTTCTATAGATATTAACTATCGTAAAATTCAATATGGTTCTACAACTCTAACAAGAAAACCCTATGTGCCACAACTTTCTATTTGTCATTTTCATATTTGGATAGGTCCATTCTATTAGATTATGCTATTCTGATTTGTGTTACAACAAAAAAAATTTTATTTTGTTGGCCAGTGTTATCTGCATTTTAATATTACTAATTGTAAAGTGCTTTGCTTTCATAAACATATTAATCCCATACACTTAACCTACCTCATAGACAACATAAAACTTGAAATTGTTACTTGTTTCAGCGATCGGGGAGTTATTTTTGATGGAAATTAACTTTCAATGTGTATAATCTGATGGAAATTTACTTTTAATTTGTATATTGACAGCATTTATAAAACGACATACAAAGCATGCGACTCATACCAAGCAATTGGGGGTCTTTACAACACATTGGATAGATGTATTTTACAATACTGTTCTACAATATGGAGTTCATCATATCAGTGTCATTACATTATTTAAGTTCTAATTATAATGTAATTGAAGAACCCATTGTATTCTATTGCTGAATTGTAAAATTGGGTAATATATATGTATTTAATGGATATTTAACTTACACTCTTACAGTTTGATCAACCCGTATCGAAAAAAATTAAACTAAACAATTGTGGATGACAATCTGACTTACTTTTTCCAACACTTGGTTCCTCCACATTTCTTGAATTTAATGCTTTATCCTGTATTTCAGATTCAAATCTCGCCAAGTCATTGTCTAACCTCCTTATATGTTTATCTACCAACTCATAAGTTTGGATTGCTAGTTGCACTTTATCATCACCCAGTTCCTAAAAATAAGACATTGTAATAAACGAAAAAATATTAGGATAGCTGAAACACTAATTATTAGAAAAAAAGTACAAGCATATTTTGGACAATAGATTTCGTTTTTATCAAAATGTCTTTTAAAATGTATAATTTTTAAATTATATTCTAGCATGGTTAGGCCAAATATAATGTCATGCTCATTAAAAAAAATACAAACATTTTAAACTAATTCTAAGAAAACCAGTAACCTTATCACTACATCTATATTGTAATTTGGGGTCAAAGGAAATTTGTGGAAAGAATTTTAAGTCATCTGCACATAAAAGACATTTAGACATTTCAAAATAAGATACAATATTGTTTATAAAGAGTAAAAAAAAAGACTTGGGCCAATATCATCATATAAACGTTGGATGTTCCGAAGGGTTCACATATTGGTCCAATTCTCTTTTACTCTCTACAAATGATGTTGATTGATAACATTGTACTTAAGGGTTTTAGACTACTAGGCTTTATAAAGACATACAAATCATGACTGATACCAAAGCAATTAGGTTTATAACTCATTGGTTAGGAGCATTTTAGAATACTCTTCTACAATATGGAGTCCATCACATCAGTGTCACATCAACAGAATTGAAAAAGTAAGGAATAGATTTGCAAAATACCTCATATAAATTTAATTTTCCATATTGAGGTTTTCATAATACTAGAGCTCTTCTTTGTGGTCTGCAAACCCTTGAATTTCGAAGAAAGAAGGTACTTCCTGTTTTTCAACACAAATTAGTCAATGGACGGATTGACTGTGAAATATTGCTGGAGTCAGTCTCATTTTTGGTTCCTAATAGGGGAACAAGACAATCTCAAATATTTTTAGAGAGATACCACTGTAGAAATTAAGTACTTAGTGCATTTGTTGACGGAGCTGGTGTGCTGGTACAATTGTCACTTTTCAGAACATGACATTTTCAGACTTTGCAGCTAAAAAAAAACAGTTAAACGGATTGGATTTGTGATGTTTTCTGTCTATATACATAACTAATTATTTAAGTATTATCTTACTTCTGTAATTGGAAATCTTTATTATTGTGTGCCATTTTTTCTTATTTATCTGACACTAAGATATAGTTTTTCTCAGGGTTATTTGACTTGTAATTTTATTTATTTGACAATTCATACTATTTATAATGTTTAGTATTCTATAGAGTACCATTTATAATGTTTAGTGTTCTGCAGAGTACATTTCATAAGGGTCACTTGTCCAATACTTGCATAAGCAACATCGTAACATTAATTAATAAAAAAAATATGCAAACCTTTCAGGATACTCAATGTTACAACAACCTCCCTGGAAACTGAACCACACAAGTTAACCTACTGACGATTAAATAGAACCAAATTTGCTGCAATTTCCATAATAAAATGTATTAATACCATACCCTCCACCTACTTCATAGATAAAGTAAACCTTGAAGTTGTTAGTTCTTTCACGGACCTAGGTGTTATTTTTGATGAAAATCCAACTTTTAATCTACATACTACTGGATTTTATAAAGCGACATACGAAACACGTAACTGATACCGAAGCAATTGGGTATCTCTATAACTCATTGGTTTGTAGCGTTTTAGAATATTGTTGTACAATATGGAGTCCATCATACCAGTGTCACATCTACAGAATTGAAAAGGTGCAAAATAGGTTTTCAAAATACCTCTTACATAAATTGCATTTCCCATATCAAGGTCTGTCATCTAATATTAGAGCTCTTCTTTGCGGCCTTCAAACCCTTGAATTTAGAAGAAAGAAGGCACTTCTGGTCTTTTTGCATAAATTGGTGAATGGGGGATTGACTGTGAAGTGCTGCTTGGATCAGTCCCGTTTTTAGTTCCTATTAGAATAACAAGACAATCACAGCTGTTTGTTGAAAGGTTATCTATCTTATGTTCTTTTTTCAGGTGTACTGTTTTGCACATACTTGTATTTACTATGTTTGTATTTTATATTGTTTAGCTTGTTTAATGTTTAAGATTTTTTTGTATACTATTAGACTTTATATTATTTTGTAGTATGCTTTGTCAATGGAAATCGCATTTCCTCGATAATAAATTATTTTGAGTTTGAGAGTTTAGAGTACCACCGAACAAATTATGGGTTTAGCACATTTGTTGACCGACTAGTTCACAATTGCAATAGTCAATTCTCAGAATATGATATTTTCAGACTAAGCACTTTGCAGCTGAAAAGGCAGTTAACCGGATTGGTTTTGTAATGTTTTTTGGTCCATATTGATGTCTGTTTTTGTTTATGTAGTTGTGTAGTTTTATTATTATTCATGTATTATTTTATTTCAATTGAAAATCTTTCTTGTTGGTAATTTTTGTTTGCTTATCTGACATATTTTTTCTTAGAGTCATTGACTTCATTATTTATTTATTTGAGGTTATTTGCGAATTCGTACCATTTGGAATGTTTAGCATTCTGTAGTGTACGTTTCTGAAGTGCCACTTGTCCGATGCGTGCATCGGCTACGTCCTGTCAAAAGACATGTCAGTGTAACATCAATCTGTTGGCCAACCTCGACTGATGACATTAAGTAATTCCAAAAATTGCAAGATTTGTAGTTGTTGAGCATCCACAATAGAAACCATGTCGCATACTTGTAATGTAGTGTTTTAATGATTTAAAGATATGATCGGTAATAATTGTCTCAATTAGCTTTAGTACATGTCAAAGTAAAGAGATTCCTCTGTAGTTTTTGCAAAGCTTTTATCACCAGATTTAAGGATCGACATGAGAGTAGAAAACTTAAAATTTCAGGAAAGGAGCCTAGATTAAAGGATCTCTGAAAAATTATACACTCAGGCTGACATAAGAACTGACAGCATTCTTTCTATAGAACAGTAGTTAGAAGTAAAACTCACATTCTCGATGCATATTGAAAATTCTCATACCAAAGCTTTGAAAATTTTGGGTTTTATAAAGAGAAACACAAGAGACTTTAAAAAATATCAATTCCATAAGACTTCTTTATACATCTTTAGTGAGACCACATTTAGAGAACTGCTCAGTAGTTTGGAATCCACATTTCAAAACCTATACTGACAAACTTAATAGTGTACAAAAAAATTTTTTCATTACCTTGCTGTTAAAACATACTTTCAATTAGATAACTATAAAACTTTGTATTTGTTCTTTGCTCGCTACACAGTTAAATTGACTTGCTACTAGAGTATATATTGCCAAAAATGACAGGACTTGTTTTTGTTTTTGCTTAGTTTAAGTTTGCTTGCTTTGTATATGAGATTTTTCTTAAATTACAATAAAGCTGTTTTTGACTTTGACAAAGCTTTCTGCTATGGGCGTAACTGGATCATACATTCAGTGGATAGACTCATACCTCAGGAACCGCAAACAGTGTGTAAGACTTGGCAGTGTAGCATCCCGGGAGGTAAACGTGACGTCGGGAGTGCCCCAGGGATCCCATTTAGGGCCAGTATTGTTTTTGCTGTTTATAAATGACATTACATCTGTCTTTGAGAAGTGTGAGTATCTTTTATATGCCGACGACGTAAAGTTGTTTTACGCTGTGAGAAGCTTTGAGGACTGTGTGGCTGTCCAGAATGACCTCAATAATTTAGCTAAATGGTGTGACTTAAATTTTTTACAAATTAATGTGTCTAAGTGTAAGATTATACGTTTTTACAAGTGTAAATGTCCATTAGAATATCCATATTCCATTAGAAATACTGTCTTGGAATCTGTACATAGTTTTAACGATTTGGGTGTTACTTTAAATAGGGATCTTAGCTTTAACAAACACATTGACACAATTTTAATGAAAGCTTCTAGGATGTTAGGTTTTGTTTGTCGCACATGTTTCAGGATCTGTGATGTTAGGGCCATTAACAACAACATAATTGAATAATTGTTTGGTGCGAAGTATTTTAGAGTATAACAGTGTTATTTGGTGTCCTAGTTCTATATGTCACATACAGCGATTGGAAATGCTCCAAAATAAATACGTTAAGTTTCTTTTATTTAAGTTAAGATTTCCATACAAGGACCTAACTTATGCAACACGCATTCAACTTGCTTGAATTGAAAGCCTACAAAAACGAAAGCATAATGCTTTAGCATGCTTTTTGCATAAGCTTCTAAATGGTAAAATTGATTGCAGCCATCTACTGTCTAAAATATATTTTCGCATACCTCAAAGGCGAACAAGATCTAGGAACCTCTTTCAAAATATGTATCATCGAACTAATTATGGCATGCACCAGTGCTTTACTGATAGGCTTATGAGGAACTATAACAATAATTTTAGAGAAATAGATCTTTTTAAGTTCAGCTTTGAGGTATTTAAATGTAGAATTGAAGATCAGCATTAGTTAGAAGCACCAAGGATTGATTTTGATTATCTTTAGTTAAAACTTTTTTTTATGTACAATTTGGAGTTATTACTCTGTATGTATTGTGTGAATAAATAAATAAATAAATAAATAAATATAGTTTATTAGAAAATCATTTTAACATTCAAAGCATAGGAAACCGACGAATGGGTTTCAATATTATTATATATTATTTTGCTATAAATTGCTTAACAACTTTATTGATTGTCCTGAATTGTTATCCGAGCTGCAACTGCACATTCCATCTAGATTATTAAAAGAAAACAGAACCTTTGATATAAAATTTCACAGAACCTCACGGACAAAATTCGCCAATTTCCAGAATAACGAAAAATGCTAACTTATTTGACTGTGATCTACTCCATATATCATTAAACTCACTAAAGCTTAAACTTAAGAATACAAGACTTTTTGCCTCTCAGAATGGATTATAGTAAAAATATTTATTTAGTATCGTCCCTTATTGTTTTATTTATGACTCGTGTTATTTTGACTTGTAATTGCATTCATGTTATACATTATTATTAATGTTAGTACTAGTACTATTTTTTTAAATTGTACTTTGTAGGGTTGAGGCCTAGACCTGTTTATAATAATAATAATAATAATAATAATATAATAACCTCCTTTAATTGCCAACAACATGAAACAAATAACAAAGCAACGTCAAAAATAGTGGTGTCTACGACACACTTAAGATATCTCAAGTATTCACTTAAAATACTTCCATTATTAGCCCTCTATTATACTCACTATATAGCAAATAGATAAGTGGACCAGAAGAATAATACCTATTAGATTTAAAAAAAAAACAATAAAATAGTTTGAATAAATACATATAGCTTAAGATAAAATAAGACAAAAATATGACAATTACATTTTAACAAATATGTTATTCACCAAAGGTAAAAGAATAAAAACATCTGCCATGTAGAAATTGAATGGTGTGCTCTCTAAATTTTCCTATATTTTCAATTTGCTTTATTTGATTGGGCAGCATATGAAAAGCCTTTTTTAAAAAAAGTGGTATTGTGGAATGGGATGCTAAGTTCAGTTCTATTCCGAGTTATCATGGTCATTTGCAAAGAATAATGGTCTGTATTTCTTTCTAAAAGGTTGGGCTGTTTTTTAACATACATCACAAATGCCAAAAAGTATAAAGGAGCTGTAAGAATAGAAAGTTTTGAAAAATAGGGCTTGCAACTGTCACTTGGACGAATACCACATATTGTGTAGATAATTCGTTTTTGAGCCCTAAAAACGTCCATACGACATATAAAAAATTCTAAGGGTTTCAACAGTAAGCACACATCTCAGTCTCCGCAATAAAGCACAGTTGTTGTTTAGTCTTATGTAAGCATCTTATTCTGGTGCACCCAATTTAAAAGGGGATCCAAATAAACACCCAGGAATTTAATACTTTCAGCCATAGATATAGACCTTCCATTTACTCTGACATAGAGGGACTCACATTGTTTGGTTTTACTGAATAGAATTTGCCCAGTTTTATCAGTATTAAGTTTTAGATAGTTGTCCTGACACCAGGAGCTCATTGCATCCACCGTACCTAAACAAGCCTCTGACAGACCCATCAAGGAGGAGGCCGTCAGTATGACCGATGTATCATCAGTATACTGACAAACCAGCCCACCACCAGGAATCCCACCAGAGAGTTCGTTCACATACAGCAGGAACAACAAGGGACCCAAAATTGACCCCTGAGGAACCCCTGTTCCAGATTTTGAAATGAAGAATAATTTGGCTTTCCATCATGCATGATGCAGACAGACTGCACCCTGTCTGTTAAATAGGATCTGAGAAGAGACAAACATACACCCGGAATGCTTTAACTTTTTGAAGTAGCAAGTGATGGTCTATAGTATTGAATGCCATTGATAAAACGAAATAAAGGCCTGCAACCTTTTCCCTCTTGTCAAGGTTTTCCACTATATAACTTACAGTAGCAAATATGGTCTGTTCCGTAGATTTTTTTAGGTGTAAATCCATACTGGTAAAGAGCCAATATCTGCTGTGAACTCACAAAATTGAAGATTCTGCTAAATAGGGACTTTTCAAAAATTTTTGATATAGATGATAATAGTCCCAGCTAGCACTAAAGTAGCTACAACTGTTTCCACTACTACTCTTTAAGAACTTTTACGTATTTATTACTAATAATCCTACTATATATCAACAAACACTTTGGGTTACACGTTTTTAGGAACTATTTATGTATTTGTTACTGTGAATAATACCTTATAGTAATTTTTCATATAAAGTAATTATATAATAACTACTGCCAAGCAGCTACTTAAGGAATTGACTCCAAGGTTGTCTTTTCTTTTCCGAGACAATAGTAATTATTCAAAGTTACTATTTCTGATCTGTTTACTAAATTACAACTTTTAAGTATGAGTAAAATGTATTACTATAAAGTAAAACGAGTTGTTGCCGAGTAGAAAAAGTTATCATCTACTGCTACTTTAAACTGGCTATTACCAGTCGTTATTCTTCTGTTGCAACTTAGAAGTAAGAATTACAGTAATTATTTACTACAAGTAAACTATTACCTCTTGTACTTGAGGTTCCGGAGATAGGGGGCGCTGGTACAAGATTCGATCGGAGATTTTATAAGTTCAGCCATATTGCTGCTAAAATCGCTTTGTTTACTATTCGCCTACATGGATTTCTTATGAGGTTTGTTGTTTTAGTGTCTCATTTTATTGGTTTTTGTGATTATTAAAATGAATATGGATTCAAACAAGAAGTTCTCAATCATTGGCCATATAGAGAAATGTATTTAAGCCTGGTTCACCTGTTTTTTGCTTGTATTTATAAAGTGTTTGTGATGAATGTGTAAATGACTATGACCGTAAATAATTTAAGTTTTAGTTTACTCCAAGAAAAGTTATTAAATATTGTACATTATTATATTTTGGTTTTATTTTGTTGTAAAAAACAATATTGTTTTATATCTTAGTGTATGTTTTACTTTATTCAGTACCTCAATTTTAGGTAGAAGCTCTCTAAGTTTAGCATAAAAGAAACTTTATTTTGTAGGTCTTCTTCAGTACATATTACATTACTAAATTTACTTGGCAGACAACTTTCATTAATCGCTTGCACAAACATTGTTATTTATTAAAAATCTAAATGAAAAAGTAAGTTCGTACTAGATAGTTCTAACAGATTAAGTAAAACATTAACATAACCCTACATTTACAACTGACGCCGACAGAGGTTGTCAATATAAAAGTAGATTAATTTAGCCATATTTCGCGAAAAAATTAACGATAATATGGGTGCTCTTATTTAAACCTTTAGAAATTTTACATCAATTTGGCGGGTGGGCTTCTATTGTCGCCACTGTTGTTCTTGTTCTTATAATTTCATTGTAATTCGGTCTACAGCTATTAATTTGTTGTGTATGTGTTGTGTTACCGTCTACGAGTAACAGGTTAAAATAGTTCACAATGGCTTCACATACCATAAGGAAAAAAAGTAGCTTTCGTCACATTTTATAGAAAATCATAAATATCACAACTTGATTATGTGATACCTGAACAAAACAACCTAAAGAGGTATTTTAAGAAAACAAGAAATAAAAACGAAACAAAGGGTTATGATTATGTTAGATGGCAGAATTATAGTAATGTCTCAAGTACGGCAACTCTCCGCATGTTACGACACAACTCATTAAATTTTAAAGAACCGGCGGAATGTTCGCAAATCGTAACCGCTTGGTAATAATATATAGTATGGGATTAATGGGAACTTTGTAGATAACTAGTAGACTTCAAAGTAATTGGGTATAAGTGACAGTTGCGTATTTAAAGAATCCAAAACTATAAAAGAGTATGGGAGCAGTAGTAGACACTTGATGTTAAGTAATTTTCTCAGTAAACAAATGCAGCCAACCTGAAAGTAAAAGTCCAATAGAACGCCATTGTTTATCTTCATCTAACCTATAAATATTTAGCTATGATGTTTGTTTTTTTGAGTATAAAGATTAAAAATGCATACAAATTAAACATTACGTTACAAAAAGAATCACTGTTTATAATAAGATATTTAATGATAATTACTATTTAAACCAAAGTCCAATATTACATTTTTGAGATTTAAATTAATCAATATATTTGACCAAAATGTATTGAAAATTAACGAATTTTAAAGGCGTGTAATTTTTTTACGACTATCATCATCATATTCACCAGAGAAATTGCCTGCGTTTTAATTTTTAGGTGTTTAGCATAGCCAGAAAACTAAGTGAAACGAATGCTAATAAATAAATAAATACCAATAACGTATTCTAAACGCTCTACACCATATTCCCAATTTGAGTGTTTGTTGTCGCCATAACTGTTTTGCTTGTATTAAAACGAACCATACATATTTTTAAAATGGATTAAATAAAGACAGAAATAAGGAAGTGACGAATAGGGTAAATTATTACTATTCGGTTACTAAAATGGAACTACACAATTCCGTACTATCTACGTCATACTCAAAGTCACAGTAACACGTTATTCACGAAATAGTTACCCTAAAATTGTTCCCCATTTTGGTATTGACTACGTAGTATCAGCTTAAACAGAACGTGGCGTCACCAAGTTCCAGTTACTTCAATGAAAATACTTGTGATAACAATGACGTATTCATGACTAAAAGTGCTACTTGGGGTGAAACTGGTCGATAACTGCTAATTGACTAAGGGTTTCCCCTTTTAAATACAGGAACGATTTTTAGCTTTTTTGAGAACTGTAGGAAATGAACCAGTTATAAATGATTCATTTATAATATGTGTTAGGGGTTCGGAGATAAATTCCACAACATTTATCCAGACAACCTGAGAATTTATTTGGTTAACTCATTATTAACCTTAAAACCTCAAACTTATCTACGGGATAAAGAAATATTATTGGATATTCAAAATTATCATTGAGAGTGTTGTCATTAAGATGTTGCAATGAAAGTTTAAAATATTTGCTTAAAAGTTCTGAAACTTCTGCAGGCTCTTTTATAATATTGTTGTTTTCCTTATGAGATTACTATTTGATTTTAATTTGTTGGAAGCTTTGTTAAAAATGTTCCGAGCCGACTTTAATTTGTTTTTAGAATTTATATTATTTTCTTTTTAATTGATTTTTTATATTCTGACAAATATTTTTTGTATATTTTTTTTTAGCTTTATTTATAATGTAAATACACTTGTTCACTTTTTGTATTTTTCTTCCACACCTACAGAGTCCCAAACCTCTCGCCAAGACTCGGCACTAAGAAGGGTTACAAAATCTAAAATGTTGCTATCAGAAAAGAATCTTTTTTTAGCATAAGTTGGTTTATGATTTATCCTTGGAAAATCAATTCTTAAAATTTGAGAGTGATAATATAATAAATAAAGAAATGAATAAGCATAACAGGACTGAAAGTAAACAGCAGGCAGCAGTAATGATACCAAACGGTGAGACTGGACAATTTTAACCCACTTCTAATATCATATTGATCGGAGATTTTGCAAGTGTATGTAACTCAAATGTAAATACAATAAATTGGTACCATCGAATTGATCTGATCAACCCAATGGTACCAAATGATACCGCTGTTACCAGCTAGTAAACCCAAGTCAATGTCAGAGAAACATAACCTAAGACTGAATCCGACAAAATCCGTAATAGTGTTCTTTGAGACCCATAGAACTGACCACATAAAGATATCAATAGACAACTTTATTGTTCCTATTTATAATCAGATTAAAACTTTAGGACTTACTCTAGATAGCATTCTCCATTTTCCGACTATTTAAAGGTTACCATAAAAAAAGCATTTGGTTCCTTAAAATTATTATATGCAAATCGACACATTTTAAATAAAAAAATTAAAACCTTGCTAATAGAAACACTTGTTGTGTCCCATTTTAGTTATTGTTCTTGTGTTAGGTTAATTTGTGTTCTCCGGAAATATGACCATGTGCCCGGCTCTTTATCTGATTTGAAATGTTTGAATATGGATAGACATAAATTAAATCAAATCAAAATGTACTTTATATTCGAGAATGCAAAAAATTCTGTTGACAAAGCATGTTACAAATTAAAAAAAAATCACACAAATAAGTTAAATGGGAGTTAAAATCTAAGTTGAAATATACAATATATACATGAAAGTCCGTTTAACAGAAAAAAAGTAAAAAACAGTCAAAAGGTAAAAAATAACAAAAACAAAAAACAAATAAAACAAATAATTAATAGCACCTATGTTTAACTAGAATTTGAATTTGAATAATTACAATAGGCTGTCTGCATAAAACTCATCCACTTTATAATATACTTTTTTTAAAAGTTCTCTTTAATGTTCTTCTAAAAATCTTAAGTGAGACGGCATTCCTAATGTGAATTGTCAAATGGTTAAATATTTTCCTGCCCTTAAGACCTTTTTGTAAATTCCTTTGTGGGTATAGGCATGGGTAAACAAAAAGCCTGTCTAGTATTGTGTCTAGAAGGCGAAGTTGCAATGTTATGGTTATATTTAAATATAAGGGTAGAAGTTTCGAGGATGAAAAGGGAGCTGAGTGTGAGAATCCTCAGATAGGTCTGCAGGACTCACTTTGAATGACCTTAGCGATAAAACGAATAGCCTTCTTCTGTAATAAAAAAACGATGTTTAGAAAATTCTGGCTACTAGCACCCCAAAATGGAATGCTGTACCTAGGATGGGATTCGAATAATGCGAAGTAGACTGATCGCGCCAATGCTGGTCTGAGTTCGCTCCTAGCAATCTTAATTGCACAGCAAGCAGACGAAAGTTTTCAGCCTCAAAATGTGCTCATCAAAACGGAGATCACTGTCTATGAAAACCTCTAAAAATTTTGAAAAATTTTCCTGTTTAAAAGGATTGCCATCCAGATTTAAGCCCTGCATGTTATACAGAAATCCCACAACGCTTGTCTTTGCACATTAAAGGACAGTCTGTTTGAGACACACCATAGTCTGATTCTGTTAATATCACATGCAACAACATTTCTCAGCTGCTGTATGTCCTTGTGAAGCCATACAATCGACATATCGTCCGCAAAAAGTGTAAAATCACTAGAGATCTGAACACCCACAAGATTGTTTATATACAACAAAAAAAGGACGGGTTCAAGCACCGATGATTGCACTCAAGAAACAACAACCGACTGACTTCGGCTGCAAAGGTAGGAGTCAAACCAGGCAAGAGCATTAGCCCCAAATCCATAACGTTCAAGCTTTAAGAGCAACACTCTATGATCCACTCAGTCAAAGGATTTTGACAGATCACAGAATACTGCCGCCGCCAATGGCCCCGATTCAGACCAAGGTACACCGTTTCCAGAAAGCCAAACATCGCATCATGAGTTCCCTTGGAATTCTGAAACTGTACTGCTTTGGAGTTATTAAGATTAAGGATTCCAAATAGTCCCATACTCTCCTTTTAACAACCTTTTCAAAGAACTTGGAAAGAGACGAGAGCAAGAAAATGTGTCGAAAATTTGATAGCTCAGTCAGTTCACCCCCCTTATGTAGTGGAATGACCAAAGCGGATTTCATAAAAGATGGGAACACTCCTCCTGCCCAAGAATTGTTAATAGCTGCTGCCAAAGCTTTCTCGTAAGCCCAAAAGTACTCAGACAGATATTTCATCTTCTCCACATGATCTTTTGTTTTTAATCACGTAAGCAGCTCTTAACCTCAACAATGTCGGTCTCAAAAAAAGGGAATGACCCAGACATAGAGAAACCGTCAAATTAAGAAAGTTTACCTGCAATGCTACAGTAATAACCTACTGTATGTAGCATATCATTGATGTGATCTAATTAGAGTCAAGGTTTTGCCAATTCGAATATAGGAATTCTTTATGTATAGCCCGTAAGTCACTCGCTTTGGGTATTGTGGGAGTGCATAAGAACATCCTTATGGCAGAAACTTTTCAAACACTGAGGACTCTTCTTTCTTTCTTTCTCAAAGTGGAGTCGGCTGCCACTTTTTTGCTTCCAGCGCCATTCTCCAGCCCAAAATAGACACGACCTCGGACTAGCGAGCTTAAAGCTCTCCGAAGGCCGTTTTTTGCTAAAATAAATAATATACAATAGTAACTTTGATTGTTTCTTATTGAAGAGATTGTAGTGTGTAGGATGTTAGTATAAAAACAGTACAACACAGGAATTATGCACTCTTCTCGCTCCCGGGCAATGGGGGAGCATTGGACAAGTAAGATATTGCCTCGGTTGGATAAGGATGGGGTGTAAAAGGAGGATAATTTTGTTTAAAGCTTAATTTTATTGACATTGGTAAATTTGATAATTGTTTTCATTATATTGATATTTATGTTAGCTAAAACCATTTGAATGTTTATAGGAGTATTCAGTCCACACTTCCTTAATTCTTCATATATATTTACATTAGGCATAATATTTATAGGACACTCAAAGAAAATGTGGTTTAGATTTTCAACTTGCCCACATTAACAAAATGGATCATCTTTCATTCCTATCTTAAATAAGTGTTCTTTTGTCATACAATGACCTGTCCTCATCCTTATGATTGTAGTTATATGTCTCCTGTCTATGTAGGTCATGTTATGATACCATGGTCTTTTCGGGAAATTTCTCTGAATGCTTCTATACCATCTGCCTTTATCGTTCCAACCAATTGACCAAAATTGTGAAAATTTCTGTCTGATTTTTTGTTTTAATATAGGAAAAATAACGTTTTTATCTATTTTAATATTCATAGGAATATTTAATATTCTGCCCACGTTGGCAAGTTTGTCTGCCTGTTCATTTCCAGGAATTTTGGTATGCCCAGAAATCCAAGATAGAATTAGGTTATTATTATTATTTATTGAATCTATGATAAGTCTTTTGGTTAATAAAGCAATTTTATCATTATTGTGAAAAACCCCACATTTTTGAATTTTATAAATGGCACTTAGTGAGTCAGTGAATATAATAGCATTATTAAGGTTTTTTTCAAGACATACAGAAATGGCTTTGTTTATTGCTATTATTTCCCCTGTGCAAATATCAATTTTATCTGGAAGTCTTGAAGACAAGTTAAAGTTAATTTTAGGAATGTGTACTCCAAACCCCACTTTGTTATTTCCCTTAGATGCATCTGTGTATACAAACGTAAATTTGTCTTTGTATTTTATTGTTGCAGACATGAAATTTTGACTGTTATCTAGAAATTTTTTTTTAAGGTTTAGATGTATAGTTCTAATTTCCTGTGTTTGGACTTGATATTCTATGTCAAAACATGGCAATTTATCATTTATATCCATTTCTGGCAAAAAAGGACTTATGTAATTTAAAGCTTGAAAGATTAACGGAGGTTCTCTAATTTTCCAATAATTTCTTTTATTAATTATAAATTCAGAAAGCAATTGAAAAATATGTAAAAGTGGATGGTTTTGAAAACTATGTATTTTAAGTACAAATTTGGTGGCTAACCACATCTTTCTATGGTTTAAGTCTAATTCAGCAGTTTCTGCTAAAAGAGCGTTTATGGGTGTAGACTTCATATTTCCTGTAATTAATCTTAGACCTTGAAAAAAAAATTTATTTAATTTATTTAAGTTTTTTATAGATGTTGGATGAATAAGAATACAGCCTTGATCTAGTTGTGATTTTACTAAGCCATTAAAAGCTAAGTGCAAGGTTCTGAGATCTGATCCCCACCATACTCTACTAAATGCCTTTAAAATATTAGATGCTTTCCTAGCCTTGTTGGAAATAAACTCTATATGTTGGTCCCATTTAAGGTTTTGGTTCAATATAGTTACTAAATATTTAATGTTTTTTTGAAAAGGTATGATGTCATTTTCTATCTTGATGTTAGGGGGATTATTTTTTCGTATACCTTTTGTAAACCAAATAGCTTCTGTTTTATTTTTAGATATCATAAAATTATGTGATTTAAGCCAAGAGTTTACTTTTTCAAGAGCTAGATTCATCTTACTGATTAGAACATTGATGTCAGGGTTCTTACCAATTAAAACTAGGTCGTCTGCATAGCTCATTAGGGTAATTCCGTTTAGGCCAATTTTATATAGGGAGATTAACAAAATGTTGAACAAAAGAGGACTAAGTGGAGAACCCTGAGGTAGCCCCACATTTGTGTTTTTAGGACCAATTAATTTATTAGTTTTATCTAGTGTATATAGGGATCTATCTGTAAGAATATTAAAAATAAGATTAGCTATTTCTGTTGGAATTTTGTATTGGATTAGGTATTTATATACTAGGTATATATTCACCCTATCATAAGCATTTTTTAGATCTAGAAAGACAGCTACAGCATGAATGTTTTGACTAAAACTAAGTTGGACAAATGAGGTTAAATATACTAGATTATTATATGTACTCATACCTTTTCTAAAACCAGTTTGATAGAATGATAAAAGCTTTTTGTTTTCTATAACCCATTCTATCCTATTTTTTATGAGACTTTCTAAAGTTTTTACTACACATGAACTAAGAGCTATCGGACGAAAATTTTCTGGTATGGTAGGGTCTTTTTGATATTTTAGGAGAGGTAATATTATATATTCTTTCCATGAAGTCGGTATTCTTTCGCCAAGAAGACAATTATTATAAACATTCAATAGGTTAATTAGGAGTTTACTCGAAAGGTTATTTAACATAGAGTACGATATATCATCTTTGCCGGTGGCTGACTTTTTTTTTTAATCTAGTATAACTTTTAATTCTTTTATGTCAAAAAATTCAATTTCTTCTGAAATTGGTTTTAAAGAGAATTCTGGTAATATATTGACCGGAGTAAGATTGCATAATATATTTTGTGCCGTATCTGTATTGGGCAGAATGGTTTTTTTATGGATGTTAACCAAAAATTTTTTAAAGGTTTGCCATACTTTAGATATATTGGTGTTTCTGTTAAAGGACGCTGAAAATGCAATAAATTTATTTATTTTTTTTTTTTTTAAACCGTTTTGTTTTGGCTTGAATATGTTTAGCCAGTATATAATTAGCCACTGAGGGATTTGACTTAAGTCTAGTAAAAGCATTTTCCTTTTCTTGTATTTTTTCCGAACACTCGGAGTCCCACCAAGGGTTCTGAGGTTTTAACTTATTTACATTAATGTTTTTTTTTTTCATTGGGATAGCCTCATTGGCTGCCCGGTTCATAATATCCAATAATTCTTGATAATTTAGGTTGTTATTTACGTCCATTGAATATATGACAAGTTTATCACTATATTTATCCCAATTGGCTTTATTGAAATTTCTTTTGTTATATTCACTAATAAATATAGATTGATAATCTGGAATGTTATTAATAGTACAGAATGTGGGAAAATGATCACTGTTACCACTATCTTCAAGTACACCCCACTGAGCGTGTGAAGCTAAATCACTACTAACTAAAGTTAAATCTAAATAACTTGGATTGGAATTGGGGTTTTGTAACCTGGTGGCTGTACCATCGTTAAGTAAGATAAGATTTTCCTCATCTAGAATTTGGACTATTACCACTAGAATCCGTGTTATTACTACCCCACATAGGATGGTGAGCATTCATATCTCCCATGATGATTATTTTTCCTGTAATGTTTATTAATATATTGTAAATAAATGTAAAGCTTATTTGATTTATAGTTGAGTATATATTAATAATATTGAGATCTGCAATTTTAAAAATGATATATTGTATTAGATTATTTACCGGGGTATTGTTTAATATTATTTCTTCATAATTTATGTTTTTTTTTAATACAGGTAGCAACTCCCCCATATCTATCGTCTCTATCCTTTCTAATTATATTGTCATTTTTTAGTGATATTTCATCAACATTTTGTTTGAGCCAGGTTTCATTTAAACATATGATATCAGGGTTATGCGTCTAACATAGATTTATAAGTTCGGATTTGTTAGCCTTAAGACTTCTAATATTCCATTGTATGATATTTAGATAATTTCTATTATTCATTATTAAATTTAAATATTTATATATGTGTATATATACATACTTTTGATGTTACACGCATGCAACATCTGTATTTATAAAGTTAAATACTATATAAATATTTTGTATTACTTATAAGAAGGATTGAAATTAAGACAACTTTCTGAAGATTTGGCACCTAATTGGGCTTTAGAATCGTCAAGAGATGTATTAGTTTTTTCAAGGGCTCTTACAGAATTTATTATATCAAAAAGTTTGTTTTTATTTTGCATTTTAAATTTATGAATATTTTGTGCTACCAACTGGATTATATCTTCCTCTTGAGGAGGATGTGATTGGGATTGGGGATTTAGGTATACCGTTGAAGCATGATTATCTGAATCTGAAGATTTTCCCGGTCTTGAATTAGGGAAATATAGCTGATTGTTGTGTTCTCTGCTGTCATAACCTTGTGAATTTTTAAGAATTGCTCTTTTTTATATATTGTCACTTGTGACTTGTGTATAATTACGTTTCGATTTATTATTTTGAGATACTAAGCTGGAACTTCTTTGACTTATTGTTATAGAGTTATACTGCTTATTTAATGTGTTTGAGAGCACAGGGAAATCTCGATTTTGTGAATTAGAGAAAAGGTTAAGGGAAGGACTATGAGAATTATTTTGCTTTCTTGAGGTAGCATAGTTTTTAGGACATAAGCCTTCAGCTTCATAAAAACTTATGTTATCAGATACCATACGAAATTTTATTGCTTGCTGCCTGATGTACTCAGGACATTTTTTATAATTTGACCTATGCTGACTGCTTTCGCAATGATAACATTGTGTTGTACATAAAAAGTCATTCCCAATATTTTCTTCGTGTATATTTCCACAATTGAAGCATTTTTTTTTCCCTCTACATTGTATTCGTGTGTGTCCATATAATAAACATGAAAAACATTGGGTAACAGGGGGGATGTAAAGAGAGACTGGGGAGGATAAGCCATATAAACTGACCGATCTCGGGAGAACTGTGCCTTCAAAAGTGAGGAGAATTGTTCCTGTGGGAACAAAATTTGTAGATTTATTTTCATCAATTACTTTTCTGTTCATTCTTTTAATCTCTATAATTTTATACGGAGATTCTGTAAATTTAAGGATTTCTTGGTCAGAAATGGATATATCGATATATCTAATTATGCCTTTGCATGATGCATAGTTAAACGGAATGTACATCTCATACCCAAGATTTTTTAATATTTCATTATCTTTAAATTTGTGGGCTGAATCATAATTGTAAAACTCCACACCTAACCTATTTCTACCTTTAATAGCTATTTTTTTAATATCTCGTAAATGCAAATTATGAACTTCACGTGCTATTTAGGCCTATCTCTATAATACCAGTATTTGGAAAAATTTTTAAAACAAATCGTTAATTTTTTAGAGTCCAACAACATTTTGAATAAACAACAATTTGGATTCCGAGCTGGCGTTTCTACTATATCAGCCATCAGTACCCTAGTCAAGTACATCCAGGATTGTTTCGAAAATAAAAAGAAAGCTCAAGCATCATTTTTTGATTTGAGGAAAGCCTTTGATTGTATATCTCACAAACTCCTACTTGCTAAACTAGTGGAGTATAATATGGGTCCAGACTGTGTTAGTCTCCTGAAATCATACCTCTCAGATAGAATTCAATATTGCACTTATCAAGGGAATATATCATCTACACATATAGTCAAATCCGGAGTCCCCCAAGGATCAGTACTGGGACCAGTATTATTTCTTCTGTACATCAATGACATAAATATGTGCCTTCCATCTAGCAACCTTGTTCTCTTTGCAGATGATACAGTCGCCCTCGAAAGAGCCGATGAAAAACACAGTTTAGAGGCAAGATCATTAAATGCACAGTCCTGCTTATATAATGACTGACTTAGTGTAAATGATGCTAAAACGCAAATATTGAACTTCTCATTGTGCCCAATAACTTCCAATAAAGACCCTGTAAAATACTTAGGTGTATATCTTGATACTGGTCTCACATGGAAAGAACAATGTAGCCACCTCTCAAAGAAGTTAAGTAAAATTGTTTTTGTCATTCGAAATCTAAAAAATATGGTCTCGGATTCTGTCCTGATGAGTGCATGGCTATTTTCACTCGCATATCTCCTATGCCATCCTGTGTTGGGGACATTCTGCCCAAGCATCAAGGGTTTTTGCTATACAAAGGAGATGTATCAGAATTATGGCTGGCCTGGGATACAGGGAATGTTGCAAGGGTGCCTATATCTCATTAAAGATTCTAACGGTACCATGCACATTTATATTATCATGCCTCCGGCACGTTAAGGAAAACTATGGTGAATACTCTGTTAGCCATAACCTTCATGGGTACAGTACCAGAAACAAAAACAACTCTCACAACATTCTCGTACTAAACGAGCTAGAGATGGACAGAACTATTTTTGCACACAGTTTTACAACATAACATGCTCCCTGAAAAAATTCGATGCCTTCCCACAGAAGTCTTTACGAAAAAACTAAGGGACTACTCAAAACAAAAGGCTTTCTATGGTACTGATGAGTTCCTTAGTAATAATTTTGAGGACATTTGTGAGTGAGGACAGGTGCATATAAATTAAACCCTAATATAATAAAATGATGTTTAACCCTTTTGTGATATAACAACTGAAACCTGTACTGTCATAAACCTGTTATTGTAAATTGCTGGATATCATATTTTAGGGCTTCACCTTTGTTTTTGTCTTATGTGTTTTATCATATTTAACAATTATAAAATTTATTCAATTTTAATTATAGGTATCATATAGTCTAAGGTTGCTGACTACTTACTTAGATTATACTTTGACTTGTAGATTATTTGACTTGCGAAAATGCTTTTATGTATGTATTACCACAAATAAAAATTGATTGATTGATTGATATTTTGTAAACATTAAATCGGTTTTGTTCGATATATACGATAAATGGTCCGAAATCCGTGTTCTTGTACCAAAAGTTTTTATGTTGTTGACGATTATTTATTTCTGCATTCCTTTCATTGTCCGAATTGTTATCTTGCGAAAAGCCAATGATCTTATCTATTTCATCACGACTTGGGTTAAGCAAACCTGTTACGGGGGGTTCCCCCCCAAATCAACCTCCATCAAAAACTAATAATTATTCAAAACTTACCAAATTTTCTAGTGACAGGTAATAAGACAAAGGATTTGTTAGTAATCACACCACAAATTAGATTTTTTTTTTTAATTTTTCCTAGGAAAAATTAAAGAGCACACCAGTCGATCCTACGCTTACGAACGTCAGAATGTATTTTCACTGAGGACTCTTTAAACACGCATTGTTGATTTATATCTCATTATAATTGCATTCTATCCTATTTGTTATTGAACCAATAGTATAATTTAGTAGTCTTTTAATTATCTGTAAATTATTCTAATACCCCCAGCATATTCCAGGGTTATGTGGAAGATTAGCAGTGTTGCTATAACAGCACTCTGGATCATACTAGCAGTAATTCTATTGTAATTCTATCTTTTATGTATAAATAAATGCCATTTATTATTATTATTATAGAAGGGAGTTGTAAAGTCTTAAATGTCAAATGGGACACATGTGGCCAGTATTGCCATGTTGCAAGCAGATTTTCGAACAGTGCGTGTGTTCATTAACAATACGACACTAACAGCCGGTTGCAGAAAGCTCAATTAAAGTTTAGAATGTTTACGGAATGTCAAATATTAGAGAGATTACAGACCTAACCTAACCTAAGATAATTCGTTTAGCTTGAGACTTGAATCTATCTTGCGATAAATTAAAGAAGTCAAGACCTTCATAGAATTTATTGACATTAGCAGATATTCTATTAACTGGACTAAATAATAAGTACCAAGTTCGGCAATATGGAATGTGCAGAAGAGACTTACTTCGTGTCCGGTAATTTTGAATGTGTAAATAAAAACACTGAAGACATTCTGAGCTTTTTATGTGGTAGTTAAAGATATTGAAGGCAAAACAGACATCAAAGTATTCCCTTCTACGAACTAGAGTAGTTAAGTCTAAGTAAATTTTTTTTTTTTTTGACAATTTATTTCAGACCTTAAAACAGTTACAAGAACTGGCACCAAGGCCTTTACAATCACAATTTCTTTGAGATCTTAAAAAATTAACAATATCAACTTAATTATATGTATTTAACAAAAATAAATAAATTTTCTAAATTTACATAATAAATGTATATTATATTTTATGTATTCAATGATTATTAATATATAATTCTTTTTTTTTTATATTTTTTGTCTTACATTTATAAATTTTAATCTTGGTTTATACTAGTCTCTCATTTTCAGGTATTTTTTGAGGTTTTTAAATATTTTTCCTTCCTCCCCTTCCAGCAAATTCTTTGGTATAGAATTATATGACTGTATACTTCTATTAATGGGTATGTCTCGGGTTTTTTTTTGTTCTGGCAGTATTGTTTCTGAGATTTTCTTTTATTCTTGTATTGTAGTTGTGAAATTCATTGTTTTGTTTAAGTTCTAAGTTTATCTTTATGGTTTTATGCTGAATTTTGTAGATAAGTTTAGCTTGCTCAAGAATTTTTAATTTTTGTATGTTTAATAAATTAAATCTTTTATAAATAACTTTTGTAGGTGTATATTTATTAATGGAAAAAATAGACTTTATTGCTTTATTTTGAAGTCTCTGTAGCTTTTCAAATAAATTTACATTTGTGTTTCCCCAGCATGGTAGCAGGTATCGTAAGTGTGGTTCGACAAAGCTATTATATAACAAATATCGGGTTTTTGTGTTTAGTTGGTGTGAACATCTTTTTATTGCACCTATAAAAGGAACTATTTTATTTATGACACTGTCTATATGTGATTCCCAAGTTAATTTGCTTGTTATTATTAACCCCAGATACTTATATTCTTCAACTCTTTTGAGGGTAACATTATTTAATTTAATTTCTGGATTTATAATCTTTTTTCCTTTTTGATTGTAAATCATATAAACTGTCTTTGCAATATTTATACTCAGTTTGTTATAGCAAAGCCATTTGAAGTAATTCATAAGGTCATTATTAATATTTCTTTCAAGTTCTTCCTCATTTGTGCCAGAGAATATCAAAACAGTGTCATAATGTCAGTAGGTATTTTGATTTTAATTGTAAATACTTAAGACTATGTACATATAGAAGATACTCTAGTGGCCCTAGCACTGAGCCTTGGGGCACACCAACATCCAGATTGTCTTCTTCACTATTTATTCCATTTACTACAGTGAAATGCTTTCTTCCTTCGGTATAGGTTTTTATTAGTTTGTGACAGACTCCCCTGATTCCCATCTTGTATAATTTTTCCATTAACCGTTTATGGTCCACTGTATCGAATGCTTTTTGGAGGTCAATATATACAGATATAACATATCTATTTTTGTCTAATTCACCTGTGATACATTCTATCAATTCAACTGTTGCTCCCAGAGTATTGCTTTTTTTTTGAAACCCTTACTGGTTTTTGTCAAATTTAAAATGTGTTTCTATAAATTTAATAATTCTAACTTTAATGACTTTCTCGATAATTTTACTAAAAATGCTTAATAGAGAGATTGGGCGGTAATTGTTCAAGTCATCCAAGGTTCCTTGTTTATGAACTGGTACGATTTTAGCAGTTTTGAGCTCTTCAGGATACACCCCATATGTCAGTACTTCATTTGTTAGTTTTACTATTGTGGGTCCAATAATATCAAATATTGAATATATATCTTGCTTCGTGATGTTATCGCATCCTGGAGCACAGTCATTTTTTAAGTCAGTTACAATTTTTTGTATTTCATTTAGAGTTGTAGGGTTCAAAAAGATACTGTCAGTTTCTTCTTCTTCATGAAATGCTTCGCCATGCTTGTAATTATTTGTGATGCTATTTGCCAAATTTTTTCCAATGGTGGAGAAATGGTTATTTATTACTCTGGCAATATCTTCATCCTTGGTCCAATTTTTGCCATCTTTATCTGCAATTTTAGCTGTTTCTCATTTTCGTCTTGGAGTTTCTTCGACACAATTCATTTAAAACTGCCCATGTTTTTTTAGCATCTCCTCCTGTTTTTTCAAACTTATTTTCTGCATATTGTTTTTGAAGCCTTTTGTTTTCAAATTGTTCAATTCATTTTTTGCTTTTTTGAAGTCCCTCTCAGTAATATCGTTTTGTATTTTTTTCCATCTTTCATATAGTTTATTTTTTCCTGTAGTTTCTTTAAAAAGTCATTTGTTATCCAATAGTTTCCATTTTTTACTGTTATTGTGTAATTCTTTGTACATGCATCTTTTGTACTGTATAAAAAATTGGTAAGTTCCTTAAAAGATTTTATTTTTGATGTTCCTATTTTTCTCTGAATTTCACTTTTCCACTTTTCTTTGTTAAAACATGTTCTATTTATTTTTTCTTTTTCAGCCTTGACTATTTTTTTCTTAGTTCTAATATACATTATTTTATGATCTGATATGTCATGATCTTCCAAATTTATTATACATTGCAAATTCTTATTTGTCACTACATGGTCGAGAATTGATGATGTTGTTTTTGTGGTTCTGGTTGCATATTGACTTGTAGTTTTATTTTGGAATTTAAAACCGTTTAATTCAACTATATTTTTATAATTTTTAACAGCTTCTGATTCTTTCATGAGGTCAAAGTTGATATCACCAACAAACATAAATTGTTTTTTTTTGTTTTTCAAGTATTTTGTCAAGTTCCGATATAAATATTTTGCAATTGTTCTTCGGTGCTCTGTATATAGAAAGAATTGTTAGATTATGTTCAGGCAGATATATTGAAACTGTATTGCAGTCCTCCATGTTGATTTTTTGTGTGTTTTTATACTCAAAATTCAAATTACTTCTTACATAAATGGTTGTACCACCCCCTCTTGTTTTTCTACAGTTATGCACCGCTGTGTATGACGGCAATATAAATACATCCAATTCATTTGGGTACAACCAAGTTTCTGTTAATATTATTAAGTGTATGGTTTCTTTATTTGTATTAATTATGTCATATAAATCATCAATCTTGTTCCTCAAACTTCTTACATTAATATACAAAATAGTTAGATCTTCTATAACAGCCATTTTTAAAAGAAAATAGTTTTTTTACATACAAACATATATTAATTAATATCTATTTAAGTCTCATACCAAACACGCTTGCACAAAATCGTTTTCAGTCTTTATTTGTATTGCCCTATCATTGTCGTGTTTCTTTAAATAAATTTTACCATTTTTAACATAAGCAGCCTTCACCACGTTTTGCTTCTTCAGTTCCCTTGCTTTTTTAAAGAGAAGCTGGTTTATGCTGGTCAGATCCTCATTGAAAAAGATGTTCTTGATTCCGCCCTGTAGTCCACACTCATTTAATTTAATTCCACGAAGTTCTTTGACTTTTGCTAAAATTTTATGCTTTGTTTCCATATCTCGTTGACATTCTGTAAACTTCCTGTATGTCTTCATCACTTGCTTCTAGTTTTAATGCCTTTAATACCATTTTAATACATTCCTTGGGTTCTACTTGTTGTTTGGGTATTCCAGCAATTACAATGTTCTTTTCCTTTTCCCTTTGTTCAATAATGTTTATTTTGTTTTCAATTCTATCTAATTTTTGTTTCAGTGCACTATTTTCATATCGTAGCTGTTTCATTTCCTTCAGCGTTTTTTGCAACTCCTTTTTTTGTTCATCAAAACAATCCAACATAAATTTCATTGATTTTTTAATTTCACTCAGCTCACCTTCCAGAGTTTTCTTGAAGGAGCTTAGATGTTCCTTGAACATTTTCTCAAGGAGGTTTTTCATCTGTTTTTCATCCATTTCGTCGCAAATTTTGTCTGTAACCTCACTTTTTGTCCGCCGCCGGCAACATGTGACAATATTATCCTTGTTTGCTGCTCCTGCCTGTATCCCACAGCTGGGGTGGAAGCTGGTACCACAAACTCCACAATCAAGTGAGGAAATCACTTTTTTTTTGCAGAATTTACAATTTTTTTGAGAATTTTTTGGAAGTGCTAAAATTTGTTTGTTTACTGTTGACATAGTCATAGTTTGGTCATCACTGAGACACACACCACTCTGGAAAAGTTTGTACCTTGCAAATTTTATAAACTTATGTTGCACATTCTCGAGCCTATTGATGTGGGTCTGATAGTAAGGTGACCAAACTATGCATGAAGACTCAAGAACGGATCTGACTAGTGATGTATACAGAATTTTGATAGCGCATATACTTGTAAAGTCTCTAGTAGCTCTCTTAATAAAGCCCAACATTTTATTAGCCCTACCAATGACCACTTCAAAATGTTCAGTAAACATTAACCGAGTATCTAAATATACGCCAAGGTCTTTTATAACAGAAACTTCAGATAATAATTCACCTGACGATACAATTTCATATCATCAACGAAAAGCAGAAAACTTGAGGAGAGCAAGGATCCTAAATTGTTGATAAATAAGCTAAAAAGAAGGGAACCCAAGTGAGAGCCTTGAGGTGCCTCGGAAGATGCATGGAAACATGAAGATAGATAGCCATCTTGACTTGCTGCATTCTGTTAGTAAGGTAAGATTTCATCCATGAAAGTAAAGATCCAGAAACACCATAACTAGAGAGCTTTGAAAGAAGGATGTTATGGTTTACTTTATCGAAGGCTTTACTGAAGTCAGTATATATTGCATGAGTTTCTGCACTGCTTTCAAATGATGAATTTATAAAATTTGTAGAGAGAAACAGATTTGTGTCAACAGACCTACCGGCTGTGAACCCATGCTGTTGACTGATCACAATCTGATGAAATATATTCGACAGAATTTTTTCAACGCACTGTTCAAACAATTCAGGGATTGCCGACAGAATGCTGATTGGTCTGTATCTTGTTACGTCATTCTTACTGCCGGATTTGTGAATTGGACAAACATAAGAAAGCTTCCATGTCTCTGGAAAAACTCCGGAAGTTAGGGATTAGTTCGAAACTAACTGGAGTATGCTAGCATAATATGGGAACTTTATTATGACAGGTATATATGTGATATTGAGAGAATCCAGCGTAGGTTTTTAAAGTTTTTATTTTTAAAAATGGATGGTGTGTATCCCACATGGGGAATTGATAACCAATACCTTTGTTCTAGATTAAATGTAATGACATTAAAATCCAGAAAATTTTATATGTGTTGTATGTTCTTATATAAAATGTTAAATAATAAAATTGATTGTAGTTAGCTTTTGAGTAAACTGCCATTTTATGTTCCTAGAATCACTAGTAGAAGCACTGATTTGTTCTACCTTGCCACAGCAAGCACCAACATTAAATATACATCTCCAATTTTTAAAATATGTTACTGCTTCAACAAAATACATGGCATTGGTGACTATACTATATTTAGGCCCTCTAAATTTAAAGCACTTGTTACATCTTATTGTATGGAACTATTATAACTGTACTTATTTGTTGTATAGGATTCAGAAAGTAATTAGTATCAAAATGTAGGTTGTGTATGTGGCTTTGTATCAATTTATACTATATTTTCATTCTTTCAAAGTGTACCACTTAAGATTTATTTTTAAAATTATTATTTAAATTTAATATTATACCCTGTTATTGGTTGTTACTGTTGGGTGTTCAATAAATAAATAAAATAAATAAATAAATAAATAAATAAAATTTGTTGAAAATGTAAAATAGGGGGAGATATAAGGTGTTAGAACAAATTTTTAGTACTCTGTTAGGAACACCATCAGGACCTGTAGACTTGTTGATGTCCACTTGTGTTAAAGCTTTCTCAATATCAGTTGGGTCTATAGCAATGTTAGAAACATTTTCAAATCGATCAAAAAATGTACTGACGTTAGAATTTCTCTGGGGGTTATAAACAGAGGAAAAATATTTACCAAAAAGGTTAGCTATGTCAATACCATTAGATGATTTTTCAGTGGCTAGAAACATTTCCTTAGGAATAGTGCCTGATTAGACTGGGAATTAACGAAATTCCAGAAAATGTTTACATTACTGCGTATGGCACTTTCAGTATTACTTATGTACAAATTGTAGCATTCCTTCGTTAGGTTTTTGCATTCCCTTCGAAGTGTATTAAATACATTATAATCAACTTCACTGTTCGATTGTTTGTGAACAATTTTCTTTCGATAGATTAGTTTTTTCAATTCATAAGAAAACCAAATAGGAAATTTCTCACTAGAATGATGTGCCTTCATGGGTAAAAACATATTAAAAGAGTCGAAAAGTACAGAATAAAATTTATTGACAGTAACATCTAGATCCTCTGACATAATTGATTGCCAATCTACTGAAAGAAAATATTCATTAATTAAATCGAAATTAGCGTTTTTAAAGTTATAAGAAAAATAATTCAGAGGTTCTAGATAGTTAGTTTTATTCACTGGTATGTATAACTCTAAAGCTGGGTGATAAGGATCACAACGTACCAAACCATCAGATTTTATAATTGAATGAGGCTCAAAGTTGGCAAAACATAAATCCAGGATTGAATTGTGATCATTAGTTACCCCATTGTATTGAGATAGGCCAAGAGAAGCAGTTTTATCACATAATAAGATTTCTCTTGTTGCCATAACATTACCAGGTAACAAACCAGAAAAATCTTCACTAGTGGACCACATTATTTGAGAAAGATTATAATCGCCCACAACAAGCACATTATCGAACATTTCACAGGCACTAGCAATGGATTTCAACTGGTTTCTATAGTGCAATACATCCATAGCAGGTGGAATGTAGACACAACCAATACAATACACCAAATCGCCCAATGTCACTGACACCCACGTTTCTTCCACTGATGCTTCACCAATTGCCAGACGATGATAAACCGTATAACGAGTCCAGAAATTCGGCTTCATTGATACTGCAAGCCAGGTTTCCGTGAGTGCAATTACTGAGTCATTTTCAGCACGAACAGCACAAAAAGTATGTTTAAGTTTGGTTTTTAAGCCTCTTGCATTTTGGTACAGGATGGTGGCATGATCTAATGAGACCGGTCATTTGACAGCAAGTTCCTAGATTTATATAACCAGCTTGTCAAATCCGAAAGCACGGTTCACTATTCAAACAACACAATCATGGAATAGACAGCATAGTAGGTTTTGCAATTTTATTTTTGATTTCCTGATGACTGGGACTTTATCTATGGTCCCAATAAATTTCCAAACTTAACAGCCAAACAAAATTATATAGAATCCTAACCCTGACCATAGTGGGTGGTGCTAAATAAAACACACCTACCTGGAATCTCAAAATTTTCTGGATGAACAGGATTTTATCTACAGAATATAGAAATATACAAGTTCCTGGAAGGTGATGCAGTTGCACCTTATTAATAATAAAAATTAAATTTATGCAAGAAGAGAATTATCAGTTAGATAATTGGAATCGAATAACTGGCTATCTGAACTGTCCAGGATTGATAACAAACTAGCAAAGTGAAGAAATTTTATAATTCACATACCTTCGCCTTATTAAACATATTTTGAATTTTATCTAGCTGCTCCTTCTGTTGATCATTATTTAAAGTTTTTAGATTTCGAAGATATTCATCTGCCAAGGCATCAATATTCTTCATAAGACTTTGGGCCCTTTTATCTAAATCACTCATTAACGTGAAATTTCTCTGCAACTCATTAGGCAAGTTTTCTAGACCTACAAATAAAAAAAGTAATAGAAATGAAGCTATATAAAACGAAAAATGGAAAGCATCCTACTGTCAAGATAATGCTCTAAATACAGAGCAGAAGTCATCTTTGCATATCTTCTTCAATAATCAGTTAATTAGGTCAACATAATTTATAGACAAACAAAGCACGATAATTATAAAATATATCAACTTTTAACATTATGTTAAACATAAAGGCATATTTTCGTTTAAGAGGGAAAGGAAAACCATTTAGAATGGCATCAATGACATTATTGACAAATGACAATATTGACAACCATATTAGTGATGTTCGAGCTGCGAGATAGACGCATAATTTAAAGGAAAGGGTCTGTGAATCAGATTAATTGTAAGTAGTTCACAAGTAAAGCGGACGTATTCTTTTACTTTAGGTTCTTTTGAAATTTATTTCGAAATAGGCGGATCTTAAAATATTTGGAACAAATAGCATTAAACAATTTCCTATTAAATAATTAATAAATAATACTATACCTAGCACGTGCCCTCCCTAGGTTGCTATACGTACCTTAAGTTGATCGAAGCCCGGGTCTAGTCAGCATTAGACTGTAAACGAATCTGGTTTGACCTCAGTGCTACTACACGCCTGTAAAAAAACAAGCAAACAAAAAAAATGCAAGTGCTGGTGAATACAAAAACCACATTTTTAAAATTTTCTCTGCCGTTACAGCAGTCTTTTCCAAAGCATGATGAAACATATTATAATTAACTTGAAAGTTATGCACACAGCACATAACAACGACAGACGGCGAACACCCTCGATGAGCATGTTAATCCGCCAAGCGCCAATTGCATCCGCGGCCAATCAAGATGAGATTAGTTAAATTAAGATAGTTGAAGTGCAAGTTTTTCGGAAGAACGGAACTGCCCCAATCACGTTTAAGCTAAATCGCAGGTTATTTCTAAAATAGTAACAAATCATGACTGCGAGTTTCCATCACAATGATTATTTCGAAGGTAGTTTTGCTCAACTCTAGAGGTTTTTGATAATTATTATTTAAAAATGGTTTAAGTGAGAGAAAATTTAAACACGTTTAACAAACGGTCTTGAACCATTATTTGAAACTAGCTAAGAATTATTTTGTTTCTAGCAATATAAAGGTGGATATTGTGGCTTTGTTTTAATAAGCACAGACAGGGATGTTCCGCCACAATCTGCGTAATTCCACTATCACGCTTTTTTCCGAAGTGGGAACTCACCTTGAGAGGGAGTAAATATACTTTAAAAACAACGGAACGATTCCCGAATAATAAAAATACATTTTATATATATTCTATTACTTTTTTTTGCCACTGTGCCGTGCTAAACCGTAGTTTGAGAGATTGTTAGTTTTCCAAATTGTTTAACCTGGGCTGCGTTCAACAAGCTGATCGTTCGTGTAAAAATTATATTAGGGAATGGAGATCTAACATCCTGTGGTCCGTCACACCCCGTTGAAACTTCTGGTACGAATAAGTTGTAAAACCTTTACGACCTTTCGTTTTTTGACCAATACGTTTGTATACCCAATAGTTGCATTATTTCATTTTGTGATATATAGTTTAAATTATCAATATCGGGGGCATCACTGCCTTTAAGAACGCCGCAGAAAACCACCCGTCCAGACGAAAGGTAATACAGCACCCCAGCAAATGGTCTAGCGGGATTTTATATTCCAGGTGATTTGTGTAATGGGAATGCCTTGTTGGCTAGCTAAAAGTCCGCTGTTATGAAATTTTACTTTAGCTACAAAATATTATACACAGTATTCGAGGTGTGATTCATATGGCTTAAAGGTTAATGATGATGCTAACGTAGCGGGATGGATCCACCTAATTATTCCTAGTTTTTTTTAGGAATTTACTCCGTTTATCCATGCCAGTATTGTACAGTAT
The DNA here is from genome assembly GCA_030620095.1 of Kuschelorhynchus macadamiae. Classification (NCBI taxonomy): domain Eukaryota; kingdom Metazoa; phylum Arthropoda; class Insecta; order Coleoptera; family Curculionidae; genus Kuschelorhynchus; species Kuschelorhynchus macadamiae. The sequence goes on along the minus strand of JAUTXW010005262.1, from coordinate 182,889 downwards.
TTACACGTGTCAACCATTTCGGTGAGAGGAAGTTACCGGAAAATAATTTAACAGAAATCGGTTATGCGCATGACCGGACTCAGTTTTGAGGGGAGCAATGAAGCCGGATGTTCATGAAAAGAAAAACTTTTATTTAGATATTGTTAAAAATTTAAATATTTTAGTACTCTGGATCAGGCTTACAGCCCGGCCATATGCCTACGATTAGAGCTGACCTCACGAAAACTTTAATGGACTTTGTTTATACTTAGCCGAAATAAACCTGTGTATTAAAGCGGAATAACTAATAATTTAAACCCTTTTGGCAGTTTCCCTCTCAACAGAGCAAAAACTCCTAACAAGCCAAGAAAAAAAGTTAGGACAATTACTTATTTAAAGTTTGGCAGACGAGTCTGAGTCTATGAAAATAATGCGAGTAACTATAGAAACGCGGTTGGCTACAACTCTGTATATTCATGGAAACGGCCTGCTTTTGACATCTTTCGTCGATGTAGATCTATGTGGTGCACTTTACTCACAAGACCCTTCCGCTTAGAACACAATGGTTCTCCCGTCAGCGCTTAACGTAAAATCTGTCCTACAAAAACGAAACTTTAAAAAAAATTCACATTTGTGGTACAAAAAGGATTGATATTTTGACGTTGGAACTAAATATAACCTTTTATATATTTATTTAAAAAAAAATATCTAACAAAATACTGGAAAATGAAGTTTGACGTAAGTGGGCGGAAACGATTTTCGTAATTTCCACTGTGTTCTACGCTTAAGAGTAACATTACGCGTGAAAATTACGACCAACTTTATTTTCCTTCATGTTTTTTGATGGTTTGTTAGATACTTTTATAAACCATAGTTTATAAACAGTTGTTTTTTAGTTCAAACTTCAAAATTATGACCTTTTTTTTATACCACAAATGTATACTTCTTTTGTAAGTTTCGTTTTTGTTAGTCGTCAACAATGTGATTAAATCGCCGCAAATGCCGACAGCCACGGAATGATTTGAGATTTAATTGCTCATGTAATGATTTATCAAGTTACTCAATTTCAACTCGAATTTGTTGTGAAATTGGCTTGCTTGGCAAATGGCAACAGTATAGCGTCATTTTCATTAGACTATAGTGGCAATGTTGCCAGGTCTAGTAAAAGTTCACCAGATTTGGTGATTTTTCGACCCGCTTGGTGAAATAGTGAACTTTTTAAAAAAGGCTTATTTCTGGTAATTTTTTTGACAATGACCTATTTATAAATTTCATTTATATTTAAAAAGAAACCCGATTATATTATGTTTTATATTCTTCATTATTAAAAATTTTGCAACATTATCATACAAAATGTCCCTAATTTATATATTTGGTAACGTTATATGTTTCGAAAACATCACTGCTAGAAACGTGGGCAAAGTTTACATAATTTATTCGGTAGACTTTGACGTTTAATACGGTATAATACATTTTTAAAATCATGGAAGTTTTGGTACAATTTGTCTGCACCTACGCGCCCCTAATGCGCATTATATATATATATATATATATATATATATATATATATATATATATATATATATATATATATATATGAGGTATTGATCCCGTGGCACTGAACACAGAACATAAAAAATGGAGGATATGTGTTGGAGTGTGATAAAAGAACAAAGGAGATCAAGAAATAAATTGAGCGAGACTTAGCAGCGGACTATGAAATATCAATCCCAAAAAACGTTGATCCTAGAATCAAGATTGTTAGTATCCCAGAAATAATACCCAGGGATAGGGAATCTTTAAAAGCAAAAATTATCCAGCATAATAGGCTTATTGATGATAGAAGTGTTAACTTTTTGTTCCATATATTCCATATTTCTCAGGTACATGGCAGCAGATTTTAGCTGAGGTGGATATGCAGACTTTCAAGTCATTGCTTGATAGAATGGAAATTCAGCTGAGCTTATAGAGGTGTAAAGTATATGAATTTATTGGATTAAGAAAGTGTTACAACTGTTATGGATTCAACCACTTAGCAAAAGAATGTAGTGAAAAGAAGGCCTGCCCAAAATGTAGTGGAGAACACAGCCAACAAGACTGCTGAGAAAAACAAAATGGATGTATCAACTGTATTAAAACAAACAAAAAAAAATGGTTTACAGGTAAATGTGGACCATTGCGCATGGGACTGTTCATGTCGATGTCTTTTGAAAGTTGAGGACCTTCGTAGGAATGAATTTAACAATCAGTATATTATTAGTAACCCAAAAAAAATAGCAATTAAAAGTTGTGTGACTTAATGTTCAAAGTATTTTAAATAAATTTGATGAATTGAAACAGTTTGTAATCGAAAATAAGATTGACATAGCAATTTTTACGGAGGCTAGAGTAACAAAGGAAATTCAAGAATCTGAAATAAGTATTGACCACTATATTTGCATTAGATGCGATTCAGACAGTAGACATACAGGCTCTGTGTTCTGCTATGTCAGGAATAAACTTCCTTGTAATGTTTGTCCATCGTTCTCAGTTGACAGAATGATATGGCTTTGTAGGTTTGAAATAGAACAAGATATCTATATAGGTATATATAGATCACCATCATCTACAATAGGCGATTCTATTGGCAACTTGGAAATCTTTTTGGAAGACAACATAACTCAGAGAAGAGGACACATTTTTATTGTTGATGACCTGAATATTGATGTTTCAAAAAATTCAATGCACAAAGAACATTTATTAAACTTAATGTCTGCATATGGTTTAAAACAAAAATTACATGACTACCCGAGTTACCAAGGATACTAAAAGCATTATTGACATTTTATTCACAAGTAACAAAAAGATAAGTGATCATGAGATAGTTCAAATTCTGGTAAATAATAAGCATGATAAGATTACTGGTTTCAAAGTAATGAGTGATAAAACGAAAGTATTAGATATAGAACTCAAAAATAAATTGGAATATCAAACATGGTTAGAGGGTGGAACTGTTAATGACTTGACTGATAACTTATACAATAATGTCAGTAATGTGCTCGATGAATTGGCACCATTACAACAAAAACAAATTCGACTACACAAAAACCAATGGCTTGATGAAGAATTAAAACATGGACTGCGTGAAAGAAACAAGCTGTACCAGAGAGCAAGATATAGCGAGGATCAATATAATTGGACATTATATACACAGCAGAGAACCAGAGTGACCAATCTTGAAAGAACAAAGAAAAAACAATACTATGAACATGTGATTAATCAAAATAATGGTAATAGTAAATAAATGTGGAAGAACATAAAAGATTTAGTTGGAAATAAGAAAAAAAACCAACAAATTAAGTCTGTGCAATATAAAAACCAAAAAATTAGCTTAAAGAAAGATATAGCAAATACTTTTAATGCATATTATATTGAGAGCATAGACGAAATTATAGCAGCAAATCCCATGGTAAACAGGGTGAGATTTGTGCTAAACAAGGAATTAGTCTATTAGATGAGTTCACACTACTGCAAGAACAGGATATTACAAGACTAATAAAAAGGTTAAAAAAGGAATCTTTAACGGATGAAATTGATCTAGGGTTATTCAAGAAAGGAGGTGCGATTCTTCTAAATAAATTCACACATATTCTGAACGCCTCCATCACAGAGGCAGTTGTTCCCGATTGTTGGAAGATTTCTGTAGTGACTCCGATTCCCAAGGTTGGTAATGCTACTAAAATGGAAGATTTTAGACCAATTAACATGTTGCCCTTACTAGAGAAGATTCCGGAAATGCATATAAAGGATCACCATCACATAAAAAGAAATAAAATTTTAATAGAAAATCAGAGTGGATTTAGAAATAAGCACTCTTGTGAGACATCATTGCAACTTGTCATATCCAAATGAAAAGAATTGGTGGACAAAAGTGAAAGTGTGGTAGCAGTTTTTCTAGACTTTAAAAGAACATTTGAAACTGTAGATCGGAATATTCTATTGAGAAAATTGGCTAAATATGGAATTAGTGGAAATGCACTTAAATGGTTTGAAAACAATTTGTGTTTAAGGTATCAACAAACAATAATAGATAACGTGAGTTCTGAAAAAAGACAAGTTAAATATGGAGTGCCCCAAGGAACAATATTGTTTCTTATATATGTATATATATATATATATATATATATATATATATATATATAGATATATTAATGATATTAATGGTTGTTTATGTGATAGTACTATGTTGAACTTGTTTGCAGATGATACATGTTTATCTGTGACTTCTGTAAATATTAACCTTGCTATAGACAAAATGCAAAATGAGTTGAATCATGTTGAAAGATGGTTGCTAGAAAATATACTTTTTGTTAATGTTAAAAAACAAATGTGATAATTTTTGATAGTAGAGAAAATCTTAATAATGTAACTAAATTAAAATTGTTTGATCAGCAAATGGAATATGTAAATGGATGTAAATATTTAGGCATAGTTATAGATAGAAGATTAAGTTTTAAAAGCCATGCTAATTATGTTATTAAAAAAATTAACAAAAAATTTGGTTTCTTTAGAAGAACCTGCCAATCATTTGTAATTGAAGTCGGGCCTTACAGTGTATAAAACCATTATAAGTTCACATTTTGAATACTGTCCGACTGTTATGTTATATATTTGTGGACAAACCGTATTGCTCGTCGAGAATAAGGCGGGTGATTCACTGTAATGCTTCGTCACCGCCGCCCGGCTAGCAGATAAAAACTGTTTACATAATATATTAAGTTCTTAGATGTAGTTGGATTTATTCGTATTCATTCTGTTTTTCGACTTTGAAGAGACGCAGACTTCTCGCCTTGTTGTTTCTCTAAATTGTACTATTTTCTAATTAACAATTAAATGTATTGAACTTTGCTTGTTGTGTTACTAACCCGTCGGTCAGTCTACATCAGAAGTGGTCGAAAAAGAACTGGTTGGGATATTGGTGTATTGTGCTGTTTATTAAGTGCTAAAATCACAAATTATGCCCCATCATCGCAAGAGATCACGAAGGCAACGTTCGCCTTCGTCTTCAGAGGACAGTTCAACATCCAGTGAGTGCAAATACGATCGTAAGACAAAAAACAAAGTGAAGAGAAGCCGAGAAACTGTAAGTTACACGCCTCCACGTATTTTAGTTAACACGCAACCTTTAATGGAGACAAATTTTAAAAGTTCCACGATTATTCCGGAGTTTGATCCTAAAACAATGAATGTTGATGAGTGGATTGAAATCATCCAACATCACGCTAATACTTATCATTGGCCTGACAACGTTATAATATTTCAAGCTTTAAACAAGCTTAAGGGAACCGCAAAATTATGGTACGACACGTTTATAGAAAGTGAAATGGGATGGTCAGAGTATTCTTGGGATAAATGGAAAGATATTTTGAAATCCACTTTCAAATCAAATCGTAATGCTTATAAACTATTAATGAATATAGTAAATCATAAACCCACTAAAGGTTGCTCCTTGTATGATTTTTTCTTTGAACATTTATCTGAAATTAATAAATTAAAGGTAAATTTTTCTGACACTGATAAAATTTCCTTAATTTGTGGCGCAATCAGTGATAATAACATAACCTCTGCTGTAGAAGCTTCGAATATGGTTGATTTGAATGCCTTGGGGGCGTATCTTAAAAATAAAACCTACAATTTACCAAGTTTTGTACAAAACAGTGCACCTACAACTAAACCGCATTTTCAAGGCTCTACACATCAGAGAAGTTCCACGTTCGTGCCCCAAGCTAGCATAAGCCATTCTTCTAGAGTTTCGCATAGTAAATCTGACAACATAGACAATAAAGTAAGAACATGCATGGCTTGTGGTAAATTGGGGCACGACCGATCCAACTGTCGTCATAAACATCAGGTTTGCAATTTTTGCCGAATCAAGGGCCATATTGAAATAAATTGTTTAAAAAAGCAAAATAATAATACAAATAAAAACGCTAAAAATACAAATCCTTCTAAAATTCAAAATGTTAATTATATCGAAAATTTTAATTCTCAATCTAAATTTTATAAGAACGTAAGTATTAATGGTAAGCAATGTAGTGCATTTATAGATTTCGGTAGTGAATGTTCATTAATTAAGCAATCAGTGGCTCATAAATTGAATTTTAAAATACACGACATAGAAGAGCCAGTTAAACTTTCCGGATTTTTAGGAACAGGTACGACAGTAACACAGTATGTTCGGGAACATATTAAAATAGATGAAGTTGATAGCGAAATATGTTTTTACGTAATAAATAATTTAGAATTTAAATTTGATATTTTGATAGGCAGTAACTTTACAGAAAACCCCGACATTATATATTATAAAATCGATAATTTACTTTACTTTAAAAATAAAATTCATACATTTGAACATTCAGAGAATATAAATCATGAACAAAATATGTCTCCTGACGATCTAAATGCATTATATAACCTGTTACATTCATTTGAATCATGCACGATTGAGTCAAAAAATACTATAGGAAAAGCTCATAATGTTTCTTTGTCTATAGAACTAACAACAAATAAACCAATCTCTAGAAGGCCCTACAGAGCCACTGAAAAAGACAAATTAATTTTTCGAAAAATTACAAAAGAATTGTTAGAAGCTAATATTATTAGAGAAAGCAAATCTGCCTACTCAAGTCCTGCTCTTTTAGTAGAAAAAAAAGGTGATGAGAAAAGAATGGTAGTGGACTATAGAGCCCTTAATAAAATAACGGTCAAAAATTCTTTTCCTACACCTATAATTGAAGAAATTATTGATACTATGTCCGATTTTAAATACTTTTCCTGCCTTGATTTAGCATCGGGATTTCACCAAATCCCGATGGAAGAAAAATCAATACCATATACTGCTTTTGTAACGCCGGAGGGGCATTACGAGTATGTTAGGGTCCCTTTTGGACTTTGTAATGCTCCATCGGTGTTCCAGCAATTTATGAATGTAATATTTTCCCCGTTGCGTCATTATAATGTTATACCTTATTTAGATGATTTGTTGATACCATCAACAACCATATCTGAAGGCCTTTGTATCTTAAACAAAGTATTAGAAATCATAAAAGAATATGGACTTACGATTAAATTAAAAAAATCCTTTTTTATGATGACAAAAATTATATATTTAGGCTATGAAATATCTTTTAATAAAGTACACCCATCGGATATTAAAATAGAGTCAGTGTTAAAATTCCCCTATCCTAAAAACCAACACCACTTAAGGCAATTCCTTGGCCTTGTTGGCTATTTTCGAAAATTTATCAAAGATTTTGCACGCATATCAGCACCTTTGACAAAACTTTTAAAAAAAGATTCTAAGTGGGAATGGACTGATAATCACTCAGCAATAGTTGACTTTTTAAAAAAACAAATATGTTCAAAACCAGCCTTAAAAATATTCAATCCAAAGTTAGAGATTAGAGTATATACCGATGCTAGTAGAGAAGGTTATGCGGGAATTCTGACTCAGTGCGAGGGTAATCTCGAAAGTCCTGTGGCTTTCTTTAGTAAGCAAACCACGGGACCAGAAAAAAATTATCACTCGTTTGAGTTAGAATTACTTGCAATTGTAAAAACAGTAGACCGTTTTCGTTTTTACTTACTGGGAAACGAATTTAACATATACACAGATTGTAATGCAGTCAAAAATGCGTGGAATAAACACACAATTATTCCTCGCATAGCTCGGTGGATTTTGTTCTTGCAGGATTTTTGTTTTCAAATTGTGCACAGACCAGGTTGTCAAATGCAACACGTTGATGCTTTGAGCCGCAATTTCGAAACACAGGACTTTTCACAAACAGAACAGATCTTAGTAATAACAGAAAACGACTATTTTCGCGAAGCTCAATCATTAGATCCTGCTATTGCGGAAATTAGGGAAATTTTGTTAAGTGGGGATAGTGACAACAATAAAATAATTTTTAACGACTATGATTTGCGAGGAAATAAAGTTTATCGAATAACCCCATTTGGAAATAGATTAGTAGTACCAAAAAACTGTAGGTGGCAGATAGTCAAAGCTAATCATGATGACATCGGCCATTTCGCATTTGACAAAACAGTCGAGAGAATTAAACGGTCGTTCTGGTTCTCAAAAATGAACAGATTTATAAAAAAATACATAAACTCCTGTCTATTTTGTCTTTATCACAAGGAACGTGGTGGTAAAAAACCCGGGTTCTTACATTCCATTCCCAAGTATGCTAGGCCACACCATACACTTCACTTAGATCATCTGGGGCCTTTCGTTGAAACTCTAAACGGGAACAAATACCTGCTGGTAGTTGTGGATGGATTCTCGAAGTTTACTTACATAAAACCCGTTCCCGATACTTCGTCAAAGCATGTTATTAGCAAGCTTGAAGAGATCTTCTCAATTTTGGGAAACCCTAGGCGCATCGTCACGGATGCAGGCACTGGATTTACATCAAAACAATTTAAAGAATACGTAAATAACAAAGGCATTCGGCTGTTTACAACAGCAACCGGTATGCCCAGAGGAAATGGCAGGTAGAACGGGCAAATAGGACAATTCTGGATGCCCTGGCAACTTCAGGCGCTAGCACAGACAAAAACAATTGGGATATTGCTATTAATCAAATCCAACAAGGAATCAACAGTACCAAGCACCGAATAACTCAACACACGCCCTCAGAACTCCTGTTTGGTTTTCAATTAAAAACAGATACGGATATACATATATATATACGGACGAGGAAGCAATAGATGTTACGAAAATCAGAAAGAAGGCAGCCATAAATCTGGAACGCAACAGAATTGAACAAGATCTTACCTTCAACAAAAAACGAACACCTCCAAAATTCTTCTCAGTCGGTGACCTAGTGCTCACCAAAACAAGCAGTTTTCCATCGAACCAGGAAAGTAAAAAATTGCTCCCAAAATTTAGAGGACCATTCAAAATTATCGAAATCTTACCCAATGACAGATACAGAATTAAAGAAGACCTACACACAGAAAGGTCGTCTAGACCTTATGAAGGAGTCGTTGGAGTGGAAGATATGAAGCTCTTCCAAATTCAAGGTAAATAAATTGATCGCCATCTTAGGCATAAATTGATCGCCATCTTAGGCATAAATTGATCGCCATCTTAGGCATAAATTGATCGCCATCTTAGGCATAAATTGATCGCCATCTTAGGCATAAACTGATCGCCATCTTAGGCATAAATTGATCGCCATCTTAGGCATAAGTTGATCGTCATCTTAGACATAAATTGATTGCCATCTTAGGCATAAATTGATTGCCATCTTAGGCATAAATTGATCGCCATCTAAGGCATAAACTGATCACCTCAGGCATTAATTGACTGCCGTCTCAGGCATATGTTAGACAAAATTAATTATTAAAAAAAAAAAAAAAAAAAAGAAATAAGCAGTACATTTTTTTTTCTTTTTTTCTTTCTTAGGTTAATGACTTTCGAGGACGAAAGCCTCACAGGATGGCCGTGTGGACAAACCGTATTGCTCGTCGAGAATAAGGCGGGTGATTCACTGTAATGCTTCGTCACCGCCGCCCGGCTAGCAGATAAAAACTGTTTACATAATATATTAAGTTCTTAGATGTAGTTGGATTTATTCGTATTCATTCTGTTTTTCGACTTTGAAGAGACGCAGACTTCTCGCCTTGTTGTTTCTCTAAATTGTACTATTTTCTAATTAACAATTAAATGTATTGAACTTTGCTTGTTGTGTTACTAACCCGTCGGTCAGTCTACATATTAATCAAACTGAAAGGAGTAGATTGCAGGTTCTCCAGAATAAAGCAATGAGAATAATTTTAAGGGTAGACCCTTATACAAGAATTTCTGTAATGTTGGATTCTTTGAAATTTTTGTCAGTAAATCAGAGAGTGGTAATGTTAAATATGTTGTTTATTTTTAAAATGGTTCATAAAATGTTGCTAGAATATATGTCTAGGAAAATACAGTTTGTAAATGATATTCACCATTATAATACAAGAACATCCTCAAATATTCATGATCCTATGGCAAAAAAGAATTGTACGCAAAATTCATTATTTTACAGGGGATTGGAGGAGTATAATGCACTTCCATTGTTTATAAGGGCGACCACAAATACAAAAGAATTTAGAAGATTAAGTATAGGTTTTGTAAGAGATAATTATTAATGTTATTGTTAGATTGTTTACATTCTTATTACTGTATTTGGTATTGTAATTTATAGCACAATGTTGCTAATAAACATATTTCATATATATATATATATATATATATATATATATATATATATATATATATATATATATATATATATATATATATATATATATATATATATATATATATATATATATATATATATATATATATATATATATATATATATATATATATATATATATATAAAGGAGAAACAGAAATTTCAATTTCTGCGCGGTTCTTGGTCGTAAAAAGTTATACAAAACGAAACCAGTAACGGTAAGGATTACTCCTTCACCATTTTGTCGAGAATCAACCAAAACATGACGCTATGTTTGTTTCTAGGGCCAAGGTGCCATCTGCTACAATGGTATCTGCCCCGGCAAGGCTCATCAGGCAGTTTCCTTGGGGGGTATCGGTATTAAAACCGAAATACCCAAACCCTGAAACAAATAAGATGTCATGTCATTCGACTTTGAAAGTCGACGAGGGAAATAGGCAACCAGTGGCGCCATCTGTAGGTACTATGGTGCAACTAAATCGCTTTAGATGCGACCTACTTTGGAGCACAAGACGACACATCTGTGCAAAAATAAAAGAGAAACAGAAATTTCAATTTCTGTGCGGTTCTTGGTCGTAAAAAGTTATACAAAACGAAACCAGTAACGGTAAGGATTACTCCTTCACCATTTTGTCGAGAATCGACCAAAACATGACGCTATGTTTGTTTCTAGGGCCAAGGTGCCATCTGCTACCGTGGTATCTGCCCCGGCAAGGCTCATCAGGCAGTTTCCTTGGGAGGTATCGGTATTAAAACCGAAATACCCAAACCCTGAAACAAACAAGGTGTCATGTCATTCGAGTTTGAAAGTCGACGAGGGAAATAGGCAACCAGTGGCGCCATCTGTAGGTACTAACAGGTCGCATCTAAAGTGATTTAGTTGCACCATATATATATATATATATATATATATATATATATATATATATATATATATATATAACGAACTTAAGGTAATATCTAGTGCTTTAAAGAAAAATGGCTACACAAATCGCACCATAGAGAAAGCTATTAATGCACAGGTTTCCCGAATAACGAACAACAAAAAAAATATGAGCCGGGAAAGCAACGAGTAGTCTTACCATATGTAAAAGGCACAACAGACAGAATCGGAAGAATTCTGAGGAAACACAACATACAAACAATACACAAGCCACAAACAACTATAGGTAAACTACTCAGAAACCCAAAAAATAAAATCAAACTGGAAAACCACGGAGTGTACAATATTCCGTGCCAGGACTGTGAAAAGTTGTACGTAGGGCAAACTAACAGGCGAATATCAGCAAGAGTGGAAGAGCATAAACTCAGCATCAGAAATAAACATATATATATATATATATATATATATATATATATATATATATATATGTTGATTTTTACTCCTTCACGGATGGAAAAATACAATGTTTTCATTCCGAGTGTACATCCGTTCACTATATATATATATATATATATATATATATATATATATATATATATATATATATATATATATATATATGGTGCAACTAAATCGCTTTAGATGCGACCTGTTAGTACCTACAGATGGCGCCACTGGTTGCCTATTTCCCTCGTCGACTTTCAAACTCGAATGACATGACACCTTGTTTGTTTCAGGGTTTGGGTATTTCGGTTTTAATACCGATACCCCCCAAGGAAACTGCCTGATGAGCCTTGTCGGGGCAGATACCACGGTAGCAGATGGCAACTTGGCCCTAGAAACAAACATAGCGTCATGTTTTGGTCGATTCTCGACAAAATGGTGAAGGAGTAATCGTTACCGTTACTGGTTTCGTTTTGTATAACTTTTTACGACCAAGAACCGCACAGAAATTGAAATTTCTGTTTCTCTTTTATTTTTGCACAGATGTGTCGTCTTGTGCTCCAAAGTAGGTCGCATCTAAAGCGATTTAGTTGCACCATAGTACCTACAGATGGCGCCACTGGTTGCCTATTTCCCTCGTCGACTTTCAAAGTCGAATGACATGACATCTTATTTGTTTCAGGGTTTGGGTATTTCGGTTTTAATACCGATACCCCCCACGGAAACTGCCTGATGAGCCTTGCCGGGGCAGATACCACGGTAGCAGATGGCACCTTGGCCCTGGAAACAAACATAGCGTCATGTTTTGGTCGATTCTCGACAAAATGGTGAAGGAGTAATCCTTACCGTTACTGGTTTCGTTTTGTATAACTTTTTACGACCAAGAACCGCACAGAAATTGAAATTTCTGTTTCTCTTTTATATATATATATATATATATATATATATATATATATATATATATATATATATGAAATATGTTTATTAGCAACATTGTGCTATAAATTACAATACCAAATACTGTAATAAGAATGTAAACAATCTAACAATAACATTAATAATTATCTCTTACAAAACCTATACTTAATCTTCTAAATTCTTTTATATTTGTGGTTGCCCTTATAAACAATGGAAGTGCATTATACTCCTCCAATCCCCTGTAAAATAATGAATTTTGCGTACAATTCTTTTTTGCCATAGGATCATGAATATTTGAGGATGTTCTTGTATTATAATGGTGAATATCATTTACAAACTGTATTTTCCTAGACATATATTCTGGCAACATTTTATGACCATTTTAAAAATAAACAACATATTTAACATTACCACTCTCTGATTTACTGACAAAAATTTCAAAGAATCCAACATTACAGAAATTCTTGTATAAGGGTCTACCCTTAAAATTATTCTCATTGCTTTATTCTGGAGAACCTGCAATCTACTTTCAGTTTGATTAATATATAACATAACAGTCGGACAGTATTCAAAATGTGGACTTATAATGGTTTTATACATTGTAAGGCCCGACTTCAATTACAAATGATTGGCAGGTTCTTCTAAAGAAACCAAATTTTTTGTTAATTTTTTTAATAACATAATTAGCATGGCTTTTAAAACTTAATCTTCTATCTATAACTATGCCTAAATATTTACATTCATTTACATATTCCATTTGCTGATCAAACAATTTTAATTTAGTTACATTATTAAGATTTTCTCTACTATCAAAAATTATCACATTTGTTTTTTAACATTAACAAAAAGTATATTTTCTAGCAACCATCTTTCAACATGATTCAACTCATTTTGCATTTTGTCTATAGCAAGGTTAATATTTACAGAAGTCACAGATAAACATGTATCATCTGCAAACAAGTTCAACATAGTACATAAACAACCATTAATATCATTAATATATATATATATATATATATATATATATATATATATATATATATATATATATATATATATATATATATAAGAAACAATATTGTTCCTTGGGGCACTCCATATTTAACTTGTCTTTTTTCAGAACTCACGTTATATATATATATATATATATATATATATATATATATATATATATATATATATATATATATATATATATATATATATATATATATATATATATATATATATATATATATATATATATATATATATATATATATATATATATATATATATATATATATATATATATATATATATATATATATATATATATATATATATATACATACAGGGTGCCCCAAACTCGTTGGTACGTTAGCCGTAAATCCAGATGAAGCCTTTGAATTTAATTCAAATTTGGAACGGAGATAAGAGGTCAACTGAACGCTCGAAGCAAAATATTTTGACATTTCTGTTACTTCGGGTTTGACCGGAAGTGACGTCACCTTTGTTATCTTAAATGGGACACCCTGTATTTATTAATTAATTTTGTTTCGTTGTTTAATTCTGAACATTTTTTGATAACATACTTGTACCTTTATCTTTAACCGTTTTTGAGATAATTGAGATTAAATAAAAAATTGGAAGAAAAGATGGCACTAATTAAATGGTAATTTTTTAGAAACTACTGAACATAAAGAGACAAAAATTTGGCGGGTTGAAATATTAATATGACCCAACAAGATAAATGTCATATTATACATTTATTTTATACAGGGTGGCTCAAAAATCGTATCATGTTAACACATTTTCTTTTGGCAATAACTATGATTTTTTAAATGGAACACCCCGTATATTTTCTAAGTAATGTTTTCTCTGTAGAATGCTTATTTCAAAAAGTTATAATGTTCCTATATCCATCTTCAACGGATTTTTAGATATTCAGGTTTTTATACTGGAACGTACTAAATATCCTAAAATTTGTGAAATTTAGTAGCTGGCTATGATATGACAGGTTTTAGCAAAACAAACTATCGTTGACTATCAGAAGAGCAACTTAGTCAACTACAAAATTTTACAAAACGTTTCGAATTTTGCTTTCGTTATGATCAGTTTATGAAAGTAGACATTACTTTATTACCATGTTATCATAAGGTGAATAAAGGGTATTGAAAGTTCAGAAGATTTGCGTTTACTAAAAAGGACCTATAATTACTCACGTTCTGATATTCTAAATCTGTTTATTATTCATAAAAAATACAATCGAATAGAAGCAAGAACATGTACAACATTTAACTAACAATATCCCTATCTAACATCACCAAACGAAAGAAAATTCAGAAAAGTTGAAGTTAATTTAAAATGCTGACGGTTTTAAACAAACAAATTTAGGTTAGTTTAAAAAGAGAATGAAAAGGTTAGAGTTAGATACAATATTAACATAAAAACGGGTTTGGCGGCAATAAGTATTACGGACAAAAGCTTTAAAACTAATACGTCCATTAAAACAATAACAAAAATAAATATTATTCCAAACACTTTCTTAAACATCAATATGAATAATGATAAAAATAATGTTACTTATCGAAAATGTCCTCCATTTGCCGCTAAACATTTCAATAGAGAACAATAGATGTTTCAACATACTGAGTGGTAGCTCTTCTAACTTCTTCACCGTCTAGGTTTCGAAAAGCTACGCGTACCCTATTTATTAAATCATCCTTGGAAGTAACTGGCGTTTGATAAATCCTTTCCTTGATGGTGCCCCACAGATAAAAATCTAATGGTGTAAGATCAGGTGACCTAGGTGGCCATAACCAAGGACCCATTCGTCTAAACCACCTGTCATCGAATAAGTTATACAACAAAGTTGAAATTTGCTGAGTGCAATGTGCCGGTGCACCATCTAATTGATACCAGCAGGATGACCTTACGTCAGGGGTTAAAGTATTTAAAAATGGCCCTAAAGTATTGTTAAGAATATCTGAATACTTTTCTGAATTAAGATTTTCATCGTAGATGCAATACTGAAACTTATTGTCCATTAGTATACAAAAAACATTGGAGCCAAATTTGTCTTGAAATCCTCTTTCCTTTATAAAATGTGGGTTTTCTTTTGCCCAAAAATGAGTTCCTTCTGTTAAAAATTCCTTCTCGTGTAAATTTTGACTCGTCCGACCAAATAATTTTTTGTACAAAACTGGGATTTTCCTGCATTTTTATTAAAAACATCTCGCAAAACTCAACGCGCTGAATAGCATCTCCCCCTCTTAAAAATTGCGCTGTTTCAAACTTATAATTGTGCATTCCGTTTTTGTTTAAAATTCTTTCAATAGACGAATAGGAAATTCCCAAATCACTTTCTGCACTGTAAATCGAAGCGTGAGGGTAAGCTTCAAAATATCCTAAAATGTTAATGGTATTGTCTTCATCTCCAGTAATCGGACTAACCTGAATCCGTTCGGTTTTAATATCGCCATGGTTTTTAAAATTAGCCTCAAATTTTCTAAATTTTCTTTCGTTTATTGGTGGTAGTTGGGGATATCGTTCGTTAAATGTTCTACATGTTCTTGCCACTATTCGATTACATTCTCCATGAATAATAAACAGATTAAGAATATCAGAATGTGAATAATTATTTGCCATTTTTGAAATTAGGAGAAGAAAAGTCAAAGCTTGTTACTGTTCTGACAGTCAACTGTACTTTTCTTTTTCCAGAACCTGTCATATCATGCATAGCCAACTACTAAATTTTACAAATTTTAGGATATTTAGTACGTTCCAGTATAAAAACCTGAATATCTAAAAAACCGTTGAAGATGGGTATAGTAACATTATAACTTTTTGAAATAAGCATTCTACAGAGAAAACATTACTTAGAAAATATACAGAAAAATCATATTTATTGCAAAAAGAAAATGTGTTAACATGATACGATTTTTGAGCCACCCTGTATAAAATAAATGTACAATATGACATTTATCTTGTTGGGTCATATTAACATTTCAACCCACCAAATTTTTGTCTCTTTATGTTTAGTAGTTTCTAAAAAATTGCCATTTAATTAGTGCCATCTTTTCTTCCAATTTTTTATTTAATCTCAATTATCTCAAAAACGGTTAAAGATAAAGGTACAAGTATGTTATAAAAAAATGTTCAGAATTAAACAAGGAAACAAAATTAATTAATAAATACAGGATGTCCCATTTAAGATAACAAAGGTGACGTCACTTCCGCCCAAACCGGAAGTAACAGAAATGTCAAAATATTTTGCTTCGAGAGTTCAGTTGACCTCTTATCTCCGTTCCAAATTTGAATTAAATTCAAAGGCTACATCTGGATTTACGGCTAACGTACCAACGAGTTTGGGGCACCCTGTATATATATATATATATATATATATATATATATATATATATATATATATATATATATATATATATATATATATATATATATATATATATATATATATATATATATATATATATATATATATATATATATATATATATATATATATATATATATATATATATATATATATATATATATATATATATATATATATATATATATATATATATATATAAATATATATATATATAATATATATATATATATATATATATATATATATATATATATATATATATATATATATATATATATATATATATATATATATATATATATATATATATATATATATATATATATATATATATATATATATATATATATATATATATATATATATATATATATATATATATATATATATATATATATATATATATATATATATATATATATATATATATATATATATATATATATATATATATATATATATATATATATATATATATATATATATATATATATATATATATATATATATATATATATATATATATATATATATATATATATATATATATATATATATATATATATATATATATATATATATATATATATATATATATATATATATATATATATATATATATATATATATATATATATATATATATATATATATATATATATATATATATATATATATATATATATATATATATATATATATATATATATATATATATATATATATATATATATATATATATATATATATATATATATATATATATATATATATATATATATATATATATATATATATATATATATATATATATATATATATATATATATATATATATATATATATATATATATATATATATATATATATATATATATATATATATATGTATAAATATATATAAATATATATATATATATAATATATATATATATATATATATATATATATATATATATATATATATATATATATGTTATATCACTCGACTTAAAATTCACTTTTTAAAAAATATTTTTATTTACAAAATCAAAATTAAACTAACAGTATAGAAGCTTAAAAACGAATCATGATTTTATTTACAATTTACACTATTTATATGAAAGACGAATGCTGCGTCAGTGGGAACTTGCTTGCTGGGCAGATTCTGCTGACGAGGCGTCTCGGTACTCGCCGTCTCCTTGAGATAACCGACATCCGATACGGTGGGAACCAAGGGCATCGTACTTGAAGGTGACATTGCTCGTGAGAAAGGATATAACAACTCCCCCATTAAGATGAAAGTTGACGCGTGGTGACAACTTTCAGGTCCTCTGCTTATTGAGGTTGAGTTCAATCTCTTCACTTTCTTCAATCGGGTCGCCAAGGCGGATGCTCGGTCTCCTTCTGGGAATTATTCTTCTCCATTGTATAACGTTAGATCCTCTTTTAGGTGGAGAGGGTGGATTGTCATCGTTGCTAGTGGCTACTCCAATCTTGATGTTACGTGTTCGTCTTCGACATTTGCAAAAGATGTATAAGGCAATCAGTGCGATAATGAGTGTTATTGTAAGAATCGTGAACCAACTTATGTGTTTTTTCACGAACGGCTGATTTACCAATTGATCCAGCTGATCGGCATACTGATTTAGCTTGTGCTGGGCTATGTTCAGGTCCTCTACATCTATTTTGTTTAGCTTCAGAGGCTTCAAATCTGGTAAGTGAATATTCTCTGGCATATGGTTACAGCAGTCAAAAGGGATGTTGACTGGGTGGTAATTGTAGGTTACGTTGTCGTAAACATCAACCGATTTCTGGGCATGAACTCTTGTACTCCCAACGAAGGCACTACACTCGGGTTGAAGTTTCATCAAAGTATTTGTGTTGATGATCTGAGTCTCTACATCTCTGGATCCACATTTTATTGTGACGGGCAGAGGGTCTGCAACAGCTATCAACCATAAATTCTGACTGATTTCTTGAATGTCTTTGGCAAGAATGACTAAAACTTGGCATGTTCTGGGTAGATGATCAAGTCTCTTCAGAAGCTGAGCCTCGCAGACTGCATCAGTATCAATTGGGTATGGCAGGATGTTGGAACAGATGAACATACGGTTGCCTAGTGGTTTGCAGGACTTCATATTGCGGATGGTTGTATAAAGTAAAGAATCATCATTTCGCACAATTAGTTTATTAGTTATTGACAAAATGTGATGAAGGCCTGTTCGATTATCCAGAATCGGTATAGGATATAAGTGATAGAGAGTGTATTTTTCAGGTTCGACTAAAGGTATTTCTAGTACAAAAATTATTCTAGTATCTAATTGATATGCCTTTAATTCTATTATGTCGAGGTATTGAGCTACGCTTGAATAATATATCGGCAAGGGAAGATTATTCTTCTGTAATGACTGCGATATATGCTTTAATGAGTCTACTAAATCGTATGGAGTGATGATTGAACTGTGCAAAATTTTTAAACGTGCAAATGTAACAGCGTTTATAACATCGTTCAAAGTATTTTCGATAAATGAATAGCTTTCTGTTAGTGATTCGCACAAGTCTAGGATATCGAGTTGTGATTGATAAAATTTGAGATGATCGGAAATATCCATAATTGATTCGCGAATTTCTTTAATATCATTATTAAAGGTTTCCTCGTCAATTTGAAGTTTTTGAATGGTTTCGTTAAAGCTTTTGATAACAGAGGTAGTTACAGATATTTGATTTTTCAAAAGATTTTCTATTTGGTATTCATCGTGGGTTAACTTTTCGATGCACTCGTTGAAATATTCACCATCGGAAGCGTCAAGATTACCAGTTATTGATTTCCAAATGGTTCCAATACCATTAAGAATACCACGTTTTTCTCTAAAAATGTACTTTTTAGTGTCGGCCATTATTTCAGTGTACTTTTGGTTAACGGCGTTTGATATTTGTTTAAGGAGACTAACATGAGTTTGAACTTGCGGCTTAAAGGCTTTCATTCGCGGTACGTCTTCGTCTATAGTGTTTAATAAGCTTTCTAATATTTTGTCATTATTACTAATTGTTTCTTTGATTGGTCCGAGGTCTTTGTAAACAAGGAGGGTCCATTTATCATTTGAGATTTTTACGGTCGCTTCTTCATGAAAGAAAATTCCTAAGGTGTTGTTTATTGGTGTTAGAGTGTATTGGGACTGAGTGGCTGTTGAAAGTGCCAAGAACCTAGAAGAGAAAAATTACTCATAGTATGGTTTCAGTCTGTCAAAATTTATTTTAGATTTTTGTTTAGATTCGGGGTTTATCAGAATTGCTGAATTTTGTAAAATTTCGATTATTTCGAATGGACCGTTAAATTTATTTTGGCTTTTGTCCTTGATTTGCGATTCTTTAATGTATACCTTATCTCCTACATTATATTCATAGGGGTGAGCAGAAACATTTTGGTCGAAGCGCTCTTTGGCTTTTTCTTTTTGTTGACATGTTCTGGCTCGGGCTGTTTTATAAAGGTATTGCATGCGATTGTTTAGATCTTGCATATATTTGGAAATAAGACGTTTTTCATTATATAGGATTTCGGGTGGTCTAGATGAGGTGTGTCCAAAAATAAGTTCGTAAGGCGTGAAACCGTGCGTTTTGTTTTTGGTATTGTTATAACATATAGTTGCATAAGGAAGAACATTAAACGGGTGTTCGTCAGGGTTTTCAGTTTGATTAGCTCGTATCATTTCACTGAGTGTCGCGTGAAATCTCTCAACAGAGCCGTTTGATTGAGGGTGTCCTACGCTAGAGAAAGTTAGTTTGATATCGTAAAGCTCACAGAGGTCATTCATTAAGGTGTTTTTGAATTCTCGGCCATAGTCACAATGTATACGTAACGGAGTTCCATAATGTTGAAAAAATACAAGAAGTGTATTAACAACAGATTTTGCTGTCTTATCCTCTATAGGGTAAGCTTGTGTAAATTTTGTTAGTTCGTCACGTACTGTTAGGGCGTAATTTCGAGTTGGGTATTCAAATATGTCTATGTTTATTCTTTCAAAAGGTGTTTTGGGCGTTTCTGTTACGACTAGGGGACTGCTTAGATTTTTACGACAGATTTTTACTTTTTGGCAAGTTTCGCAACTTTTAATAAAGTTTTCTACGGCTTTTATTATGCCTGGCCAATTGTATTTTTCTTTTATGCGTCTTAACGTCTCGTTAATTCCGCGATGTAAGTTGGTTTTTCCGCGATGGTAATGATCTAAGATCTGAGGTATTTCGTCTTCATTAGGGGTTGTTGTGATGTTTTGGCAGATACTTAATTTTATATTTTTGTCTGCAAAAATATACGAAAATATTTCAAAGATAGGAAGTTCGAGTGTGTTTTCCACGAAATAGGTACAAGAGATGTCAAGTTCGTCTTGACCGGTATAGAGAATGTAAAAGAGAAGTTGTGTGACAGTTTCTGGGTTAAACGGGAGAGGAATAATGAAATATTTACGATTTTTTGAGAGAAAATATTTATTTGTTTTGGATTAAATTCCATGTTTTCCTCGAAAATATCGTCAAGAATCTTATGATGTAGTTCTTCTAATTTATTTTGTCGAAAGAATGTTATAATATTTTTGTGTGACTTATCCAACAGCTGGTCGTTGGTTGTTTCGATTTTAGAATAATCGATCAGGGATCTGGTTTCGTAAAGGCTTACGAATTTATTGTATTCTTCGGCTATTACATCGTCGTCATAGGTTTTAGGTTCTTCGATAGGTTCTTCGGATTCTGTCTCATTCGATGCAAAAACAGATATTTTTGTTTGAAGCTTTGCGCATTCTTGGAAATGATTTACTTTTATTCGAGATAAAGCATCAGCGTTTTTATTAATTTTTCCCGGTTTATAAATTATTTCGTACTGATATTCTCCTAGTTTTAGCCGCCATCGTGCTAATCTACTACCTGGGTCTTTAATAGAAAGTAACCAAGTAAGGGGACGATGATCTGTGACTAGAATGAACTTTCTTCCAAATAAATATGGACGAAAATATTTCACGGCCCATACAATTGCAAGTAGTTCTCTCTCTATTGTCGAGTAATTGGTTTCGGCTTTACATAATGTTCTTGAGGCATAACCAATGGGTAAGTCTTTGCCAATGGGACCTTGGGAAAGTACAGCGCCTATCGCAAATGCGCTTGCATCCGTTGTTAGTAGGAAAGGCTCATCGAAATTTGGATAGATGAGAATTGGGTCAGAAGTCAGTAATTGTTTTAGTTCGTCGAAAGCTTGACGACAATCTGAGTCGAAATCAAATTTGATATCTTTTTTCAACAATCTGGTAAGGGGCTTTGATATTTTCGCAAAGTTTGGAATAAACCTACGATAATAACCAGCTAAACCCAGAAAGGATTTTATGTCTTTTGAATTTTTTGGTTCTGGAAATTTCTGTATACAATCGATTTTAGTGGGATTAGGTTTAACTCCGTCCTGAGTGATTAGGTGACCAAGGTATGCTACCTCTTTTCTCAGGAATTCACATTTGTCAGGTTGTATTTTGAGGTTTGCTTTTCGAAGACGTTTAAAAACTTCGCGTAAGCGTGTGATGTGGTCATGGATTGTGGGTGAATACACAATGATGTCGTCCATATAGACGAGACAACGTTCATTGAGAATGCCTAGAAGGATGTTGTCCATTACTCTCTGGAAAGTGGACGGGGCGTTTTTAAGACCAAAGGGCATTCTTATAAATTCGTAGTGTCCGTTCTCGACAGAGAAAGCAGTTTTTGGAATATCTTTAGGGTCTATCTCGATCTGGTGAAATCCTGAAGCCAGATCCAGGGTTGTAAAATACTGGCACTTGCCTAGCTGATCCAAAAGATCGGAAATATTGGGAAGCGGGTACTTATCATCTACCGTGGATTCATTCAATTTACGATAATCTATGACTACTCTCCATTTTTGTTTGCCTGAGGAATCAAGTTTCTTGGGGACGACCCAAACTGGAGATGACCAAGGTGAAATAGAGGGTTTTATGATTCCTTGTTCTAACATTTTATTAACCTGAGTTTTTACCTCTTCTTTGTGAATATGGGGATACCTGTATGATTTGGTGAAAACAGGCTTTGCACCATTGGTGTCAATTTGGTGTTTAATTTCATTGGTAAAGGTAAGATTGTCACCTTCGAGGTAAAATATGTCCTCAAAATCTACGCAAAGATTGGTAATTATTTCTTTTTCTTCTTCGTTAAGATGCTCTAAACGAAGTTGGGACTTAATGTTGGGAATGCGGTTAGGAGATAGCTGTTTATCAGATAAATTGTAATTGAGTAGCGAATGAGAAGAAAAAGGTTCGATTTCGATATTTGAAAAATTAATGGTTTTTGGGATGGCGTTTGCATTAACCACAGAAGTTAGAAATTCGCCTTTTTCATTGACATGGACAATTGCGTTTGGAATGTGAACTTTTTCGATTTCTTGCCTAAATAGGATAGCATCGGTGTTGACTAAATCACAACGTAATTTAAAAATTTGTTCGGTCCTACCTTCAATCTTAATTTCGTTAGAATTGTTGACGTTAGTTTTTTTATTATTTTGTTCGAGGTTTTCTTCTGCCTTAAACAGTGGTAAAGTTTTAAAATTTGTAACAAGTTGTTTATTTTTTAAGTCGATGGTGCATTCATAGTGTTCTAAAAAGTCGAGTCCTAGAATACCATCGAAATCAATATCTAAATCGTATATGTAAACTTTATGTGGGTTTCCGGCTTGAAAAGGAACTAGGGTTGATTCGGTGATAAGAAGTTTTTGGTCTGTGATGCCTTGAATCGTAACGTTTTCGGGAAAACGTTGGGGAAATTGTTTTACTGTGTTTTCTTTAAATATCGTAATTCCTGCTCCGGAATCTATAAGTAGTTTAAAAGTGTTAGATGCGTCTTTTATGTAATATAGATTTTTCGGGTTAACAGCAAGAAGGGGATTTAAAGAAAATGTTGTTCTGGGAAATTCAATGACGGGTTCATGTCGTCCAAATTCAGGGTTTGTATTTGATTTTGGATTTCCGTCACGGCATTGGTATTTGAAATTGTTCGAATAGGAGGATGGTTTTGATTCGAAGTGGGAAGAAAATCCTGATATTCATCGTAATTCGTTTTATCTTGTTGATCAATATTTTCAACATTTTGATATTCGTAATCGGGGTTATCTTCATACATTCCTGCGTATTGGTTACAATACTTGTCATATTGGGGTTCGGAATAGTTATTGTTGGAATATTGGTCATTGTCGAAATTGACAACATGAGCACGATGCTGGGGATTATTTTGTATTACTGAAGGACGTTGAAAATTGTTAAATGGTGTTTGACGTTGGAAATTGTTTTGGTTTGATTGGTTATGGGGTGTGTACTGCGGTCTTGGCTGACCGTTGTTTGGTCTATTCGACTGAAACGAGGTGCTTGATTGAAAAGAATTTGATTGTTGATTGGTATTAGGCCTTTGGAAATTGCCAAAATTCTGGGAAATATAACCATTAGGACGTTGTTGCGATCTACATTCATTTGCTAAGTGACCATTGCGACCACAGCTATGACATTTAAGAGATTGTACATTAGGTCTTTTATTAGTTTGAAAAATAGGTCTAGCAGGCGGATTGGGTCTAGGAGATTTTTGGGATTCGAAATGTGATAGTTGGAGCTCGCGTCTGATGCGAATTTGTGCTTCCAAAAGATTAGGTGGATTTCCTGCACGTATTATATGACCAATTCGGGGTTCCAGGCCAGTAAGTAGGCTATTTAGAGACATGGATTCGATTAATGTTATTTGGGCTGCCTTTTGACTGGGTGCGAGTATGGATTTTTGTATGTTGGCATGCATTTTGGCATTTAGGACTTGAAGTCTGTTAAGGAAAGTCAAAGGAGATTCGTTTGGCAGTTGTCTCATTCTTTGTAAGTCCTGAATAAGAGAAGATAGATCTCGCGTATCTCCGAAGTGAGAATTAAGTAATTGCTTTATCTCTAGAAAAGAAAGTGGATTTCGGGAGCTTATCAGCTGCGCTGCTCTCCCTCATGTGAATCACTAAAAGATCTTTTTGGTTACCCGTAGACATATCATATGCACATTCGCAGGCATTTAGGAAGGTTTGTAAAAATATTTGATCACCTTCGAATTCGGGGATAATAGAAAAAATCTCGGAAAGTTTATAAGGTTCGATTACTGCTACCGCTGCTCCTGCAGTTATTCTTTCATTTTCCGTCATATTTGCTCAATATATCAACACAATAAACACTAGCACAATATAATATAAAAAGGATATAAAAACACAAAATATTTTACGAAATTTTATGTTGATAGACAGTACGTAAAGTAGTATGCCAACCAACGTAAAATAAACAGTTCTTATTAACTAGTTGGTGTGATTAAATTAAAACTGTGTAATATTTCTTGTTGTAATAAAAATACAAATGTAATCTGGAGATCAGTTAGCAGAATAACTGGTCAAAATAAGTCCAAAAATATTTTAAAATTAATCAATTAACAGAATAACTGATTATACACAAATTATACGTTGTTACACTTAGAAATACAGAAATCAATTAGCAGAATAATTGATTAGCTTATCGAAAAATCAATTAACAGAATAATTGATTATTTTACTAATTAATAAAATGTAAGATCGATTTTGAAAAGTCGAACAGGTATTTAATTAAATATTATTTTTAAAATAAACGTGATGATTCGTTACTTACAAGCAGAGTAGAAACATCGCTCGTCGTGTTCTTAGCAGTTAGTTCTACCAGGGGCTTCACTATGTGTTCCTTCCGTAGATGCGTGTTCTGCCAAGTTGATGACGTCACAATGCACAAAATGGGGCTTCTTTGTTCTTCTGGATGAAGGATTGGGATCCACCGTTGCCAGTTAGAGTTCTCTTGTTCTGCCAACGTTGCCAGATCCTACCACGACTGCGCCAATTTGTTATATCACTCGACTTAAAATTCACTTTTTAAAAAATATTTTTATTTACAAAATCAAAATTAAACTAACAGTATAGAAGCTTAAAAACGAATCATGATTTTATTTACAATTTACACTATTTATATGAAAGACAAATGCTGCGTCAGTGGGAACTTGCTTGCTGGGCAGATTCTGCTGACGAGGCGTCTCGGTACTCGCCGTCTCCTTGAGATAACCGACATCCGATACGGTGGGAACCAAGGGCATCGTACTTGAAGGTGACATTGCTCGTGAGAAAGGATATAACATATATATAAATATATATAGTGTAAACCAAAGAACCAATCATTTTTAAAACGTAACTAAATTTCGCCAATTTTTTATTGTAGTTAAGTATTCTAAAATGATTTTTTTTACTTTTATGAACCGATTCGATAATGACCTAAAATGACCGGTCATTTTCCTTTATAAGTGACCCAGTTATAAATGATTTGAATAATCATTAGTCATTTTTGGGTAATTTTCGTTTTCTCGGTAAACTATCCTGACAGACCATTTTTGCATATTTTATTTTTTTTCCAGAAAGTACCCATTTCTAATATTACATTTCAAAAATAAAAATTGCGGAATATGCAAGATTTCCTAAAAAAAATAATTAAAAAATCACACTCGGTCACAATTTGACAGCCTCAAAACGAAAAATTTAGCAACGTTGCAAGATTTTAGATTTACCAATTTGTTAAAGGAAATGAAATGACTGAAAATTATTTGGACAACAGAATTGTAATTATTTATTGTTATTATTATAGTTTTAATGAAGGTTTTGTTGACAAACCTGGGCTAACCTAACGTTAACGGGACACATTCACCTAACAATATAGGTTTTGTTACAGAAACATCCCTCTTTCAATATAGACTTGGAATTCGGTTGGCCCGCTACCGCGTATTTTCTTTACAGAAAACCTAACCATTCCTAACCTAACCTAATCCGCATTTTTATTAATTATAAGTTGTTATAAAAAAAATTAGTTTTACGTGTATCATCACTTACAGGTATTTCTTTAATTACACAGGGGAACAGTGATTCTGCGGCGCGGGTTCTGAAAGTCGATTTTGAGTAATTGTGTTGCCCCAAATACGAGGAGTATGGGAAAAAATCTTAATTGACTCTAGTTTCTGAGATAAAAAAAAGTGTCATATAAATTAAAACAAAAAAAAATAAAATTATTTATATTGAATATCTATATTTTGAATGCCACCAGCTATTTTATTATGTTATATTAAATTAAAACTAAGCCAATAAAACTGAAATACTAAAAAAAGTTAGTTGAAACGTTTGGTATATGACCGTCTCTTGTATCTTTGTTCTGGGCAATCCCTTTGTAACGTCCAGCAGTAATCCGCCGTCATATGACGATCCCACCGGCCTTGGTATCTTTCTTCCATTATTTTTATATCCTGATGGAACCGCTCTCCTTGTTCTTCGCTGTAATCGCCCAAGTTATCCGGGAATCGATCCAAATGGCTATGCAAGAAATGAATTTTTATACTCATGTTAGCTCTTAGTTTTTCAAAAGTTTTTAACATCTGTGTGACAATTTCGCAATATTCTGCTGCCTTGTGATTACCCAAAAAGTTTTTGACAACAGATACAAAGCTTTTCCATGCTTCTGCTTCGACCTCATTCATGTGATTTAAAAAGTTCTTGTCTTTTATAAGATTACGGATTTGGGGACCATCAAAGATACCTGCTTTTAATTTCTCCATGCTAAGGCTTGGAAATGTTTGACAAATATATTTAAAACAATCACCATTTTTATCCAGAGCTTTAACGAACTGTTTCATGAGCCCAAGTTTAATATGAAGTGGCGGAAGAATGATTTTTTCCCGGCTAATTAGGGGTTCGTGAATAATATTGGCATTCCCAACAGTCATATTTTCTCTCGACGGCCAGTCCTTTCTAGTCCAGTGCTCTTGCTTTGCCCGACTATCTCATAAACAGAGAAAACAGGGGTATTTAGTATACCCACCTTGTTGACTTAATAAAAAGTTCACCATTTTTAAATCCACACATACAGACCACTGATGTTGTACAAACAAAATTTTCTCTAAAACCAGTTTAATGTTTTGGTATTCCTCTTTAAGTTTGGTAGAGTGACCTATCGGGATTGAAGCTAATCTATTTCCATTGTGCAGTAAAACACATTTTAGACTTCTTTTAGAACTGTCTATAAAAAGCCGCCAATCTTGTGGTCGGTATTCGGAAAGATCCATTAAATGTAGAAGTCCGGAAACATCGTTACAATATACTAAACTATTTTCCTCGGTAAAATACGGAAGAATGTTTTTCTCTCTCGTTCGATAAGATGTTATGTTTACCTCAGGCTGTAGGCACGGTTTTTCTTTAAGTCTTGATGCAAGAAGCTCTGCTGATTTCTTAGACAAATTTAAATCCCGAATCAAGTCATTTAACTCTCCTTGTGAAAAACCCCTCACCGTTGCAGTTGCACTATAATATTCGAATTCACTTTCACTGTCGCTGTCACTTTGAATGTCCATCATTTCGACATCATCACAAATAACGTTTGACAAGGTACTAAATATCGGCACTGGCAATGAGTCACTATGCGACACTGGTGATTTAGCCGACTGTATATTTGGAAAAACCCAAGTACGCTTTTTATATTTATTCATACCTTTTATATTCACGGCACAAAAGTAACAATCATCAACATGATTTGATGGCTCACACCACGTCATCGGCACCCCAAATGGAAGTCCTTTGCGTCCCCCTTGGGTCCAGTAGCGAAGTGACTCTACACAAGATTTACAAACTTTATGAGGCACCCACCATTTATCCTGCTGTCCAAGATACTTGCCAAAATATGCTTGGTATGCTTGTTTTACAAAACCGTTAATGTTTCTTTGCTGTTTTTCTTGACAGAATTTTCCACATATGTAGCAAAATTTGTCGGGATGGTTCACACAACTCTTGCGTGAAGAATTCATTGTTATTTTTAAATTTAACACCAACTTAAACGACTTAATGAACAAACTGATATAGTAGCAATTAAAAATACGTTCTTTTAAAAAATTCAGACATGAGTCAAAAAAGATTTGTGCACTCGATTTTATTTCATGGCCCGCTTAGATGCGATAAGTAAAGTAGCCGCGAAGGCAACAAATAAACACTTTTTGTTGCATAGAATAAAAGGCGTTATCGCTAACTGTAAACGAAAGTAGAGTCAATTTAAACAAACAAAATATGTAGTTAGGACTTGTTTGTAGGAGTGTTTAATGTCACTAAATTTACTACAAAAACTAATGCCGCAGAAAAAAGTTTTTTTTTTGTTCCCCAGTGTTATGAATATGGCAACGCCGCAAATACCATTAAAAAGATTTAAACAATCATAGCGATGGGAACAGTAGGAAAGATGTTTGAAATCAAAATGACCTTTAATTTGTATAATAACCACATTTTAATAAGAATTTAAGGACAGAATATAAAGAAATATCTATTATAGCTCTTAATATTTGTAACAATCCAAATGATCTCAACCTTGAAATAACAAACACCAAGAGCAACTTGCTCCAAAATGGCTAATCTAAAACCTTTATAATACGATTTTTAAAATTAAAAATCAGGAAACTGACAAAAACCCTGAGTACGACAATCTTCTAGTTGTCTTACCATTGCCTACATTAAAGGAGTGCCTAAGGTATTGAAAGAATCGGTAAGGAATTTAACATGAGCGCCGCATTCAAGTCGGGTGGAACTCCCGTTTTCTCACCAAAACAAAACCTGAAGGGACTAGTGGCAGCACGAAGAGCATATGAAAAGTTCCATATGCGTGGGAAAAGTCATACATTGGGGAAAGGAAAAGACCTTCAGCAACAAAAAAAACATTAAGATTGGGTATAGCAGAACACATTTGTCAGACCAGCACTGCATTTAGTGGTCGAGACTAAAGGCTTGCGCAGGGAGTAATACTGACGAAAAAGAAAATTCATTGAAACTGTCTAGATGTAACTCCTTGTGCAGAAGCAGTCACTTAGACCACTGGGCACTCATCAACATCACGCCTGTCTGCCCATTAGTAATATATGATATAGTAGCATAAGAACTGTAATTTAGTCTTTACTTAATAACGGTTAAAAACAGTGGGAGCTCTGTTCGATCACATAAATGATATGCAGGGCAGGCGGCGTTAGGTGCTGATGTGTCTTACAAGCAGTACAATAGTTTTTGTCAAAGACTGAGAGAATTTGGCAATTTTCTGTAACGGATTCAGATAACAATCTCCATTTGGCGTTATTTAATTTGAAATGTCTATTTAATTTTTAGATATTTTCAGTATATTATTTGGGCTTTGACAACGGCGTTAGATTTGACGTCGGAATGAAAACCAATTAATTTGATTTCTATTCTTAAGCATAGAACAATCAACGCGCGATTCAAGAATGGTTGTATCTCACATCGAGATCATTTCACTGCTCCCCAAAGGTGGAGAAAACGTGAGATTTATTTTGCAAAAAAACTAAGAATACGCTACCAACCTTTACAACATATCACAAAAATAAAAAACAAAGGTTCTGGTGTCGGCATCAGAATTCTATAAAAAGATTATTAGATAATTGATTAAAATATTGAGAGATCGAACAAATCAGTGGAGTTTACAGTCTCCATCACATGTTTCAACCAATATTAACATTGAGTTACTGCTCTGTGAGTACAGGTCGGGTATAGAAGTCAGCTTGAATCTTTTCGATCTCCAGATCCCAGAACCATGCTTCAGCTTTGCAGAACGAAGTAAGGACCCTCTTCATTACAAGCGCAAGAGGAACCTGAGGCCTGACAGACACATAAACTAAGTTTCTGTAGTTCAAGACCTTACTGTTAGTTTAGTTTTTAGTTAGCTTAAGTGATATATATTTAGCTTTCGTTGTTAATATTTAAAGAACTAATTCTCTCATTTTAGTAATTAAAGGGAAAAATAAAATATAATAAAGAAAAAATATATTACAAATATTAAATATCATGATTAAGTAGAACGATTATAATACTTCTACAGAATTAATGCAACAATAATGTACATAATTTTAAGTCATCGTTGATTTCAGGATCTGCCGATTTATTCCCCTAGACATGGATAGATTTAACTACAGAAATTTCGAATCAAAAGGCAAGCTAAAGAGTAGCATGACATAATTTCTTACAAAATATCATATCGGTTTTAAAAGTTGAGAGAGAAATTTACCTAGCTTAGAGCTTAAATTTCCCATAAATAAAAAATAGTCCATGTCACAACAAAAATCTAGTCTTAACGTCTTTAACCAGCATTTTAATGCATTTCTAATATGTTAAACCTGCTTCCTTTTGATTGAATCACTTGACTTAATTCTATAATACAAAACTAAGAAAAAAACACGTAGTGACTCTTATCCACTATCTTATTGGCTGTGATAATGAACTTATATGTTTAATATTTCGGATACATAACCACTACTGCTCAAAAGCCTGCCTTTTCAAGGCGATCAAGCTGCTGACAAAGTTTCTCTTCTTTGGTTTTTCTTAACTGATAGAGTGATTTGCTTTTAATAAACATATTTAAAAATTTATCTACATCTAAATCACCATGAAGAAAGGAATCGACAATTTTTTCGCTGTTCTCTTCAGCTTCTTTTGCTGCAAATCCTAGTTTTTCCTGAAAAATATAATATTTCTTCAATTTCACGTTTATAATGATGCTATTACGAACGATGCTCATAATAGCGGTATTACTGTCTTTCTTTTTCTATTATTAAAACCTAAAAGCAGTAACTCTACTAGGTGCGCAGTTTCAGTGGAACTCCTGGGAAGAAAGATGTAAAAATAAATTGTAATATTATCCTTGGCGACGTTACAGCTCTATGGCCAGACTACGACATATAATTCTATCATAGTCTTTTGACTTGACTTAACAGTGAATGTGGGCGCTATATTCAATTTTTTTAACATTCACTGTTTTTGCCTACCTAAACCAATAAACTTTTTTTCGGTAAATTTTTATAAACTCGTTTTTTAATAACTTTTTTAGACTAAATAAAACATAGACGAAGCTATCCATTCATGAACAGTAAAAAATAGCGCGGATAATCCTAAACGTCTAAACTAAACCTAAACCTAAACTTTTCTGTATGAATATTAGTTAAACAGACTTACGATTTCGTCAGCTTGGTCAAATAAAACATATGTAAACCGAAATTGACCTAATAAAGAATATTATTTTGTACATTTCTAGAACCATCTTATATTTGGTTGTTTGGGGCACACCAAAATATATACACTGTTGTGCAATTGAAGCGCAATTTTTTAAAATATAACCTAAATTTAAATGGCTATAACTTGTAGACAAAATGGTATGTTTACAAACGGTTTTTTAGGCCTATGTTTTTTTAACTTTTTTATATATAGGTATACGTGTTTTAAGGGTTGATTTGGTCTGGTATATAAGAGGGATAAGACAAAAGTCGTTTTTTACATGGTCTTTGTCAAGAGCGAAAATTTGCAAATCTGAATTTATTTCGATTTTATATGTATGTACTTAATAAACGGGTTCTTAGGAAAAAACTAATTTCTCAAAATTTTGATATTTGATTTGTTTCTTTTTTAACTATTTTTTTTCTTATAATACGCATTTTTACAGCATTTTTCTCTCTTTCTTATTAAAACACTATTCTTTTAGTCGTTCCGAATGTTAATTTTACTTCAGGGGCGTACTAATTAATTTTTTAAGACGTTATATATCTTTCTTATTTTCTTAAATTAGACTTTGTCTCTTGAATTCCGTAAAGGGTGTTTTTACTTTTTCGTTTTGATAAAACTGACTTCAAACCGCGGGACGGTTTTTGTTCAGCATTATTATTAGCCCTAGTCTGAGTAATTTTGATTATTTTTTAAACTTAATTTAACATAAAAACTACTTTTTTTTAAATTACCAATTTTAGGCACTTTTTAAATAAAGTTATGCTTAATTGAGTATGTTTTCTTCTTTATTAGTAAGTTTTCGTATACCGAGTGTCCAAAAAAATATATAATTATTAAAACCTTTATACAGGGTGAGGCAAAACATACACGTCCGTCTCTAACTACTGAACGATACTTTCTTTTTAAATAAACTTTAATTAATTCTCTGAAATTACACTTTTATCCTGAATTGCAAATTGCATTCTTACTATTCTTTGTATATTGAAAAACAGTGGTTAATAACTTTTTAAATTTCATGCAAGTATGAACCATAGGCAGAATAATTTATCAATATTTTATTAAATTCAGTTATGTTAATGCATACATTTTTTAAATTTAAAATTTTAGGGCATTTTTTAATTTGTGTTTTTATCACTAGTTTTTCGATAACGGCTTTTTAAAAAATATATAAATAACAAAAACTTTATACAGGTTGTTGCAAACTCGATCATTGGGATCTTACAAAACTGTAAAACTAACTTTTTTAAGACTATTGAAAACAAAAGACTGAAATCTTTTAATTGATTTTAATTTTCTACTCACTATATTTGAGGCATTGCATAATTAACATTTTCATTGCAAATTTTGTACATTACAAAATGGCATTTTTTAACTTTCTAGTTATGTCTAAATCCAATAGTTTTTAAATAATTTCTGTATTTTTTGTAAGTGTAGTTATGCCGTCATTAGGTATAGACAACCTTTAATTAATTAAAATATAACCATACTTTTATTGGAGAATTTAAATATACAATTAAATACAGTGTAATTTATTAAAAAATATATAGCTTTAGTATGCTATGTATTTTTGACGCACCCTGTATACCTGAGAATAACTTAGAATGTAGCTCTATCTGATCTGCATATATCCTGCAAAGTTCATTTAAAAAGAAAGTACCGTTCAGTAGTTAGAGACATACAGTTAAGTTGTGACCAACCCTGTATAAAGGTTTTAATAATTATATATTTTTTGGACACTCGGTATACAAAGACTTACTAATAAAGAAAAAAACATAGTCAGTTAGGTACAACTTTAATTAAAAAGTGCCTCGAATTGGTAATTTAAAAGAAAATAATTTTTATATAAGAAAAATTAAGTTTTTTCTCAGGAGAAGTCAAGACTATCAAAAGAATAGTCTTTTTAATAAGAGTTTTTAATTTAGAAAGAAAAATGTTGAAAAATGCGTATTATAAGAAAAAAAAATAAAAAAAAAACAAATCAGATATTAAAATTTTGAGAAATATGTTTTTCCTAAGAAAGTTCATGTAAAAAAAACTACTTTTGTCTTATCCCTCGTATATATCAGACCAAAGCAACCCTTATAACACGCATACCACAAAAATATTAACAAAACATAAGCCTACAAAATGTAAAAAACCGTTTGTAAACAAACCATTTTGTTTAATTAAATTCAGGTTAAATTTTAAAAAATTGCACTTCAATTGCACAATAGTGTATTTAAAATAGCTGAGTAATTTGAGGTTTCCAAATCAACCGTTGATTCAGCCGCACTGGCTCATGGCAACTGTTTGTTTATACTGATAGAAATTAAGGTTTGAAAAATTGTAATCAATTTTCTCACACACCTGTATTAATTACAACAGCATAAGTGGGGGGATTTTACATTTGTTTACATTCTGCATTCTACGTTGGCCGGCGTTTCTATATTTCGCCTTAGGAATTCACTGTTGTGGATTTTTACTAAGAAATCCTTACTTCTTGAAATTCGATTTTATTTTTACTTCCTTTGTCAAAGGGAATTATTGTAATCGTGAAAAAATCACGTTCACTAATAAAAGGAAAGATTCATAACAAAATTCCGGGTAAATGAAATTTACCGATTTTTTTTTTTTTAGAAGCACATATACTATCGCCGAAATACATAATATCTTTTGCCAGAATATTTATTATATTTATCCATATATATTTCATTTTATTATAGTTATATAGTAGGTTACACTAAAAAAACGCAAATTTGACAACCTGGGAACCACAGCTTTTTAATGTGAGGTAATCTTGGCTACTAAAAAATAATCATAATAGCTCTTTTCTTTTATATTCTAAGGGTTTAGCACACTGGTCTATAAAAAAGTCCTCATTACGTGGATACTTTCTTGACCAAGACGTGTCCCCTACAAATCTATCATATGAAACTAGGGCTTTATCTGAATCCCCCTTATACTAAAGGAAGCATCTACTATGTCATGTTTGACATCATTAAGCTTTTTATTATTTTTATTATAATTAACCTGATTTGGTAAACCAAATTCGGCATGAAATATAATGTTCGAACTTCACAAAATTTGGATAGGATCCATAAAATGTATTATACTTTTTGACTTATGTCCATTTTTACCTTCCCTAAAAGTATTTACGGAGATATTTGCAAATTTAGTACGTCTTGTCAAAATGTGTATCCTGACGCAGCATAGGCAAGCCCCCCCCCCCACCCCCGTGAAAACGCAACAATTTTCATTAAAAACCAAAAATTGGTAAATTTTTTCTAAACTCGATTTGGCTAGTTTCTTGACCTAGGACAAAAAACGTAAATATATGTCTTGTAGAAAAAATATCGAACTTTTGACCTACCCAATCGCATTTGCCTTAGGTTGTATCGATTCACAAGTACGAATGCTCAATCAGGCTTTTTGTTCCAGTCTTTAGAGAGAACGTAGACGATTCTTGATGACTTTTACTTCTTTCGCCCAAAATCAATCATTTAGTAGATACAGGGCTGAACTTGAAAGAATTACTTATATTTGAGACATTCTGTATGCTATAGTAGCATATGTATATATATATTTAGAATCGCCTTAGTGGGTTCTTTAATTTGGTAACTATCACGATAAATTACAAAAACAATTTTTTTATATTAAAGAAATGGCGTATTACTTCCCCAGTTCTGATTTTTGTTAAGCAAATTTTACATACATACTTCAATTCATATAGACATGACTGTTAAAGACATTACCCTCCTTTGTGCAATCGGGTAATAGATAAACAAGTATGTAGAGAATATATTTACAGATGAACATTTGGCACTTACCTGTATATTCCTAGGTGAATATTTTTCAGAAAAAGTCTGGTAAGTAGAATACAATCTCTCGTTGTCAAATGCTGATTTGGTAACTTCCTCTATCTGAGAGTCCACTACATTTCTCAGCTGACAAAGTTGCTGTTCTTTATTTAAATTATTCTCTAAAACAAGTGATTGAATTGTGTGTGAAGGAGAATAAAACAAGTTTTCTGTTAATTTTAGATAAAATAAACTGGTTCATATAAAGTTAGTTGAGTTTATATGAGATATTAAATTAATGATATATCCAAAATAATGGGGTTCATACTTTTATGGGATTCTTTTCAACGTTTATCATAACTGAACATTTTTGGGCATAACTGATTTTGATAAACCAGTTTTTTAATCGACAAAAAAAACTTGTTTTCTTATTTTTCTTTTCATTGTAAAAACTCTTATCTTACGATGTTTTTAACAGAATAATTAAAAAAAAAGGAATCTGTAGTGCTCCCAATTTTCATGTGCGATTTTAAAAAGTTCTAAAGTTGTTATAATACAGACACACACACGTTCACATACACACACACACTCCCACAACCATCCCACCCTACTAGAATTGATATCAATAAAATTATATAACAAAATATCCATTATAAACTGATTCAAAAACTGCTTTCTACAGTTGCAACATGGGAACGCAGTCCGTACTTTGTTTTATATTGATGCATTTGACATTTTAGACTTGACAATAGCAACATATTGCAATATTTTTAAAATGCAGATAATAGAAATCAATTGCCTAAGAAAGAAGTTATTTATGTCTTCAGACTTTTATAATAATTAAATTATTTATATAATTATTATGAACATTGAAAAAAAATTATGTGGTTTAAATGATTTGATAAAAAAATTGGTTCATTGAAGGTTGGTTTAGTTAAAATCAGTCCAATACAGATAAGTCAAGATATAATTCATAGGCATTCCTTTATCTGAAATTAACTTCAAAGAAAGAAATCAATCTAATATAACAAATTGCAGTAAACACTGATTATTCTTCTTCCAGGATAGTCTTTATTACAGATAAAAAAAACTTAATTAAACCTATTTCGCAGATTTTCTATCCCTGATGCAAAGAATGGAAAAAATCATACAAAACATATGGCAATACTTGTGAAAAAATTAATAAAACCCTCAGAAGGAAAAACATAAAGTAGTTTATAAAAACAAATAACTCCGTGGAAAAATTATAGACAACTACAAACGCCAAACAAATACAAATAAGTGTCCCAAATAATATTCAGTACGTCCCCAAGATCATATAACATAAAAATGTGCGCACAAAATCATTTTTATCTTGAGCTCGCCTTCTTCCACGCGATTGGTTGGTCATATCTTGCCATAGGCGTAGGCGGTGTGGACGAAATTTATGGGTTCAGTTCACTTTGTGCGTTAGAGCTTGGAGTTAATTTGTTGTCCGCTGTGTATTTTTAGTTTTTATTTTGTGTAATCGCCATAAAGATTTAGTGATTGTGTCAAACATTTTTTTAGGTGAAACTTGTATAGTGCTTAAAGGATAAGTGTTTGTGTTGAAATCATATTCCTTGTACCGTTAAAATCATATAATTTATACGTTTTCTAAAGGATTACTTTTCTGTAGAACACGGTGCTCAAGTATATGGCACTATGCCCATTAATTATGGAATATTTAAATATGCAATCATTTTACAAAATATAAGTCGGCTGCGTAGCAAATTCCAGCTAAAGAAAATTTATAGTACCCCAGTTAGGTACTTGACTATAAATTTTAGTCCTCAATTTTAGAGTTTAGTGGTTGTGTAGTAAGTGCTAGCTGAGGGAAATTATATATTTAAAGTGTAACAGTTAGAAAAATTTGAATGAATGGTTTATAACTATCTTGAAGAGTGTGATAAAGCTATGTACTCTTAGGTTAATTGGATTAATAGTTGATTTAAGAAAATAGACTTAAATATCTTTCTAGATAGGGCCCTTTATGGTTTATAATGCTCCTCAAGATACCATGAAGAATACTTAGTGTTATAA
Organism: Kuschelorhynchus macadamiae; assembly: GCA_030620095.1. NCBI lineage: Eukaryota > Metazoa > Arthropoda > Insecta > Coleoptera > Curculionidae > Kuschelorhynchus > Kuschelorhynchus macadamiae. The sequence goes on along the minus strand of JAUTXW010005262.1, from coordinate 145,058 downwards.
AAGTTTATGCAAATATTTATGAAAGGGTTATATCAGTAACTTAAAGACATTCATAAAACAACAAAATGTTTTTTGGGTAATAGAAATATTTGTATTCAACTATTAAAAATTCAGAATTCATGCTAAGTTATGAGCTCAGTAGACGAGGGTTTTGTACTTTCTAACAACAATTAACCTTATTTTAGAGTCCAATTAAAATGTCTCCAAAAAACTTGAAAAAAAATGATTATTCATAGCTAAGGGCGAGAAATCGTTCATAAAGTCCGTGACTTTATGAAAATGGATTCAGAACAAATGCTTTCGATTCCTTTGGAAAATTACAGGTAAGTAGATCTGTAACCTAAAGGCTAGAGTTGCAAGATCGGTTAAAATATAAATAAATTGTCTTTTGGCTTGCTTCTGAAAAATTTAGAAGATATTTATGACAGATGTAACTATGTACTAATATTTTTATTTTGTAGGGAAAGAACCCCAGCTGCGATGGGAGTCACAGGTTCACATACCAGAGGATTTCAAAAGAATTCAAATAGTAGATGAAGACGATCCGAGAACGTCTTTGGATTGGATTCAGGAAATTTGACCATATTTTAATTGCTTCCAGGTTGTTTCAAATCATTTCGTTTTTACATGAAACATGACAATAGGAAAGTTCTCATTGAAAAACATGAAATCTGTATAAAAAGGATCCAAAAGTACCGTAATGAAAAACCTCCCATCATTTATACTCACGAGACGTACATTCACAGTAGTCATACCAGTGAAAAAGGCTGGTTTGCTGACAGTCTAAAAGTACTTAAAAAACTAGTCTCCAAAGGACAAAGACTAATAATAAGAGAAAATGGTTTCATACAAGATGGCTTGCGCATATTTAAATCAGGTAAACATTTTGTACTTTAGTTAATATGTGGCAATTTTTGGGAAATTTGGTTATGGCATGTTAACTGAGGTAAAGTAGCTTAACAGAGCAAAAGCAGAACCATTGACGTCAATTGTTCTAGGAATCATAAAGTCTCTGGTTTTTCATAAAAGTGTTTTAGTAATTAATCTGAGGAAAAAAGGCCGCACATACTTCTTCGCGTTATGCTAACTTTTATAAACATGAGAAAAAAATTTGAATTTTGGAATGATTACAATGCTTTTTCTCTGGACAGTTAAAAAGTAAAAAGGTTCACCTTTTCTAGCTCTAAGTTTAATGTATGTCTGTTAAACCAACCATATAAGAAATTTGAGATCTTTTTATATCCAGACATTGTGGATTTTTATGGCCCCGCATGCATTATAACAATTTTATATCAGATAAATGTAATAGAGGGATGTCATCTTTTTTTTCTTACTTGTTTCAGTTACCAAAAGTGGGGCTATCATCATGAGATGAACAACGAAATTTTCTTGAAATGGGTCGAACATCAACTGCTGCCAAATTTACCAAGATCTGTTCTGGTAATCAATAATAAGTAACTTCCAATCGCCATCGAATGAATTGGCTGCTTTTGTTCACCACTTTTTAACGACTACACGAAGTTATTATTTTATTATAAAACACTGGGGTTTGAGGACAAACTGCGACGAGCTTCGGAGGAACACTTTAAATTGTAATTATGACATCATTGCATTGAAGGAAACCTGGCTAAATGAAAATTTTGCAGCTCCGGAATTGTTTTCTCAACAGTATTCTGCCTTCCGTCGCGATAGATGTTATAAAATGTTAAACTGTCGTCGTGGACGGGGACTACTTATCGCTGCCCTTAATAACTATTCTTCAGCAGTAATTCCAACTGATATATTTCCAAGCTATGATGGATATATGGATAAGATTCCGCGCAGCCAGCACTGATCTTGTAGTAGCGTGTGTCTATTTTCTCCCTTCTACTAGTGTACAGGCCTTCCAACAGTTCTGCGACACTGCTGAGTGCCTTAGAAAATCCTCACGGTAATCAAAAACAACAATTCTGTTGGAGTTTGCCAGTTTCCTAAAGCAGGCTTTGACCAACTTGATTCTTTCTACAACGGGACAGACTGGTCCTTTTTAGACTGCGGCGATGATATTGATGGTTTAACTGACATATTTTATTCAAAAATTTTCCAAGGAATTGAGAAACACGTTCCGAAGAGGGTTATTCAAAACGAAAAATATCCCAAATGGATCAGTAAACATTTGAGGAAACTAATAGCCTATAAAAATATTTTATATAAAAAGTTTAAAAGAACGGGCTTGGTGAGTGACTATAATGGTTTTTCAGCAGCTAGGCGAGAAGTAAAATTCCATACTGACATCTGTTATTTAAAATTTATCTCTAATACTGAACACTTAATTCCAGAGAATATAAAACAGTTCTGGTCATATATCAAGAACCTAAGAAAAGATTCAAGGATGTCATCTACCGTGAGACTTGGCGATTGTGTTTTTGATGATCCCGCAAATATTTGCAATGGTTTTGCAATATTTTTCCAATCATGCTACAAGTGTTATGATGCTGTTGACCTTGATGGGATTTATGCTGATTAGTCTGGAAGGCTGCTTGTTCGTCATTCCTTCTGTAAGGATGAAGTCAAAGCTAAACTTATAGGCCTGAATCCTTCCAACGGTGCTGGACATGATGATGTTCCCCTGTGGTATTGAAGAGATGCAGTTCTCTCTCAAATCTGGAGATTGGTCCGAAATCTCTAACTACCGAGGTGTGTGCATCCTATCAGCGTTCCCAAAGATCTTTAAGGCTATATTATCAGAAGAAATCTTCAATACCTATAAAAGATACATTATGACTCAGCAGCATGGCTTCTATAGAGGCCGTTCCACGGCAACAAACTTAGGCTACTATCAGAATTTTATAGTTGAAGCAGGGAAAAGAGGATAATGGGGTATAAGAGGCAACACAATGTCACTGATAATGTCATTTCTATGTGAAAGAAAACTAATTGTTAGAGTGGACGACTGCACTTCATCAGAATACAACATTGATGTTGTGCCGCACAAGGATCTGTACTCTCATATTCCTGCTATGCATCAATGATCTTTCCCTACCAGATATAACAGTGAAATTTGCGGATGACACAACAGTTGCTATATCCACAACACACAAGGCGATGGCTCTCAAGAAAATCCGTGAGGTCTGTGATAGAATGAATAATTGGTGCTTCTCAAACCAGCTAATTCTGAACCAAACAAAAATGGTGCACATTCACTTCTACACAACACAACCAAAAATTCGGGTCGATCATGCTGAGTCTTTTACAAAGTTCTTGGGAACACAGCTAAACTCATCGCTATCCTGGGAACCCCAACTAGACCATGTCTGCACGAAACTCAGCCAGGGCTATTTTTCACTCCTAAAGCTAAAACAAAGTGTACCACTATGTACCCTTATAACAACCTACTATACCCTAGCCTACACACATCTGAGCTACAACATCATACTTTGGGGCAGTTAACATAAATAGAGTCTGTATAGCTCAGAAACGGTTGTTTAAGACTAATGTTTGGTCTAAAACAAATGGAAACATGCAGGGATACATTTAAAAAATACAAGATCTTGACGGTTGCATCCATTTTTCCTTAAATACTCAACCTATGTGTTTAAGACCAGGGGTGAGTTCACAGAAAATAGAGGCAACCATAACTAACCCACAAAAAAACAAATGACCTGGTCTACCTTAAACATACAACAACAATGTTTGAAAAATCACCATATTATGCATGCGTCAAAATATTTAACAGACTACCAGAGGAAATAAAATGAGAGAAATCTGCAGGAGGATTTAGGAGAAGACTAATAGCGTTCCTTCTACACTCTTAAGGACTACCTAAAACCAAATTCGTAAGAACCTCACATTACTACCTTTCTCTTTTTTGTGTTTATCGTTTCCTTTCTTTCCTTTTCTCTTTTTTTTTGCATGTATCGTTCCCTTTTATATATATTTATAAGCTTGTTATATCGATCAATAATAATTCCATCACATTTTGCCCTAACTGACTGAATATTTATTAATACTAAGGACAAAGTTTTGTTGCTGGAGTCTGGTCTAAAAAATTTGGTTTAATTAGAGATTTTGAATGCAGATCATCTGAAGGAAACTCACTATTTGACAAGAGATGCTATAATTCACACGTATACCCTCGTTCATGTCTATCAAGGGCGCTGATTTTATTACAAGCTTTGTTAAGGGACGGTAATGTTTAATATAAAAACATAACAACTTGCACATTGTACTTACACTATGTCTATAACCAAATTCACCAAAAGTATCGACATATTTTTGCCCCGGACAGACGACCCGATAAAATTTACAATTTTAAAATATTTATTTTTAGGACAAAAATTAAAGTTACATTTAATGCAAAGAATTAAATTAGTTACTCTTCCGAGTGCCAACAGATCTCTCAAATGGGACTGTTTAGGTAAAGAATAACTGATATTGAGACACAAGATGACATAGTCATTCTCATTATGATGCATAGCCCATGAGAATACTCGCTAACACATATCAAGAGTCATAGGGTCATTACTAATATACCCCATGGTTTGATAGGTATAGTCTAGATACTTCTTAAGAGAATTTGGTTTATCGCATTTGTCACTTACTGTTAATGCTGTATTTTTCCATGTGTCTTCCATTCGTTTGTCACCGGAATTCACAGATGTGTGTACTACACTGTGAATATGACCATTTATGCCTGCTGATTTAGACTTCTTCAAATCTGCTAGATCTTCTTTTAATCTTCCTATCTCAAGAATATATGCTTGATTTTCCACCTCCAAAGTCCTTATTGATGAAATCATATTTCTACTCATTTCATTTAGTTCATGCAAATCGTTCTGTAGGCTAGTTATTCTTTAAGTTTTTGAGATGATATCTAGTTCTAGGATGTTTTTCTTTTGATGAATTGGAAAGCTCCATCTTCAATCTTACCACCTCTACTCGTTTTTGGTTAAGATTTTCCACCAGCTTCCGCTTAGACTCAACAACATCTTGTTCAAATTCCTGAGTTTTTCGGCATTCCCCTTTGAATAAAGATTCTTTGGCTTGCATTTCTTTTTTTAAAGTGTTAATCTCTGTATGAAGAGATGCTATAATTTCATTTTTCCTATTTCATCGTTTTTTTCAAGATTTTAAAATTGAAATCATGGTTTTCTTGTTTGGTTTTTTCTAAATCTTCCATAATAGACTTTATTTGAAAATTTTTGTCAATACTACTTTTTTCACACTCCGCTGAGCTGTAAATTTTGTGTTTTCCCAATCTGGAATGAGTTTTGAAGTCTCTTTCCAAGCAGCTGGGGTAAAAATGTGTTATTTTTATTTCTTTTTTTTTCTGTTTTTCTTGTAGACTTGTACATATATTTATACATTTTTATACTTTTTTGTTACAAGTTAATGGATACGTTTAATAAGAAACTTGACTTTGTATTTTGTACTTTGTATTTTGACATACTGTTTTTTTAAAGCTTATTTTAATTTTGCTTTTAACCATACCATTTGGAGGTTGACTCTATAGAGTATGTTATTTGAAATAAATAAATAAATAATGCATCATACCATAACATTCCAGTTCATAAAAATGTCACATCTGCTGATCTAAAATTATTGAAACCGGAGTTGTAGAAACTGGTAAAGGAAAATCTGTTTTGATTTACCGTAAAATATAAACTTGATGCTCTTTTAGAACAGAACCTGCATTCTGTTTTGCGTTTACCCCCATACCATCCAGAATTAAATCCCAAAGAAAAAATTTGGACTGTTGTTAAATACCACATTTAGGCTGGTCGAATTTAACAAAAACCAAATTCGCAGAAGTAACAGCTGAAGAATGGAAAAAAATTTGAGACCACGTAGTGATATTTGAAAATGAATTAATTCGAAGAGCAAATTTGTGAGGACGCGCTTAAGACAATGCAGTTCATTGTAAACATGGGTTTATCCAAAGAGTCATTTAGTGACTGGGACGAGTCGGATTCTAGTTTAAGTGGTGGAGATGAATTATTATAAATTGTAGTTTGTAATGTTGTAAATAAATATAAATTAACCAAATTAAATGATGCGTTATAAATAAATATTGCGTTTACACAAAACAACAATTTCGAAAAATCACATTTTCATACTATTTGTGCTTCCTGTACACATATCTGACCCAAAACATCATATCATTAAAACAGTATTCTTTTTATTGCAAAAACATTTATCCTGAGTAATATTTTCTAAGATATTACTAATACAATTTTTCCCCGTTTTCTGTGTGACCCTACGTACATAATAAGTTTATAAACATACAAGTTAAAATTTTTTATTTTTTCGTCAACTTATACTATTTCAGCATTTATATTCAATAATATTTTATTTTTTAATATAAAATGACAAAGGGATGATACGCCCATGCATTAATATTTACATGGGCTGGAAAGAAAGACAGAAAGAGAACGCCGCGCATCGTTGACGCTTGTCGTGGCTTCTTTACTTAGTAATCGCACTCTACCTATGCCAAACAACCGAAAATTTTAAATTCATATTTCTTAATGCAAAAGGAGTTTTTTTTTCTGGACAATTGCATTTATTAAGACCGCAATTCCCTGTCTCCCCAAAATGTTCTAACAGTAAATTAAACACAATCTACACTACTTTTTCACTTTTTTGAGTTTTGCCTTGAAATAATCACACTTTCACATAAGGCACACAGTCGAATAAGGCGGGGGTTATTAGATTTTTTATTTTATTACAGTTAGATTGTAATTAAAATCACCCCGTGACAGTTAGTGTAGGCTAAAACGGTGATGATTCTAAGAATTTGGTAGACTATTTTACTATGACTAAAAACTATTTTTCTAAGAAAACGAACTCGAAATTAAAAAAAGACAATTAATGCTCAATCTGATTATTGAAAAAAGAGGAAAGTGACAAGTTGCAGAGTTTCCAAATAATTTGGTACACTAATTATAAGTGTTTAACAGGAAATGTTTTATTTTGCCTAAATAAATTACTACTACATAATACATTTTGCTAATCAGGATCTTTGACCAGTTTTAATAACACCAAAAATATAAAAATTGTGTTTTGCTTCGTTATCTTTTTAAAATGGAAAACTGAATAAAGTTCAGAAATGGAAAATAATAGTGTTCCCGGAAAAAAAATTGCGCCCGAAATAATAAAAAGTGATTATAGAATATTACATGTTGAAAACAAAAGCCATAAATTAAATCAGAAAGTTTAAAATAAACCTAAAAATCTAGACAATATAGAGTTGGTCTTTCAATAAAAAATGTGAATCCTAATGACAAGTATTTTATTTGTGGAGTATGTATTCTACCAATGCAATTCATATTTACATCATATGTATACCATACCTGCCGCCTCTTCAATTTGCTCAACTAATTCATCTAATATCCTGTTATGTTCTTTAACATTAGGTAACTCTTCAATAAACTCTGCTTGTCTATCTTCACATGCTTCAAGAAACCTTAGTTCTTCAGTGGATAACTGATTAAGACCAGGAAATATCAAACTCTGATGTGGCTGCATTCGTGTACTATTTTTATTATTAAGTAGGGTGATCTGCTGAGGAGACGAAAAAGTGTAATTTGTGGAAAAACTTGGACTGGCTCTTTTTTCATCATCTAAAAAGAGATATTATGAATTTGAAGATTTTAAAGTTAATGCTTTGGGTTAACGCCATAAAATTCGACTTTTCTAGAACATTATCCTAATATTTGAATCACTGGATTTTTTAAACAAAGAAAATTATAATTTTAACACGGAAGAAAACAGAAAACAACATGAGCATTATGTTAAAACTAGTGACACATTTTTGTGACACATATTAATAAGACTCTAAAGAGATCTACTTTTACACAGATGGTATAAATATCTCGATACTCGTGGGTCGTTAAACATTTTGAACTACACTAAATTCCAATGAATATATTAATATTAAATTTAATGAATATTTCTCTTACCTAATACTGTAATGCTGGGAGATTTCACATTATCGTCTGTAATAAGGGTCGTTGGATTTCGTTGCAATTCTCTTATAATAGCTTGGACGATCCGTCCTAAATCGGAATGTGGAGTATACTAAAACATACATCACCTTACTAATGACAACTTGTTACTAGCTCTGACTTGGAGCAGTACCGCCAACAATGAGAAATGTAAACCTGCTTATAAGTATATTACTATATTACTAGTTGCAATCCTGATGTTATACTCTGCCATTTGTTAATTGTAAATTTAATCTTGAACTGGCATCTTTCTGACGCAATAATAATATCAGTTGGATCAGTACAATTTTGAGATTAATGTAAACAGGATCCCCTACTGAAACTATTTTGGGATCAAGGGATCCTGTTATAGCTAAATACCTGAAAGGAGCAAGGTAGTTAGGTACCACATTAAAGCAATCAAGCAAGGAATGCAAAGAGTAAGATTTCTGTCCGCTGTGCAATGCAAACGGCCATAAGGCAGAATCAGGAAAATGTCCGATCTTCCAGAGAGCTCTCAGTACAAGTACAAGGCAAATCCTCAAACAAATTTTCAGACAACCTCAGATAATTTCACAAGTATAACATGCCTTTACAAATTCTACAGATAAATGCAGACTGATAACCAAGAGCCCTCGACATGACCTTTACAACATTTGAGAAGATCCACGTAACATCAATCTAAAGAAGAAAATAACCAGAAACAAGATGGGATGGAAAAGCACTAAAAGCATGGAAGCGCACTAAAAGCACAGGACTTTGACATTTACTTCTCCCCAAACATACCCATAGGTGATGATGAAACATATGTGGATGCCCTGACAGAAGCTGATTTTCGGTTATTTAAGTGCTAAATCATAGTAATGGGGGTCACCATACAACTACCAAAAAGGTTGAATCACACGAATTAATTACATCAGAAGAGGCAAGAAAAGGTTTGTTAGAGGGAATGGCAGTTCATTTATAGATATTAGTTTTTCCACTCAACACCTGGCAACAAAAATAGAAAACTGAGAAATACTGGATAATGATTGTCTAAAAAAATGAGAAGAAAGAGAAGGGTTGACATTATTAGAAATAAATTCAAGTCAGCTCTACAAAGAAAACTAAAAAAACCTGCTATCAAATCCCAAAAAAAACTACATCAAGAAGAAGTAGGCCATACTTGTGGAATGATTTGCAGAATAAAGAAAAAAATATATTAGCCTAAGAAGAATAGACACTAAAAGTGCCAGGAGTTGATCATCACTAGAACTTGGCAAGAATATAAAAACACAAAAAAATTATTAAAAAACAATTAAAAAAAAGAAAAAAAGTAATAATGAAACGGGCTCTTGAACACACTAGATGAATATCCCTTGGGAGAGGGTTATAAAATAGATAAGTGTTGCTTTAAAGATGTGGGACCATCCTCCTCTCTAACAGAAGACAAGACTAAGGAAAAGGTGAGAGCCCTGTTTCTGAACTACAAAAATGAAAGATCAAAAATAGCCAAGCTAGTCCTAATATATAAAACAAGCAAGAATTTTGAAGCCCCAATCAACTACAGACCACTATGTGATAGACACTCTGGCAAAGCTTTATAAACATCTAATTAAATACAACTTACAGGAGGAATTAGAAAACAGAAAAGACCCATCTGAAACCCACGAAGTCGTGATCAGCTCCACCCTGTAAAGAACATCACTGACATCTCCACAGGGGATCAAGCTTACGAGGTACTGGAAATAGATTATGCGCTCTGGTAACAGTGGACGTCAAAAACGCGGTCACTAGGCATCACGGGAAATAGTAATACGGGAGCTAATCTAAAAGGAAATATCCGGATATGTGAGACATAAAATTTAGAGGTACCTACTTCATAAACTTGATTTGAGAAACACAGGCAACTCGAAAATATTTATAGAGGACTACACCCAAATCTTATTGAAAACTAGCTTCAGTGAAATTCACTGATTTTTATATGTTGTAGTTCTTGATCCTCTGACTAAAATACACCTTGGGTACGAAAAAAAAACATATGATCCATTGTTTAGAGAACTTTGTTAGTGCAAAAAAGTAGATAATATATTAATTTTAAGCTTATATACCAGCAAGAATTAATTGGGATGACTTTGCTTTATATAGAAAATTTGTTTCAGAAAGATCCATTAAGTGTATGATTCTTGGATAACTCACTAGCTATTATCGATAGTTACCCATACTTAAAGTGTGCTTTATAAATATATTTTTATTTATACAGGATGTTCCCAAACGCGGTATAATGTGCAAGTTTAAGTATTTTAAAACGCTGTATATATTATATTTAGTTTTAATAATCAATTCTAAGCACTTCTTAGATAAAATTTCACTTACCAAAATAATCGGTTTCTGAGATATTGTCATTTAAAAACTGTAAATTTTAGACTTTGAGACACTATAAAACCTAAACGGCTCGACTTAGACGAAAAGGAATTGCACGTTTTATCTTCGTTTTGTATAGTCTAGCTTGTGGTACTGATTTTCCACTGATAGGTATATTAATTAACGATTAGACTAAAAGTTATAACCATAAGAGAAACTATAAGAAGCTAAGATAAAAATGAGCAATTATTTTGTCAAGCCATTTAGTTTTCGCAATATCTCCAAATCTTAAAATTTCAATTTTTAAAGGTCAATTTACATATTTAAAATAATTAAGTTGCACCCTAAACCGCTTTTTATGGACATCCTGTATACTCGACAATAAAAATATTTTCAGAATACACCAGTAACCAAATATCTTCCTTATTTAAAGTTTTCTTCGACTGGTAATAGCAAACAAAACGTCCAATAAATACATACTAAATGGACCTGTACTTCAAACAACTATATAGTTTTTTTTCCTAAAATAGCAAATAAGTAAGTTTAGTCTACTAAAGTTTACAAAACTAAAGTTTCTAATCGTGAAAATAATTTTTTATGAAGAGAACCTTTTCCTCAATTCAATATTTACGCCAAATTAAAATATCTCGAAATATATTTAAATCCTCTTGAAAAACAAAAACAAAGTAATCCCATTCAAAGATTGTGCTTAAAACGTAAACTATTTTTGCACTACTATGCTGCTCTAAAAAAAGGGCCCTTTGAAGGGCTATATTTTCTAAACGACTCGTACAATTTACACGTGCGTGTATTTATTCAGACGTTTAAGGACACTAAGATATAAACATTCTAGGCAAATTTAACTGAAGCCAGTTTTCCATAAGGTATGCGTGTAGTCCTTCTCTGAAATTATAGTTCTCTTACATTTAACAATCCTGGTGCATTTGTTACTACTCCTTTTTCATCAACCCAAGGATGCCTTATTACTGGACTAATGATTAACAAGGGTTTCTCTTTAGGAAAATCACTACCTATGGTTACTTTTAAAACTAAATTATTTTCACCTGATTGAAATGAAACTTCATATTCTGAATCTTCTGTAATTTCTGCAACACTAAAAATATTGTAAATAAAGAAACCTTGTATTAAATTTCTAAATTTCTTTAGAAGAATAATATTTACCACAACAAAAATATTGGAAATGGATATAAGCTAGTATACTAACTGTATCTTAAGATTTAAATATTTTTAGTTCAGTTTTACTTCTCTTGCAAAAGGGGAGTATTATAGACCTGAAAACATCACCCTCCGAAGTTTTTTCGGATCTTGAAGTTTTAGGGTCCCTAGATGCCATTAAACGCGAAGTTCGCGACATAGCTAAAAAACTATTTACCTGACTGGCTGCTTAATAAAATATTAAAAAGTCAGCCTGAAAAACTATTTATTAGATTAATTTCAAAATTTGTACAAGAATTAAGTTTGATATAGAGATAAACTGGTAAAGTTGTGGTACGAATTCAAGATGGCGGAACAAAATGTTAGTCAAAAAAGGAATCAACAGGTAAAGTTTTGGTACGAATCCAAGATGGCAAAATAAAACGGGGGGGGGGGGGGATAAATATTAAAGAGAAGCCCGAAAAAAGTATCTATTAGATTAATTTCAAATTTTGTGCAAATGTTTGCAATCGTGAAAAAGACTCGTGGCAAAAAACATGTTTTCTCAATTCCGTCGGTATGTCGGTCAGTTCGCGGCATAGCTAAACAACTACTTACTATGTGATGTGATGAAATTGGGTCACACTTTACTATTCCTAATAAGAGGAATTATTCATAATGTGGGAAGTTCGGGTAAAGGAAATTTACCGATTTTTTTTAAAGTGTCAAAAAATTCTTTCGAAGATGAGGGTAAGGTAGATGGCAATTATGGCTTGTGTTAAAAACGTATGTATGGAATCAAACGCAGCACTATCCCTATGGAATGGAGTAATTTGTAAAATAGCTTCTCCTAAAAGCAGATACCAACACCGTTTTTCTTAAGTTTGGTTTTGACATACACTGATGGAAATGGGACTGCTGCAGAATGAATATCAAAAGTCAAAAGCCGAAAAAGTTACAGGCTGAGAAGTATTTGCTGTAAGCGTCCAACAGATCAATGTCAGTTCAGTGTTTCAACTAAACTGGTTGGCATACCTATCACTTGCGAGAGATTGCCCTTAGAGATAAAATGGGTAAAATTATTAAAATCTACGCAGATAGGAGTTCATGGGAATGTATTAAAACAAGCTTAGGCTCAAAATATATACAATTATTTGTTGATGACAAAGCTTAAAAATTAGTCATAATAAAATAAAATTCTACCTTAAGAGGTAGGATAGGTAGGAGTTAAGGATCATTTACAAGCCTTCCGCTGCTGCAATACTATATTAAAACTGTAAGAGATACTTATTAGCTTCAATGTGATTTTAATAGGGAAATATTTATAGTTCGGTGCAACATTTTTTTTTATGAAAAAATCAAATTTAGAACGATAAAATTATAGAGAGTTGTCCACGCAGAGGGCTGCCGTCTCAAAAATCGTTTATATAATTTTTCTTGTTTCATTTTATTAGTAAAGTAGGTAATTTTTATATCTTACGAGTATCCTTTTTTTTACTTTTTTCCACGAGATCGGGGCCTGCGGCCTTGGGCCCAAAAAATGATTAATCCGGCACTGCCACTTTAGAGAATTTTTTTACACAAATGTTGCTGCATATAAATGTTTTTCCAGAAAATAAATGGCACTATACTACATAAATTGATCCTTTGTCTACATAACTGCAAAATTTGAAAATTCGTACTATGAACATGAACCCCTTTGAACCCGTTTTTAACCGAAATATATTTTAGGTTGCCTACATACAGCATAATTTTTCATATATTTTATACATATTTTTTTCCCATACATTGGTACATTCTCATCTATCTTTAAACTCGACTAGACCTTGTTGCTGATTTTTCATCTGCGTGCAGTCGCACTTAAAATCACCAGCAAAATTAATAAAAAAGTAAATATTAAAAATGGAACAAGCTAAATCAAGAGAAAGAGGCAACATAAGAAAACAAATGAAATCAATTCAAAACTGATCTAACCAAAAACATGAAATACTGTAAAGTAAGTCAAAATAAATTTGCGAATTTTGAAAAGGCAAATTATTAAATAACTTTTTATTGTTGTAAAAAATTGAATGTTTTTTTAATGATGAGGATAGATTTGAGAGGCTTATTTATTTATTTGTTGCAAAATAGAAAATTTTCTTTACCCAGAACTTCCCTCGTTATAAATCTTTCATTTAATAAAGAATAGTGAAGTGTGACGCAACATAATACATATACTGTCTTTTCAAACAATTTTATTGGGCGCCATTTTGTTCCACCATATTGGATTGGTACCAATATTTTACCAGTTTCTAACTACACCACACTTGAATTTTGGGCATAAATTAAAATAAATCGAAGTAGTTTTTACACTGATTTTTTAAAGACTGCCATTTGGTTCTATCATGTTGAATTCGTACTAGTTTATTCGTGTATCACATTTAATTTTTGTGCAAAATTTGAAGCCAATAAAAAAAATTTTACGTTGATTTTAAACATTTTGTTTGGCCGTTATTTTGAATTAGTACTACAATTTTACTAGTTTACTTCTATATCGCACTTAATGCTTGAACAAAATTTGAAATCAATCTAACAAGTTGATTTTTTAAATATTTTATTCATACCAAAATGTTACCAGTTTACTTCTATGTAATACTTGATTCTTGTGTGCTAAATTTATGGTAAATCGGAAAATTAGTTTTTTAGTAATAATTTTTTAACATTTTACCAGACCGCCATATTGAATATTTACGGAAATGTTACCAGGTCATCCCCATAAGAACCTTAATTTTTGACGTAAATTTTAAGACAATCGGGTTAGTAGTTTTTTAGCTATGCCGCGAACTGACAAACAAACATATCGACAGACAGAGGCGTTGTTTTTTTCACAATTACAAACATTGTATTTAGCTGCTATTTTGTTCCGCCATTCCAAATTCGTACCACAATTTTACCAGTTCATCTGCGTATCACACTCAATACTTGCACAAAATGTGAAATTTCAAGCTGATTTGTGTGTCGCCATCTTGGATTCGTGCCCGAATTTTACTACTTGATTCATGCATACTACTTTATTTTTGTGCAAAATTCCAAGTAAATTGGTTAAGTAGCTCTTTAATTATATTTTTTTAACAATTCACTAGGGCGTCATTTTGTTTCGCCATATTGGATTTTTACCAAAATGTTACCAGGCCATCGCCATATGACCCTTAATTATTCACCAAAATTTGAAGTGAATCAGGTAAGTAGTTTTTTAACCATGCCGCAAACAGACCGACGTAATTGAGAAAACATGTTTTTGGACATCTAAAGTCCCTTAAATGTGAATATCTGTAAAAAAATACGAAGATAATTTTTTTCAGATTACAATACTTCCCTTTTACGCGGAAAACAAAAATATATGATCCTACAAAATCATACTAACAACTAGAAGTACTAACGACATCATACAATACAAAAGAATATCGTAAAAAAAAACAGTACCTAACATTACAATGGTTTAAACTTAGCAGTTGTGTGTGGAATAAAGGGGACGTTTCTCACATAATTAGTAGCATGATACCTTATATTATCTATAACATGACTTAACTGAGATTATCTGTGGCAATGTTGAATCTGTAAAGATGTATGACTTCAAAAACATATTTTGAACTTTTTCTATGCTATACTTAGGACATTCATAGAATAGACCCCAAACAACTGTGTCATATTCAAGAGAAGATATCACCAAAGAGTAGTACAAGATTGTAAGATAGCAACACGCGAATTCTTTACAAGTTAATATAGAAGAACTATGACTCATTACAAGTGGTGTGGAATGAATTTAAGGTGAATATTTCTTATTCCTCAGCTAGTCTTTAATACATAAATGCTTTCTAAGGTCAAGACTTTCTTAAGAATTTTAGAACATACCGTTATCGGAAAATTCTTTACAAGTTAATAAAGAAGAACTGTGACTCGTAGTGGTGGGGAATGAATTTAAGGTGAATATTTTTTATTCCTCAGGCAGTCTTTAATACATATGTGCTTGCTAAGGTCAAGACTTTCTTAAGAATTTTACGACATATGACTTTTCACAGTCCTGGCACGGGATGCTATATACGTCGTGGTTTTCCAATTTTATTTTATCTTTTGGATTTCCAAGTAGTTTACCTATGGTTGTTTGTGGCTTATGAATTTTTTGTATTGTATTTGTAAAAAATCATACCACGAGAAAAGTCCAGCAGATGCCCTAAACTCTACGATTTACCAAAAATACACAAACCAGGGGTGCTCATCAGACCTATTGTTAGTGCTGTTAATTCGCCTTTACAAAAACTAGAAAAATACCTTGCAAATATTATGCAACTGACTGGAAAAAACTGACTCATATGTAAAAAATTCAGAGCATTTTACCCGAATTATACAAGACGTCATTCTTGAAAAAGACGACACCATAGCAAACTAGATGTTAAATCGTTGTATCCTAGCATTCCCATCGACGAAGTACTGGACAAGATTGCAATGAACGAGGATTTTTCGGCCCATATAATACAACTGTCAGAGCATTCGTCTTAAAAATACTTATTTCTCATTTAAATGCACAAACAAATAGACGGAGCTCCAACGGGATCCTCACTATCACCAGTGATGGCCAATCTATTTATCATATACTTTGAGAAAGAAGCTCTTGAGAAAGCAAATCTGAAGCCCAAAATTTGGCTCCTTTATGTGGATGACATATTTATTATATGGCAGCATGGTAATGCAGAACTTGACAACTTTTTAACTCACGTAAATTCAATACATCCTAAAATAATAATAAAAAATTTACGCTATATTTAGAGGAAAACAACAAACTCCCATTTATAAACCAAAAACCACAGAAAACCAAGCGGCATTAGTCCAACAACAACGTCCCGAAAATATAAACAATGACGCACGACCATTTAGATATAACCCTCGGCCGAGGGTGGTGGTATAAAAGGAAGTTCCGCTGTCCCTAACACTTTCAGTCTTCAATCGGACCAGAAACAGAGAGCTTCGAAAATGCCAAATGCGATTTTGGCGAAACGTCAGCAAAATTGTTCTTTTCAGAACGAGAGTGATGAACGGATGTACACCCGGAATGAAAACACACACAGATATATATATATATAAATATATATATATATATATATATATATATATATATATATATATATATATATATATATATCTTGCTATATCTTGTTGTATATCATATATGATTTTAGGAAAAATGTATAACTACTAGTTTTAGAATTATGCTTCGGTCTTTGTTCTCAAGAACGTCTTTGTATGTATTTTTACTCATTATATAAAGAATTTCCAAATATTAATAATGTCATTTGGTCCACGTAATTATTGATTAGGGTTTTGAGTGAAAATAGGAAGTTGTACTGTGTAGTGGGTGGTTAATATCTTCTAAGTCTCTATGAGGTCTCTTCTCTGTCTTCGGGTGGTTTCAATTTCAGGGCTGCCAATCTCTGTTCGTATGTCAGCTGTCTCAGTTCCGGTGGAATCTTTGTGACTCTTCTTTGCACCCTCTCCACATCCTTGATGAAATAGGGGCTCCAGACACTGTTGGCATATTCCAAAATTGACCTAACGTGGCTTTTGTAGAGTTTAAGTATTATTTGAGAGCTTTTGTCAATGAATGCCTGGTTTATAAGGGCTAATTAATTGCCTTTTTAACAGTTGCTGAAATGTGTTGTTCCCATTTTAGGTCTGAAGATATTCGCACACCCAGATCCTTCTGTGTAGATACCTTTTTCAAATTACTTCCATTTAAGTTCCAATCCTTCATAGGGTTATTTGGTCCAATATAAGCTGTCAGGTTCTTGCCCAGTCCTCGAGAATGCTAAGGTCCTGCTGCAATGTGCAATTGGGAGAAAGGGTGTCACTGATTTTTTTACCTTGATTTTTTAAACATTTTACTTGGCCATTTTTTTTCGCCATCTTGAATTAATTCTAGAATTTTACCAGTTTATATCTATATCACACTTAAGGTTTGCATACATTTTGAAATTAAAAAGTAAATAGTTTTTAAACTAAGTATATAAATTTTTGGGCAAAATTTAAAGTAAATTTTAAGGATTTAAAATCGGCAAATTTCCAGGGTATACTCAGCTTCCAGTATCAATTTAATTGGGACGAGCTATTGTATGATATATCATTTTAGACCAAATGTTAAATGTATTTTATGAAATCCTGTATTTGACAATTGAAATTTTTGTTCCTCTCAAAAAGTTCTCATTTCAAAACTTTCCAAGGTGGCTTTCTCCTTGCAAGAGGTTTTTACACATTATTTTCAATTTGTCCCTAGCCTCGGGATTATTTCCGGATTTTTAAAAAGCGAGCTTTGTAACCCCAATCTTTAAATCAGGTGATAGAGCTAACGTCCTAAATTATAGATCCATAAGCATACAAGTCTTATTCCAAAGCTTTTTGAGAGCTTTGTTTCTGATTTTTTATCTTCAACACTGTAGAGGCTTCTTATTGACCAGCAGTTTGGTTTTAGGTCAGGCAGGTCCGCAGAGTTAAATCTCTTGTACTATTCAGGCTTTCTGGAGCGTGCCTGTAAGAATGAATACCAAGTTCACGCCTTGTATACCCATTTCTCCAAGGCATTCGACATGGTGAATCATAAGATGCTTATTCACAAGCTTGACACTTTAAGCTGGCATGGTTCTCTGCTTTCTTGGTTGTCCAGTTACTTGCAGGATTGAACCCAGATTATGAGAATACTAATTGTGACTCCAAATCCCAGCCAGTTCCTGTTATCCACACCTCGGGCCACTAATATATTCATAAACAACCTTGAGGACTGATGTTTACAACATGTCTATTTTCAACTATAAATTATACGACTATTTAACCCTTTCGCTGCAGAGACCACACATGTGCGTCTTCTTGCAACTCTATAATGCGCGTAGGACGCGCAAGAGCGTCGTACGTTTACACACATTTCCAATGCTAGATTGGGTTTCGCATTTTTAGGAAGTCTCTGAACTTTTAACCGCATATAATACAACAATTGAACTTACGAAAATCAATACTTGTTTACGGATTTGTTGCTTTGTAGTTAATTCAGCTTAAGACCATAGTAACCGAAAAGCATAATGTTTTTTCGTTACTTTTTCTTTTTGAGTAACCAGTTGTATTCTCTTTTTTTACCTTTTTTGTACTGTGTTGTTAACACAACTCGAGTCCTATAAATAAGCGATATATACTCAAACGCATAAGTGCGTTTTCCGCATAGTGGTAAAGATTTGTAAAAATGTGGGGAAGACGCACATGTGCGTTTTACAAAAAACAAACAACTGGAACCTTTTTTTATAGTTAATTTGTAATAAATAAAGTTATATTCAGAAATATTCTAGTTTGCATTGAATATTTTAGATTCACACATAATAATACAGCCAATTTCGCCCACTGTGAAAGGGTTAAAGAGGCACCTAGATGTACTTAGGTACATCTGTATGTGTCCTAAATAAATAATATCTACTAATGACTAAACTAATCTAATTAATATTTGATTGCACCATCATTAATTGATTGATTATTTTAAGAGAAAGAGAAAAATATCCCTATCAACTAGTGTAGTAAAGACAATAATTTAACTAACCCCTATGCTATATCTCTAACAAATGTTTGATAATTATCTATAACAAAATTCCTAGCATGTTTGGAAATATAATATTTCCCATTTCTCTAACTGTGGAATTAAATTAAGAAACTTTGGAGCTAAGTAACCTAAAAAATTTAAATTTATTGTTTTTTTATTTATTGGTAACATTAAATGCCCACCCACGTTACTTCTAGTTATGTATTGGTGGTTTATAGTATTTTTCAGTTTTTCCTTTTTGTAAAAATAAGTACAAACTGAAATGATGTATAATAATATGTATCACGAATTTCTGTATTATATAACTCCTTCTGTGGGTATAGTCAGTCTTTCTTAAACATAACTTTTAATATTGAATCATGCGTTAATATACTTGTATCAGCTGTAATACAGTTCAAACTCAATCTCAAACTTGCAATAACACAAACTCATTTATAGAGTATGGTTCACAATTAATTAGAAACATATATATTTTTCTTTTAAACAAAATATCTATATTTGTATTTATCGAATACAAAACATTTGTATTCGGTAAATACAAATGTTTTTGTATTTATCGAATTAATATGATCAGCAACTAGGTTATAGAGTCTAATAGCCATGTAATGGAATCTCTTTCTGTGACTGAAAGTCTAGGGATAGGATACATAAAAAAGTGGTGTCTATAACTGTGATTATTAGAGCACAACATAAAATCATTACTATTGCGGTATATATAGAGTAAGCATTTATATATAAAAACACCATATACTTGAATCCATTGTTCTCACTTTTAAAACTATTCTTATGGCCCTTTTCTGTAGCAGAAACACTCTATTCAGATGTACTATTTCCACTGAACAATTTTTTGCAGGAATATGAAGTGCATAACAGGTACATGCTAGTTTAACACATGTTTCATTTATATAATCGTCAAATTTTAGCCTATTATCCAAATTTACTCCTGACATTATACAACAGTTGTTATTTATTTTGATTTTACTATTAATCAGGATACTGTCATGGGGCTCTACACATGAAGGAATCGTATTAAAGATAATAATGTCATGCCATATCATCGCATAAGATATTATTTTAACATCTATATTTAGGTTAAGCAGCGAGTTTATGTATGTTATAAAAAGGACCAGCCCTAATACTGTACCTTAAGGAACTCCTATTTTCATTTTCATGGGGTAACTAATAGTTTGTTTATTCTAAGTTATTTTTTCTGTCAGTGAGGTAGCTGGAAAAGAGTGCCAATACTGTTCTCCTAACCCCATATTGTGCCAAAGTATCTATACATCTATGTCACAACACAGCCAACATTTACATTGAAAATCATTGTCTTTCAATGACAAGGGACCAGTTTAATTACTATGCAGAAATGACAGGGAAATTTATAATTGGGAACAAAAGGAACTCAAACTCAAAATATGCTTTATTGTCTATAAACATAACAAAAACTTGAAATTAGTCTATAAAATAAAAGCAAAAAGGGCTGCAAACACAAAAGATACAGCCTTAAACAAATAAAAGCTTAATAACTAGTAAATAAGAACTAACAAAAAATAACTAACATAAACAAATAAGAACATTAATACAAATAAAAAACAAGCAACACAATATAGAACAAACAATTCATACCTTTTATCAACAAAAAAACGGAAACAGTTACTAATTCAAATAAAATCAAAATTATCACCTAGGTACTCTTCCAGTCGATAATATGCTTTAGTAATAAGCAATTTTTAAACTTTTTTTCTAAAAACAGAGTACATTCTGAGATTGCGAAGCTCAACTGGCAGTTTGTTGAATAATTTATTACTATTGTAAAATATAGAGTTTTTTGTTAATGCCGAGGAAGGGATTGATAGACTGATATAAGAACTGCGGGTCATTATAGATGGTGTGGAATGAATTTGTGTAGAAAATTTTTTATGCATGCATATATATATATATATATATATATATATATATATATATATATATATATATATATATATATATATATATATATATATATATATATATATATATATATATATATATATATATATATATATATATATATATATATATATATATCAATCAATCAATCAGTATGTTTATTAAAGAAGCCAATATACATTGGATTTAACATGTCCTAAACAAATTATAAATAATGTAAAATAGTAAAGTATCAAATCAACCATCCAAAAATTCCTTTACAGAGTAATACGTTCTCTCCACTAGAAAGGCAATAAGTTTCTTCTTGAACTGTCTTATTGGGAGACTTCTCAAGTTTTGGGGAAGGTGGTTATAGACTGCGGTGCAAAGATACTTTGGACCCTTTTTATATACAGTCAGGCGGTGCGACTCAATCAGGATATTTGTTTTAAACCTGGTGTTATGTTCATGGGCAGCATTTGTGTGGAAGAGATGAGAATGCTTCTTCACAAACATCGCTGCCTCTAGTATGGCCATTGATAGGAAGGTCAGGATTCGATTTTTCTGGAAAGAGCTCCTGCAGCTTTCTCGTGGCGCTAGTTCGAATATTAATCGGATCAAACGTTTTTGAAGAACGAATATCCTTTCCCATTCGGTAGATTGGCACCAGAATATAATTAAGTATTTTAAATGGGGATAAGCTAGAGCATGTTGGTTAGTTGACTCATATCAAAAATTCTTTTTAGATTTCGTATTGCGAAATAAGCGGAATTCAATCTAGATGCGACGTGATTTATGTGAGTCAACCAATCTAAATGCTCATCTAACATACATCCCAGAAACTTCAGTGATGGCTCTTTGGCAATCTTTTCCCCATTGAGGACCAGCTCCAGATCCTGAGTCTCTTTCTTTTTATGGAAAATGAGATAACTTGTCTTGAATGAGTTGATGACCAACCGGTTTTTTCGACACCAATGTTGAAAGATATTTAGTATGTCTCTTGCAATGCTTTGGAGTTCTACAATAGAGGAAGCCGCAACGACTATGCTCGTATCGTCTGCGAATAGGATTAACTGAGATCTTTCAAACTTCAGGTATTTATCGAGATCATTTATAAAGGCTATAAACAATAGCGGTGATAAAGCAGAGCCCTGTGGGACTCCCAGCGGGCACAGTCTTGGTGAAGAGGTCTCGCTCTCAAGCCTAATCACCATTTCACGTTCTGTGAGGTAAGATTGCACCCACTCATTACATGGGCCACGGATGCCCATAGCTTTAAGCTTCGACACCAAATACCCAGGGGCCACACAATCGAAAGCCCTTGTTAAGTCAAAAAATAGGCCCAACACCAGCCCCGAACTATCTAACTCCCGGTACACCAGGTCAAGAAGTGCAAATGCTGCAGTTGAGGTGTCAAAGTTTTGTCTGAAACCGTGTTGACATGGACTTAAAGCTTTGTTGGTTTCCCAGAATTTAGAGATTCTGGATTTTATAATTTTTTCGAACAGTTTGCTAAAGGAAGAAATCACGGACACGGGTCGGTAATTTTGCATAAGCTGGGGATTGTCCTTTTTGTAAATCGGCACTATACAAGAATATTTGAGTTTACTTGGGAAGTTACCAGTTTTAACAGAAGTGTTGAAAAAGTAAGTCAATGCTGCAGCAATAGTATCAATACAATTTTTTATGGCTGAGACTGGTACTTCGTCTAAGCCGCTTGAGTGTTTGCATGGCATTGAATTTAGTGTTTCCTTGATTTCCAGCTCTGTGATATTCCAAAAGTAAAATGACTGCTGTAAACTAGTTGGCATTGTACATTGTTCATTGTGATTCAGATTATGGGAATCTAGAGTCTTCTCAGCAATTGAAGCAAAGTATTCGCAGAAAGACTCCCGAACCACATGCACTTCATCACATAACTGACCATCAATTATTAGGGAGGTTGATATATATATATATATATATATATATATATATATATATATATATATATATATAAATATTTATAATTTTCTTGGGTATAGGTCCGAAAAAAAAACTATATCAGGTACACTCAGTGAACGTGATTTTGCCAAAGAGCAAGTTGCAAACAGTATGTTGTTGTGGTCGTCTTCTTTGTTATATGTCAAGTAGTTCTTAAAATATGTGAAATTTGTTCCTTATAAAATTTTATAATTATAATGGATTACTTACGTTTCATGTATGTAAATAGAAATTTCATGTATATAAAATAAAATGTACAAAAACAAACTATTTGCATCAAGCAAACGGCTTTTATTATGACTTTAAATCAGCCAATTTTGGTCTCATTAATAACTTTTTTCTTTCATATGACTGGATGACAATTTTAAATAGTGAATTAGAGATAACAATTGACAATTTTTACTCTGTTGTATACCATTGTTTTGATCTGTTTGTACCTGTGAAACCGTGTCTTTCAAATAGTAGATTTCCAGTCTGGTTTTCACATGAACTTAAAACTTCAACATTTGAGAAAAAAAATAGCTCACAAAAAGTACAGGCAAACAAAAAGTGATGCTGATTATAATTCCTTTTCTTTATCGCGCAGACAATGTTCATCATTAACAAAACAACATTATAATTATTATATATCAAATGTGGAAAGTGCGATTAATGGAAATCCCAAATATTTTTGGAACTTCATTCGATCTCAGACCAATCATGGTTCTATTCCCGGAGAAATGAATTTGGATTCCAAAAAGGCTGACAATGGCACAGATATAGCAAATCTTTTTGCCCATTTTTTTGTATCAGTCTATAATCCAAAAACAAACAGCAATATAAGTATCTCCCTGACAGATGTGGGGTAGTTAATTTCATATGTAATTGCTTTGAAGATGGCTGTGAAACTCACACAATATACACGGATTTTAGTAAGGCATTTGATAAGGTTAACCATGCTATACTGCTCTCAAAACTAGCCAGTTATGGAATCTCAGGAAACCTATTCTCGTGGATTGCTTCATATCTGTCAAATAGAAAATAGCAGGTTGAATTTGATGGTCATTTGTCTGCAAAGTTTAACGTAACATCTATATATATATATATATATATATATATATATATATATATATATATATATATATATATAATCCTATACTCAAGAAAGAAGTCCAATTAATTATATATATATATATATATATATATATATATATATATATATATATATATATATATATATGTTCGTCATAGATTTTTCGTTATTAAAAAATGAAGAAAGTTGGTTTAAAAATATTATTGACGTAGTAATATTTTAAAAATAACATAAGCAGGGTGATAGTTTTATAAAATCATTTTCTAAATTTAACTTACTTAGCATTAAAAATTTTCAGAGTATTTATTTGTTGCTTTCTGTTATCGATTTCTGATTTAAAGAAACGTGATAACATTACACACCTTTACTTAATTCTTTCTAAAGTTACTCGGAACATAAGATCTTATTAGAATACCATTAACTCGGTCACTACATACGTTTATAACATTTACAAACTTTACAATACTTGTTATTGTTTTTTTTCATTTCAGATTTCAGGGTTTGAATTGAAAGAGAAATGACAATCATGATTCATGAATCGCGCCACATCACATGACTAGTTCTTTATTTCTGTCTTTTATGGTTGTTGACTTCCATTCTTTCTTGATATGATTTGCCAGCTCATTCAGGAAGCGTCTAGGAAGTGTCTGATTTGTAATCATTCCCCAGTTACTGTTTTATGGCGCTATGAGTACTATATTGCTTTTTGGTTTTATCTTAGAGGTGTTACGAAATACTTGTCACAGGTATTCTGTAACAGGTATGACTGTATGAGCTAGGAACAGCTACAGTACAGTTACCTACCTATTTTTACCAGCTTGGCGAGACGCGCCATAGACATTACTTGTTCATTGTTTCAAACGACGATGCAAATTACTATTAACTGAACGAATAAGCGCTTCAACTTTTTTTCGGGGAACGTTTTTCTACCTCTTCTTTATGTATGAAGGGGTAGCGGTAGGACTTCTTATATACTGGTATCTCATCTGATGTTTTAATCCGGTATTTTATTTTACTAGTAAAGGTTAATAGGTCATTTTCATTATAAAATATATCTGAATATTCGTAATTGATTCTGAGAGGTATAATGTTACGGGTTCGCACGTGTTATTTAACACCGTTGTTAGTTCAAAGCCTTTTCTCGCAACTGATAAAGACTCCGGTATCTCGCAGTTATGTAATTTTTGATGAGCTATGATTACATCACCATTTTTTAAGGAAGTTTTAATTTTTATAACTTGCTCTACCCGAGGCGGAATCGTTGTATTATTTGGTTTTGAATTTTGTGAAACTGCAATGTAAATGCGCGCATTAGGCGTTTCTAGGAATCCCTTATGAAAGTCAAGGTTGGCTTGCAAAAGCTTAAGATTATCGAGTCCCAGGAGACTGTCAAATACATAAAAAGATAAAATTTCATATTTTTGTTTTCGGGTAAATTAAATGATGAAGGTATAAGAGCACTGTACTGATGAGGAGATTTTTGAAAAATTGTCGAAACTAACAAGAGGTCATTAGTTATACAATTGGGATATCATTTTTTGCCAATATTTGGGTCGATAAAAGATCTAGTCGAACCTGAGTCTATTAATATTTTTAGGTTTGTTTCCGGGAATACGATATAGGATAGTTCGCTAGAATTAGACATATTAAAAGTAATAAAAATTACTTCAGTCTTTAAATCATTTTTTCTTGTTGAGATGGGTCTCGAAAACTTTCATTACTCTCGGATGCTTCTTCATAAGAATATTGTTGAGGTAGGGTATGGTCAGTAAGAGACGTATATATGTCAGATGGCCTTTTTGTTTCCTTATATTCATTATTTACGTAAGGATAGTAAACTAGTTTTAAAGACTGATGTTTGTATGCCTGACATAGGCGTGGGTGTTTGTAACGGTTTTTGTTGGTCCGGTCTAAAAACGTTTGGTTTGTTGCCAGATTTGCCGAAAACTTGAGAATTCGTAAAATATTTTGATTGGGGCCTATTTGGATTCGGTCTAACAGGTATAGGTTGTGTTGGGAAGCTGGGTTTAAAAGCATTGTTTGGTGTTTCTGAAATATAAAAATGACTTGGATTTACTACGAAATTAGGTTGAAAGGAATTATAATTATGTTATGTAGGCTTAAAATTATTATTTTTTGTAATTGCTGGACTAAATTTCGTTTGATTTTCAAAATAGTGTATATTGTATCCTTGACTAACAAATTGTAATGATTGCATTAAATTATCTGGCCGCATAGACCTTATGGTTGTTCCAAGCGGCTCTTTTAACCCTGATAAAAATGTCTTAAGAGCAAGGTCGTTATATAGTTCGGGTTTTAAATGTTTTGCTGAAATAGTTGTTTCATGAGAGCCTGTATAAGAGCATAACAGATTTTAAATGTGTAATACTCTATCATAAAAATCATCAGGCTTTTCATTCGGTAATTGCTTTATCATAACCAAATCTCTATTTAGACAACCTTGATCCCCATAATTTGCAAAGTTACGACTTAGAGTGTCCTTCAGATTATCCCACGTACCAACGTTTTAAATATTTACAACTAATTTAGCTTGGCCAGTAAATTTACCTATTATCGAGTTCAATAAATACATATTTTGAAAATTCTGTGTATTATCTTTATCATAAAAGGCATCGATAAGTTATTGGCAAGTTGAAATATACCTATTTAAATCATTAAGGTTTCCATCTAAAACAGGAACACAATTTAGGTATGGCTTAAATTGGGTCGTATTGCTTATAAATGAATTATTAACCGTTTGATTATTAATATCAGAATTTGTAGAACCTAAACTTTCGCTAATATGTTTATATTTATAATTGTGTATATTTGAGTTTATTTCTAAGTTTAATGCTTCTAATTTGTATTAGAAACAGAGTCAGCTGAAGGCGTCGAAATTTTTAAATGTTGTAATTCGAAATCAATATTTTCAATAGACATCAAATCAATTACAATAAAACTAGAAGATCAACTCTGGTCATTTATAGAAGGCAAGCTTTGGTTGGGCCAAGTCCTTCCCCAAATCTTGGTCCTTGCGAAGACAGGCGATTCTGGTCCTATCTTTTGATGACCGGCTGATCCACAGTAATCTGCAGTTCTGCGATAGATTGGAAAGTTTCTATGTCCGGAAAATTCCAATCTGCTTCAAGCACCTCCGACAACGTCACAACACTTAGTTCTTTTTCGGTTAATTCGACTAAAACGAAAAAATCAATATAATCGGTATGTAGCGGTTCCCGAAAATCCGTTCCGACTGCACCAGTTAACTAAGAAAACCGACGGTTTCTCTTTTTAAACAAATTTATTTATTTTTTAGCAGTTCTTGGAAATGGATTGTGACATAACACGTTAAAAAATCACGAAAATCGGCGGGAAAGAGCTGTAGTAAAAAGTTACCGGTATTTCCATTATTTTAAGCCCTAGGGGGATGAGACTGTAGCTAGAAGCTTAACAAAAATTATCTTTTACACCAGAGTGGCAAATGGGCGTAAACTAGTGTAATTATTATTAAATAAGCCGCCGAAGCCAGATGTTAATATGACAACTTCGGTATTTTGGGCTTCTGGTCTACCTTCTCGTGAGTTTGCCAAGTGCACGTCAAACGTCAATGATATTACATACTGTCAATTTGTCAATTTTAATTAAGTTGATAAATACTAACTTTTGATACTTATTTGTTGATGGCGACCACTCAAAGAGCTTTTACACATAAATTAACAAAGTAAATTATTTAATAATTGATTTTATGTAATTGTTTTATTTTGTTTATTTTAGGCAACATGCTGCTGATGTGCGTAAGACGGTGTCGAGTAACAAAACCGGGTTGATTTCTCCTTCATCTAGTTCTGTAAGTAACATTTCTTTCGTGTCAGATATTTGGGCTGATATGCGGACTTAATGATACTTTAATTCGTTTATACGTACATGAATTATATTCCATATAAATAAGGTTTTATGATATGAATGATATGATTTCCAGAAAGGATAAATCTGATTTGTAGATTGACACATACCTACACAAGAAGAATGGCCTTCCTAACATAGCACAGAAGTATCGATAAGTTAAATGAGAGCTGCTTGCAATATTTGACTGCAGTTAAGCAAACCTTTCTCTAGAATTAAGTATGTATATATATATATATATATATATATATATATATATATATATATATATATATAGTTATATACTATATATATAGTTATATATATATATATATATATTTATATATATATATATATTATATATATATATATATATATATATATATATATATATATATATATATATATATATATATATATATATATATATATATATATATATATATATATATATATATATATATATATATATATATATATATATATATATATATATATATATATATTTGTATTATAAAGTGGCTTGTGCCAAATATGTCGAACACTGAAAATATTTCTTTTTATATTAGTTTCAATTCCAATACTTATTACAGCTATTATATATAATTTATTTATCATTATGTAATTTAATCCCAATGAAAAAATTTGGGTCATATTATTCCATTACAGTAGAGACAACAAATAATTTAAGAAACTGACTCCCCATTGGTCGTCCGAGCACATCTCAGAGCTGCCTTGCTGCTGATATGCCAATATATTGGAAAAGGTTACTCAAGGTTATGCCATGCTTCCAGACAGCTTTTGTTAAAATAAATATAAACAGGGCTAGCTGATCGTGAGGCTTGGAATAGTTTTTTAGTAAATATTTCTCTACAAAATTAATAAAATCCATGGCAGTCTGTTTTACCTACTTTTTAATTTAAAAATATGTACAGGGTGTTCCAGCGAGGACTGAACAGGGACCTATTTTCGACCTTCCTTGTATTTTGGAAAAATTCAAAATAGCCAATCGATGTATTTTTTCTTGTAGAATCCAAAAATGTCATCGAAAAAATATTTGAACCAGAAACAAAAGAGTTACGCTATACATCAGGTGTTTTTTAAATGGAATGTATCGTTTTTTATACGATTTTTGGAAAGAGTGATTTTTTTTATGTCCGTTCTGATTAAAAGATTTGATTTTGCGATAGCTGTTTATATTACATTTTAATGTTTTACAAACTAAAATTTTAGCTTCACCTGTTTAAAATATACGATAGGTTGGTATAGGTGATCAAGGTAAAATGACGTTTGAATGCTTTGTCAATAAAAATTGACATTATTTTAATTATTGTCGAAGTCTTCACCTAAAAAATATATATTTGACTCTGATCGAAATGAAATACTCTTTGGACGAGAGACTACAGATTGTTATGCTATATTACAAGTGCCAAGAAAATGCAAGAGAAGCAAGAAGAAGATTTATTGCAAATTTTCATAGAAATATATCCATCAATACAATTCTAAGGATAAAAAACCTATTTGAGGAAAATAAAACTTTACATGATAGAAAAAGAAATATACAAAGAAGAAGAAATCGAGACCAGGCCATTATAAATTATTTTCAAGTTAATCCAACCAAATCTATTTCGGATGCAGTTCGGGAAGTTCAGCACGGTGGCGGTGTAAGGCGCAGAAGAGTTACCCGAGGACTGTTCACAGGACTCTGAAAATTCATAAATTTAGGCCTTTTCGTATCCTTCCACTTCAGCACCTAACACCGGCACAAAAAGAACTTCGCTTCCAATTTGTTTCTCAAATGGTAATTCGGCAAGAAAACGAAGACCCTGATTTATTCAAAAATATTGTGTGGACCGACGAAGCTACTTTCACAACATGGGGAGTATTCAACAGACATAATAGTCACCACTGGGCCGTTGAAAATCCAAAAAAGTTCCAGACTATTAAATTTCAAAGGAGGAATTCTATTCATGTTTAGTGTGGGATAAAAAACAATAAAATTTTGGGACCAATATTTTTTAACGGGACTTTAAATGGGCAGAATATCAGAATTTAATTTGGCAACATGATGGGGCACCTCCTCATGCCATGCATGATGTGGTTCAATTTTTAAATCGGCGCCATAATGAATGGATAGGGCGAAATGGAACATATGCTTGGCCGCCCAATAGCCCCGACCTCTCAGTTTTGGATACATTTCTTTGGGGCCATTTGAAGAACGTCGTATACAGACAACGAAACGAAAATATTCAAGAGATCATGGGAAAAATTGTCGATGAAATAAACCGCCTTAACCAGGAAAATCATATTGTAACAGCAAGTTTAGAAAAGCTACAAAGGGGTTATCGATGTTGTTTCGAGAAAAACGGCGGTCACATTGAAAACTTATGTTATTAGTAGTTTTATTTTATTATTTAATAATTATTTTTTATTGAATTTCTTTTTCTATCATGTAAAGTTTTATTTTCCTCAAATAGGTTTTTTATCCTTTAGAATTGTATTGATGGATATATTTCTATGAAAATTTGCAATAAATCTTCTTCTTGCTTCTCTTGCATTTTCTTGGCACTTGTAAAATAGCATAACAATCTGTAGTCTCTCGTCCAAAGAGTATTTCATTTCGATCAAAGTCAAATATATATTTTTTAGGTGAAGACTTCGACAATAATTAAAATAATGTCAATTTTTATTGACAAAGCATTCAAACGTCATTTTACCTTGATCACCTATACCAACCTATCGTATATTTTAAACAGGTGAAGCTAAAATTTTAGTTTGTAAAACATTAAAATGTAATATAAACAGCTATCGCAAAATCAAATCTTTTAATCAGAACGGACATAAAAAAAATCACTCTTTCCAAAAATCGTATAAAATAAAAAATACATTCCATTTAAAAAACACCTGATGCATAGCGTAACTCTTTTGTTTCTGGTTCAAATATTTTTTCGATGACATTTTTGGATTCTACAAGAAAAAATACATCGATTGGCTATTTTGAATTTTTCCAAAATACAAGGAAGGTCGAAAATAGGTCCCTGTTCAGTCCTCGCTGGAACACCCATACATAATAATAATTATTTAAATAAAATTATGTATAATAATATTAAATCAAGAAACTAATTAGGAAAAATTTTAAATTTGTAAGGACAGTCATCTCAAAATAAATTTTTAATTCCTCAAATTGTTATTATGTGTCATAATTTGAATTAATTTTTAACAAAAATAATTTTTCTTTGCATAATTATTCTGATACTATATTTTTTTGTCATTAAAAAGTTCCTAAAATGGCTTGCCATAAAAATGGGCATTTTGAAAACCTCTTTTAGTGTTTTTTCGCATGATGGAAACCTTTGCAACCATAAAAGGAAGAAGTATGGACTTCATATATGTATAGGTACAACCTCTGGAGGTGAGCGCGGGCGTACTGCAGGGCTCTGTGTTGGGACCATTATTGTTTTTGCTCTATATTAATGATTTACCATCACTTAGGATTAGAGGTTCCTTCACAATTTTTGCGGACGACACAACCATATCATGGCATGACCGATGTGTTGACAGGTTACACGGGGATATGGCTGAGGATCTGATAGAAATAAAAAAATGGTGTGACGCGAACTTGTTGGCCCTAAACATATCCAAGACAAATCTTCTGAGTTTTAAGTGTACCCTCAGTGATGTAGCTCTGTGTGATCAGTTGGTGAGCACTGTCCTGGCAGCAAGGTTTTTAGGACTTCATATTGACAGCCAACTGAAATTTGAACAACATATAATGAACATTTCAAAAAAGATTTCCTCAGGATGCTATTCTATTAGGGTTATTTCTAGAGAACTAGATCCTGGTAGAACAAGGAACACGTATTTTACCCTTATTGAAAGCCACCTCAGACATGGTATAGCTTTCTGGGGATCTTGCTCACAAACGCTGTTCAACTCTGTTTTTATCTTACAGAAAAGAGCAGTAAGATACTTGTGCAAGGCTGGATGTAGAGATACCTGTAGACCTTTATTTGTCCAACAAAAAATATTGAACCTGCCAAGCATTTTTATCTTTGAAACGGTCTCATTGATGTTTAAAAAGTTTAAGAGTGAAATTAACTCCCATGTCTCGGCTTACAATACCCGAAATACAAATTCTTTTCATCTGCCAATACCATCCAGTACATTAACCCAATATTTTATAATAGTAAAAAACTTTTTAATAAACTGCCTTTACCGATTCGACAGATAACCTGTTATAAAAAACTCCGGAGAGTGGTTAAAAAGTATTGGTTGGGAAAGCCTACTATATGGTAAATGAATTTTATTCAGACAATTGTATGTAGTTCATCTTTTTATGTTCTATCTGTCACAATTGACCATAACTGCGAATGTGTTTTATACTTTGTATTATAGTCCCTCTATTTTTTTTGTATTTGTATTTTAATTGATATTTTAAATATTTATTATTAAATGTATGGTATTGTTGGCCTAATTTTGTATTAGTTATTTACAGCTTAAACAAATTTTTAATTTTATTACTTAGATTTTTATTAGTGTTTTAATGTGCTTTGTTCATGAGATGTGTAAATCTTCTAACAACAAAGCTTATTTGATTTGATACATATAGAATATTTTAATATATCTTATATATATATATATATATATATATATATATATATATATATATATATATATATATATATATATATATATATATAATAATAATAATAATTTTTAGATAAATTCTATGAGTATTTTTTGTAAATAGTCCTAGATTCAATAAACGGCAAGAACTTTAAGAACTAGCTATATGGGGTAATTTATAGTTTATTATAATTTTATATTTTGGCACTATCTCTCTAAACTGGCACAAGCCGCCACTGATATAATGCCCTTCACAATCAATAATTTAATTTTTAGTTAGACCCTTTAGAATCCCCCCTCTTCAATTATTGGTATTTTTTTGTGAATATGTACTGCCAATGATCTGTTTCATAACCAAAATAATTTTACACTAATCAAAGTTATTTGTCTGGAAATAATCGAATTGAAGAAAATTAATGGTTTTAGGAACAAACAGCAAATTGCTTTATAAAGATGAAAATAAAGGCCCCCAATAAAATGATTTTGTTAGGAATTAGAAAAAATCATTATCGGCAAAAAGTTTAATAATTTTTTGTTAAAACCGGCTTCACAAAAAGTGTAAGAGATCTGGTTTAAGTAGTGGTAGTATTTCAATGTATGCTGTGAAGTAAAATTTAGAACAGACATGTGTTATCTTATGTACGTGACAAACACTGAGCACTTAATTCCCAGCAACATAAAACACTTCTGGTCATTTGTTAAAAACCTCAAATCCAACTCTTGTCTTCCAAGCAAAATGACCTACAATGGCATGGATAGTAATACCATGGATGATATCTTTACCATGTTTTCTTGTCACTTTCAAGTCTGCTATTCTAATTACACTGACGCCGACCTCTCGAACATACAGCCAGTAAAGTTTGCCACCAACTTATCAATGCATAGTTTTACCATCTCAATGTGTCAGAAAAAGCGGGTCCTGTTGGCTTGTCTCCACTTTTCGTTAAAAATTGCTGCCAGTCACTTGCAGGTCCATTATGTAAAGTGTTTCAGAAATCTCTAGACTATGGTCACTTTCCAGCAATTTGGAAAAATTCCAGCCTCCAACCTCTTTTTAAGTCAGGTGATAGAGCAAATATTGAAAATTACTGTGGATTATTGATTCTTTCATGTATTCTAAAGTTGTTGGAAACCATCATAACAGATGAGATTTTCAATACTTTTAAAAACTACATCATTTCCGAACAGCATCGATTTTACAGACGCGGAAGATCAACAGAGACGGCAGCAATCCATCTAACTCAATTTATACATCACGAGCTAGAGGCCAAAAAAATTGTCATAGCGCTCTTCTTTGATTTGTCCCGCGCAATCGACACCTTAAGTCTCAAATTCATTACAGAAAAACTGCTTTGTGCAGGAATTAGAGGAAATGCCCAATCTGTAATAATGAGGTTTCGATCACACTGTAGGCTGCAAGTCAAGATAGATGAAGAATATTCAAAAATCTACGAAATCAACATTGGAATAGCCCAGGCATCAGTGCTGGCCCCGCTTATCTTTCTCATCTTCATAAACGATCTGGCACTCCCTGGCCTCACAATAGAATTCGCAGATGACACTATAGCGACCATCTCGGCTGAATCATCGGAGGATGCGCAAGCCCAAGTGACAGATGTGTGCGCAAAAATGAACAAATGGTGCTGGAACATTCTTGGATAGCAAATTCAGTTGGCTTTCACAAATTGAGAGTGTCTGCTCCAAACTAAATAATTGTCATTTTGAAACTGCGACAATATCTCAATAAGAGCACTCTAAAAAACTTTTACTATGCTCTGGTCTACCCCCACCTAATGCATAATATAATTTTATGGGGACAATCAGTGCACATCCAGAGATTATTCGTTTTGCGAAAGAGAATAATTAGGTTGATTTATGGTGTAGAAACACGAGAATCCTGCAGTCCAGTTTTTAAAAGAGAAAAAATGCTCACACTAACATCAATATATTTAATGAAATGCTCAATATATGTCCATAACAATATAGAAAAATTCCGGCAGAACATGGAGAACCATGAGTACCTAACAAGGAAGAGAAACGCAATTGTGGTTCCAAAACACAACAGCACACTCTACCTTTTATGACTTAAGAGAATTCCTCACAGCACACACATAGCCCATTAGTATTTTATTATAGTCTACTCTACTTATCTGTTGTCTTGTTTAATGTCTTAAATGTTGTCAATCGTAACTTTCTTATGTGATTTTAATGAATATAAATTTTAGAAATTGTGTAGCTGTTGAAATTTCTGTAGGAAACAATTTCAAAATGTACTTATATTTGATTTTACTGCCTAATCGGTCTTTTTTATACTAGACTAAGTTAAATATAGGACATATCCAATGTCAATTTATTTGATCGATTATGAATAAATAAATAAACATTTCAAACATTTCATTTCAGACATTAACAATTTGTTCCCAAGGAGAGCAATGATGTTTGCTTGTGTATTAGTAATGATCTAAAAACTAAGGGTTCAAAAACTGCTTGTTTTTGAACCTTTCAAAATCATTGCATGTCCTTGTTGGTACTACAAAAATGCTATATCTTTGCAGTAGTCCTCCTATCCATGTTTGTGGAGTTCCAATTCCTACTGTACAATCCCCAAAAAATCTGGGGTAAAAAACATATATTTTTATTACACATATAATGCAATTTTACAATAAAAATTATTTTTTTAAAATAAAATCTTTTAAATGGCCGCCACGTTTTTCTGTTGAAGTCGTGACTGAAAATTTTCTGTAACTCGTAGCAGCATTTCCTGGTTTATCACTCTGACTTCTTGAGTAATGTTGGCTGTTATAGCTCTAACGGTTTGAGGCCTATTTTGGAAAACCCTAGCCTTCAAATATCTCCCTAAAAAAAATCAGGGCTTTCTTTGTTAATTAGCTAGTGCTGAAATACATATCTCTCAGAAAGTGGATCAT
Source organism: Kuschelorhynchus macadamiae (assembly GCA_030620095.1). Taxonomy (NCBI): domain Eukaryota; kingdom Metazoa; phylum Arthropoda; class Insecta; order Coleoptera; family Curculionidae; genus Kuschelorhynchus; species Kuschelorhynchus macadamiae. Next base: position 109,592 of record JAUTXW010005262.1, on the reverse strand, counting down.
ATGTTTCAGCCACGTTCAAAACTGAACCTCTGCGAGAAAACAAATATATTCCACTTTATTTATAGCTCAGTATTTGAGCTGTTTACTACAGCATTCGTTTTATGACTTTGTATGATTATAACAAGAATAGAAGGTTATTTAATTTAATAATTTAAATACAGAAAAATAAACGTAAAAAATAGATCTAACTAGCTAATATAGGAATACACATTTTTGGGCTTACTGGAAGATGTGCGCCTACTTTATGATCCCTTAATTGGATTAAGGGATTGGTACATATCAAATCAAATATGTAGTCATTTTAACTAATAATTTGTCAGCATATCTTTTTTAATAAAACATAAGATGTTACTAAGAGGTATACCCAAAAATAGCTTAATAATTAATATTTTTATGGCATTTAATTAATACATTATATTATTAAGTAGCTCATTTTAAATATATATATTGTTTTGAAATGATAAATCACAAAAATCGCCCCAAGACAACCAGGAAACGGTATTCTTGGTGCAAACTTATTTTACATTTTATAAGGTATTTCCAAGAAATCCTAAAAATTAATTAATAAAACTTCTCTAAGCTCACACACATGTTTAAAAAAAATGGCGTAGCGGATAAAAAATTGTTGAAATAGGCACTGTTATTAAAAAAATATATAAAACACAACTGGGCTTATTTACATATACACATAAACTTTGTTAAAGGAACACGAAACAAGGGGTGCTATTGGAGTCACTTAAAACTACTCTGATTAAATCTTTAGGTGAATGTCATCAGGTCTAACTAATGCAGAGAAAATGTTATATGACTTGTCATAAATACATAATTATTTTGTTTTCACAGATAAAATGCTATTGATGTAAATAAGTGGTTCAAAAAAATCAAAAATGCGTTTACACGACTTCAAAATGTATAAGGATCTTTTGAAATGTCTAAAGTATTTTAAAATGTGTACATATTACAACTTTTTAGTGTGCTGTGTTTGAGATAATGAATTATTATTAATATGTTATGGGACAAAATTGAATAGTACTTTATTTAAACACCAACTGAAGTACATTGTTCATTATCAACTAATAATGGAACAATGTGGGGGCATGCCTCCATGCTTTTACAGACATCTTTTATATGTAAAAATGTAGGAAACATGGTTTTGTAACAGTTATATGTATAAATTGAGGATGGAGCTTATAGCATTAAGTGGATATTAGGGATATGTATTCAAAGTGTGTCTTGTTTATGTTAGTTGACATGGTTGTTGATTTCTGGTTTTATTTAAAGGATGGTGTTAGATTATTTAGTACTAGTGTTTATATTGGTTTCATATTTAAGCAGACAAATTGATTCCTGCTCTAGAGTGGTTTTCATGACTCTTCCTCAACAACATTTGGACAGCCATGTTCTCAGTATGCCTTACTGGTGTAAAATATTTCAGGACGTTAGAGGTAGTTTTACGAAATAGTAATATTTTTCCTTTATAACTTTATTGGATTTTTTGTTTTCAGATATATGAATTTTTTGCTAAAAATTGATTTTTTTTTAATCACGACCTTGTATTTTTGTATTAGCTGTTCTTTCCAACTGTTCTTACTTTTTCCACATTATTTGTTATATATAGGATGTTCCTAAAAATTGCGGACAGACATTAAAAGCAAAACTTCCGTTTTTCTACGCAGTTTTGCAGGGGTTAAACTCTACTTGAAACACAGTGTATAAAATAATCATTATATGGCATGTCATTTAAAATTTTCTTGTTTAGGGTGTATTAGTCTGGGGACGGTTTCGGAATTTCTAAGCCATTATCTTTCTCAAAGAAGACACAGGGCGACTAAACATGCGCTTTTCTGGCTAATTAAAAAATCGGTCTTTGTTGCTTTATTACCTAAGTGGTCCCAAAACATCTAAAGTGTTTATTGAAACATCACTTGAATCTACAGGGGACTATACAGTAACATTTACGGAAAACAAAAGAATTGTAGTGATTTGGACCAGCCCTCATGCATTGATTATTAAAGATCCTACTCAACTAAGTTCGGTTAGACGCTGAATGAATTTCAGAAGAATAGCTTTCCATATATTCCGATTGGCATTCAATAAATCTTCCACATTCACAATATCATTGTCATGCTGCCTCAACAGCAATTTTCCAAAAATGCTCAGTTGGATTCAGATCTGGAGACCTTACAAATATTCCCACATACTTTTCTAAATAATATTTCCCAGCAATCTTCGTCTCTTATATAAAAAAAAGTTCAGTCTTATGAGTTTTTATAATTCCTCCCCATACATTCTTAACACCATCTTCAAATGATACACGAGTGTCTATATTCTCTACTCTATACACATCTACCCCATTTTTGGTATGTCCAGCAACATGTTGTCTTCTAGTGCAAAAACTTTTTCTTATAGTTTGAAATGATGCCTGTCCATCATTTACGGCTCTAAGTTGTGTCGCATTTAGCTAACGGACTTGGAAATACAGTTCTCTTCTCGCTCTGTGATATCTTTATAAGTATCTTCCTCTGCGTACATTATGTGCCACTCGTTCTGTCAAGAAGCTAAAAGTTGCTTCACTGTGAAGCCTGTACTGTAAAATATGTTTATTCACAATATTATATTTTGGACCAAAAAATAACTCCTATATTTGAACAGTTAGAAAAATGGGTAATTTAGAGAAGTTGTAGGGATTGTCGTGTAGTTTTAGGGTTGTAGTCAATTTAATTTTTCATAACAATTTCAGATGTTTACATATTAGTTTTATTATTCTATTCTATGATTATAATTAACAACAATTCTTTTCCCTTTCTTCCTCCTCAAGTTCGGGGCATTATTAGATATTTACTACTTCCGATGAAGAAAAATGAAAACTAAAAGAGAAATGTACAAACCGTTCTCTTCCAAGTCATTCTGTTTAGACTTTAGATTGGACATTCATTCAAAAAAACGAATTTAAATTTAAATTTTTGCGACATTCAAATTGGTAAAACTACATAACAATCCCTACAACTTTTCTTATTTAATAAAAATAAGTTAATTTTTTGTCTAAAATAAAATACTGTGGATAAAATTCATTTCATTCAATACTCAATACTCAATAATTTATTCATGCTAAGTACATAATACAATGTTTACACCCGTCAAAGAAAAGAATATAGTTAATACAATAAAATGTTGAAAAATAAAATTTACACATACATTTAACAGCTTTACAACAGATTAAAATTATAGTTAAGAAATTCGTTAAAAGAATAAAAAGCGTTCCTTATTAGAATCTCCCTAACCTTCTTTTTAAAACTTAAACCTATTAAAACTTTTATATACACCGGTAAAACATTATAGAACTTAATCGCCCAGTACCCCGGGCCATCCTGGCACCTCTTTAGTCGCCTGTATGCAGGCAACAAGTTTTCTCTTTCTCTGGTATTGTAGTCATGAATAGCCCCGTGTGCCCAAAACAACTCTCCATTCCGCTTAACATATAAGACACATTCTAAAATTCTAATCTTAATGGTAAAAGAACTAATGTTTATTTCTTTATTTATTTATTAAGCACTTTACAGGTATAATACAATAAGTATCGAACCTATTACAAAGTATTATACAGATAGTATATGGAAAATATAATAAATATTATGTTACAGCATTCAAAACCAAAACATTGGTCGTTTTAAAGAATCTCCTTAAGAATAGCTCTATTAACAATGTCTGTAATACGCTTCACAAATTTTATTTTGAATTCAAAAATTACCCGAGATCTCCAACACGCCTCATTGCTATGCCTTCCATTTTATATTCAAAGAGAATTATATCTTTTTCATGTGAAAACGTTATAACAAAACATTTATCAGTGTTAAAATACAATTTGTTTTCTTTTGACCATTTAATAATATTTACAATATTTCTTCACACTTTACAATACTAGTTATTTTAGAATAAAATTTAATGTCATCAGCAAATAAAAGGCAAGATGAGTTATATATCACTTGTACTATACTATTTGTAAAAAGCAGAAAAAACAGTGGGTCAAGATTGAAGCCCTGTGATATTCCAGAGGTAGGTACAAAAATTGAGATGCATGGTCTTTTATGCTGATGTCTGTTTTGGAATAAGGATGCCATTAAGGTTCAAGAGCTGATCATGGAAGCCAAATTCTTTTTCAAGTTTCGATTTGCTGAATTGCTTTCGGGAAGTCAGTATAGAGAACATCCAACTGGCTCCGCTCATTGAAAGCATCTGATATGTCCTGGGTTATATTGATAAAGTTAGAAACAGTTGATTTCTTTTTCATGAATCCATGCTGGTGAATAGTTATTCTATTAGATATCAAGGCATAAATATTTTTGGAAATTATACTTTCAAACACCTTTGCAGGTACAGACAGAATGGCTAGGGGTCTATAATTTTTTATATCTGATTTAGTTCCTTTTTTATGAATACGTAAGGGATATCTAAAGATGTCAGCACATCCCTTTATCCACTAAGAGGGAATATTGTCAGGTCTCATAGACCTCCCAGCCTTTCGCACCTTTATAGCATCCAAAACCTCATGATCACTAACAGAATTCAACTACACCTGCACAGCGTAACAATCTTGTATGATATTCAGATTATCTTTGACATCATTGTGTCCTCTGCTCCACACTCTTAAATAGTATCTCACCATTATAATAAAATTAATTTGCAAATTTGTTTTACAAAATTGCAGAAATATGTTTTTTTGTATTTTTTCTATTTTATTTTTATATATTTGGCATGTTTTGCCATTGATTTTTATAGACTTGGAATCATGAAATAGTAGAACCACTCGATTTTGAAGAATTTGTAAATGGATATCAACTAGTTATAGATAGGGACCCTTTGAGATGTATCCTAGATGTCCCACAAGGTGATGTGCAAGTTGATGTTATAGAGAGACCTTTAAGGACATTGAGGCCTATTCTTCCCGAAGAAAAAATGTAGGTCATGGTTTGTAGTTTAATTTTGGAACGAAGTATTTATATATTTTTGTGTTAATTGATATTAATACATTATTTTTTTATCAAATTTTAAGTCACGACCTGTTAATATTTTTCTTGAATTAGGACAAATTTTTAGAGAGACCCTATTGCCACATGTTCAAGCATGTGTGGAATGTTATAAGGCAGTATGGAAGGTAATTCGATATACACACAGACATCTAAGCAGTAGCAGTTCTAGCAGATTAAATTTGTCAAAAAATGTACATCCAAGTCCAAAACAAGAATTCGAAGTTGATTTCCAAGCATCATCAGAAACCAACAGTGAATCAGGTAAAAATTTAAATATTTATTTTAGCATATTTTTTTTAGTTTTGGTAGGTATATTTTTAAATGGTACCTATTTATGTTTTACTCCCTGAAGTTTTAATTATTTAAACTGATATTTATTTAATATAAATCGGCTACTTAAGTCGATTAATATTAAAAAAAAAATAGCAGTGATGAGAAGCTGAAACTTTCCACCTGAGGAAACTTCCTAATTTTGGAAGTACTCTGGGAAGAAATAAATCGGTTTTGGAAACTTTCCGTTTAAATGTGAAGAAGACAAATTTTCGGGAATATTCTTCAAAGCATTCCAAAGACGTTGTAAATTTGGCGTTGGATTAGTGCCATATAAGTGTTTGTTCGTTTTTGACATTTAAACTTCGAGTTGCAAAAGAAAATCTTGAAAATTGAAGCAAGCAAATTAATTAAAATGATTTTAATCCTCTTTCTGTTGTTTTTTTTTGTTGCATTGTTATTTGAGTTTATCTGTTTATTTTTATTAGTTTTTTAATTTAAGCCCATGATTTTTTTTGTTAATTCGTTATTTCAGAACAATAAAAATAAAAAAAAATAATTCAACCATTCACGTGTCTACGTTAGGTTTCATCATTTTCGTTTTTTTTTTTCGAGGATTTGTTACTTCTATTTAATTACTGTATTTTTGTTATTCTGAGAAGTGAAAAGCCTTATCTGATAAATTACAAATTATTTTTTTAAAAAATCTAAAATATTAGTCTTTAACGAGGAAATTTTCCGTAAAATTTTTCCCGGAATGTTCCCAATATTTCAAAGGAATGTTCCCGAAGGGTTGTTTAGGAAAGTTTCCGGAAATTTTCAACATTTTTTTATCATAATTTGACATCAAATTAAGAAACAAGTTAGACAGAGTCTTTTAGGCGCCTAAATATAGAAATTACTGTTTTCATGAAAGCAAGCTTACGTTAACTGAGCAAGATTGTAGAGTTCGTAATTGTTTCACTAACTGATTATAACGTTGATTGTAGGCAGTGAAATAATTAAGAATAAACTCCTGAAAGTTATAGTTTTTGTTCTTTAACTACTTAAAAGTATCATAAAATCGAGTTAAAGTTCTCATAAGGTTACAGAATCTTTTTTAATAGGCATTATAACTAAACGAACCTAATTTTGGATTTGCTTTATTTGGTTATAGAAATTATAACCATTCTGAATTTAATATAACTCCATTGTAGGTGGACATGAAGCTTCATGACATTATTTTAAAATACCATTTATTACATGTCCATGTTTATAACACAATCTCAGTTTTATGAAAATAAAGAATAAAACAATTTTAATTAAATTACATTAATAAAAGCAATATATTAACTTTTGGATTTACTTATAGTGACCTTAATTTAGATAACAAACCAATAGAAAATACATCTGTCACAAAATTTCTTGGACTACATATTGATACAAAACTTAGATTTGAAGATCACATTATAGAACTCAATAAAAAATTGTCTTCTGGTTGTTTTGCTATCAGGGTTGTGTCAAACGAGCTTGATTGCTCAGTGCCTAAAATAATGTATCATTTACTGTTTGAATCATATTTAAGAGTGTTCCTTATTCGAAGGAGAGCCCTTAGATACATATATAGGGCTGGGTATCGAGATCATTGTAAACCTTTATTTATTAAATATAAAATTCTAAAGGTAATAGATCTGTTTATTCTGGAAATTGTATGTCTGATTCATCGTAAACTATCAAAAGGTGAGATTCAGCGTGACTCATAACATCTACAATACCAGACATGGGCATCACTTAAATATCCGACTTCCGATTCCTAGACTTACACTTACTAAACACTCAATAGTTTATGAAGGCTTGAAGATCTATAATCATTTAAGCATCGATTGTAGATCTTTACCGTACTTGCAGTTCCGCAGGAATGTGAGGAATGCACTAATTCAGAAGCCATATTACAGCCTGGACGAATATTTTGATAACTATTTTAAATACTTTTTGTTTTGTTTGTTTTTCTTTATATTTTTGTGCAAAGTTTTGTCGTGTTTTGGTAATTTTGTATTCAGTGTCTTTATTCTATTAAGTTTATTTTAACATATACATTTAACATTTTAGTTATAGTTGCTTTGTCCATAGAATGATTTCTTTGTAAATATTCTCCACCAATAAAACATATTAAGTAAGTAAGTAAAGACATTTTTAAATTAAATATACACAAAACCTCTTTAATTTTTTCCAAGGATTAGCCCACCTTTCTCGGGAAATATTCAAATAAAAAGAAAAAAAAAATAAAAAACTCTTTAGGTATTTGAGTTGTGAGGATTTTACATAGATACATATAGCATTTATTTATTATATATTTTTAATGCTTAAAGAACAATTTATAGACTTTATATATCATATTATAATTCACAAGGTAAATTTTAAGAAATATCTTTTATTTTCCTGAGAATTAGGGGTCTTACTCGCTTATGTTGTGTGTTGTTTTAACAAGTATTTTATAGAGAAGTAAAAAAACATTTTATTAAATTAAAATAAAAAGACGTTAGAAAGACATTCATATCATAGATACCTCTCTCTTATCATAGGTCTTACCAACTAACAGTCATCGTCATACTTATTACTCCTGAGGGATTTTTTATTCACCATATCTGATCTGACTGGAATCACCTATTTAACTGATTGAATTTATTGATGATGTTCTTTCTTCCCGCTATGTATATATATGTCATTTACACGTTCCTGGTAGGAGCACTAATTTCCAAAATCTGTTCTCTCTTGAATTTCATCAGACTAATTACGTATCAAATAAACCGATACAAAGAATGTGCAGAAGTGCTAACGAATCCTGTGATGTTGACATTTTCCTTATTACATTAGGTAAATTTAAAAGATATATAAAATACAAGTGTATTTTTACCTGTAGTTATAGAATAAGTTTGTAAAATCTGTATAATGGTTAAACCGTTAATTAAAATTTATTTATTTATTTATTTATACAGAATTGTTTATCAAAATAAACTTTGATCGGTATTGAACTTACGCCGCTGTTATTAAAGTAAATTTATTATTTGATTTTAGATTTAACTATGTGATTAATTGATAATATATAATTTACCTTTTGGGTTTTTTTCTTGACTAGCTGCAATTGTATAAGCCAATAAAGAGAGGTTTTTTTCCATGAGTGTCTGCAGTTTATATTTTGTAATTTAATTTATTAATACTTTTTAGATTTGACATCCCAAGGAAGTAGCCGTCAGAGTATAGTATCCATAGGGTCACTCTCATCCTGTGGGGACACGTTAACACCAAGAAATTCGTGGGCTTCTTTAGACTTAAGACACTCGGCGGGCGATGCATTAATTCCTGAAATTTTGGAACAGTCAGTTTTAGAATCACAAGATCAAGTAAATGAATGCCAAAGGCAGATTGAGCGACAAGAGGCTCTTTTTATATTAACGCCTCAAGACATTCAATATGAAATTAATGAACCGGTGGAGAAAAGGTTACCAGCAATTTCTCCATATGAACATGTCGGCCATCGGGTTCTGATCAAATGTCAGCAGTTAACGTATGTATGCTTTCTTGAATCCACTTTTTCCACATACCTATGTGCACTAGATGTTTTTTACAGATTTTTATAGGATCTTATGGTTTATCGCTGAATCCGCACTACATTCCTATAGGATGGCGTATTTATTGTATGTATATTAACCAAGTTGGACTCTGCCCGAGATCAAATCCTCTTAATCTTGTGATCCAAAAATAGTTACTAATGGTTTTAAATGTTGCCCTGTATGCTCCCATGTGTGAAAATTGAGTATCATATATTAGCATGATTAAGTTCATTTAAGGTATTCCCTGTAAAGTAAAAAAGAGACATTGTATGTATATACAATTGTGTGAAGTCGTAATAACCCAATTCTCATCCTCACATTAATACAAATAATTTTTTATATTATGAGATCAAGTTAAGCCATATATTTATATCTAATCATAGGATGTGTATCAGTAAACTTTTTATAGTCCACATTTCTTCAGAATACAGTACCGAGGGTCTACAATGAGGCACACTAGATGTTACCTTAATAGCTTTAGAAGTAAGTTTCCCAGTTCTGACCCTCTGGACCCAACTGTTGAGCTTGCTGGCCAGCCATCTCAAAGTTAATTTATTAAAACCTGTAGCTCGTAGTTTTGCCTAAAAAAAAGAAGCTGGTGATTCACCTTGTCAATTGACTTTGGAGGAATTAATATATCTGGCAGATTCACCCTATTTGCGGATGATGCAACCATACTTTGGAATAACAGGGACAGCAGGGTCCTAAGTGTGGATATTGAAAACAATATAAAATTAATTAAACGTTGGTGTGACTCAAATCAATTATCTTTGAATTTTGCGAAGACTAATATAGTCTCTTTTGGGTGTAGCTTGGATGATCTAAGTGATGCTATACTAGAAAATATAATATAACGGAAAATAAGTCCAAAACAGCTTCAAGTTGTTCTGCCATCAGAGTAATTTCAAATAATTTAAACGATTACAGTATTGTAAGGAACATATACTTCTCTCTGATTGAATCACGTTTACGCTATGGCATGTGTGTGTGTTTTTATTCCCCAGAAAAGCGCTGTGCGATATATGTCTACAGCAAGAGTTCGTGATTCTTATAAATCTTTATTTGTCAAGCATGGAATATTGACGTTAGCTTCTTTGTTTATTTTAGAGACTGTATACTTAATGTATAAAAAATATAAACAGTGAAATCAGTTAAGTGATAGGCATAATTATATTATATTATAAGAAATTGTTTAAACACTTACCCCAACACATTAGACTGATACCATCTTTGATGAAGTTTAGAAGGGAGGTTAAAAAACTACTTTGTTCAAGAGCCTACTATAGAATTTAACATTTTTTTATCAATAGTTTTAGAGACTTTTGTATAGTTATATTGTAATAGATTTATATTTTTAATTTTTAAAATATGTGATACTGTGTATGACACCTTCTTAGGTATATGTTGTTTTAATTTTTATATGTTTGATCCATTATGATTTATTGTATATTTTGCATATTTTTGTTGTGTATCTTATACTTTGTACATTATTTGTTGCAATAGTAAATAACTATTAATTCCTTATAAGACTGCATATTAAGTTTCAATATTATTTTCTCTGTACAGTTTTGTCTATGAGTTTGAGAAGTCTGTATAAATGGCGTCAATCTGACTACCATCTTCCAAGGCCGATAACAGGACGCCCTTATAAAGAACCAAATTTGTGGTTGTTCAATTACCTCTGACAAACCCATGCTGTTCACTTGCAATTGTGCCTTTGCATAACCAACATAGAACGAAAGCTTTCACGGCTGTGGTTAATTAAAGAATCATGGTTCTTAGGATTAGACCGTGCCAAAATGAAATAACTTTCCGATGGTTCGCCTTCGAGTGCAAGAGGCATCTTCAGGATTTTTACTAGACGAGATCAGAATACTGAATGAGCTCGAAGAGACCTAGGCCCGCTATTTATAGTCGACCTGTATTCACCGAACCGTCACCAGGTGTAACGATCGGTTTTCACGAATGATGTAGACTGAAGCCCGTACCTCTATTAAAATTGTTAGGATGCATATAAATTTCAATAGGTTCTCTAATTTTCCGTTTATAGAATTCCGAAACCGATGCAAGAACTTTGGTTTCTTTTACATTTATGACATGTCCAGTGGAATGTTGGTGTTCAGATACAGCAGATTGTAGATTTGTTTCTTTCTGATACATCCTTCATGTTCTTTAAGCCTAGTCGATATGGATCGTCCAGTTTCTCCAATATAAATGTCTCCACAAGAACAAGGAATGGCATATACTCCTGCCTTGTCATCCCCATATTTAAGAAAGAAGACCCCAGTCTAGTAGAAAACTATAGATCTATTTCTCTACTGAGCTGCTTCTCTAAAATTTTAGAAAAACTCGTTTATAACAGAACGTATTCTTTTTGGTTAAATATAATATTTTTTCAGATCGTATGGCTTTCGTCGGGGGCTGTCTACTGAAAGCGCTTGGGCTGACCAATATGTAACAGATAAGATTGATAATAGAGAAACTGTAATTTCCTTCTCTTTTGATCTTACTAGCGCTTTTGACACTGTTGATAAAGATTTTGTGGCTTTGAAATTAAACAGTTTTGACTGGATCATTTCTTTTTTAACTAACAGGACATTTCCGGTGAGGGTTGACGATTCAAAATCTGATCTTTTTGATCAAAATATAGGAACACCTCAGGGTAGTATCATGGGCCCGCTAATTTTTCTTCTGTCGTTAATGATTTGCCCGAACATATTTCTTATATTTTTTTATGCCGATGATACCACAGTTGTTGTCTCGGAGCCGAATATAGCTGCATTGAGTAGTAAAGCCAATTTTATTTTGAAGGAATTTTCTTCCTGATGTGAAAAATCATTATCAGGCGAAAACTGTCTATATGGGAATAAAAACCATACGCAAAATATCATGTCTCATTTTTGGTCTAGTTAGTTTTAAGTGACTCAATAAATTTCTTAGGTGTCTCCATTGATAGTGATTTAACCTGGAATGGGCAAATTTCTAAGGTGGGTTCAAAAATCAAGAGTTCCTATGTATTAAACTCCTTAAAGAATTATGTAACTCTTGAAGTGTTTACTATGCCTTTGTTTATTCTTCATTTAATTACAATATTGTTGTATGAGGTCAGTCATCAGACATCAATACAGTATTTGTGGCACAGAAACGGGTTGTTCGGATTATTTTTGCGTTAATGTGTTCGACTAGTATCATTTACGAGCGACCTCCCATTTTGAATTAATAACCATAACCTTTTTTTAAACTTGACTAACGCTTTGTAAGTGTGTGAATTGAAATTGACTACTTTGTATATTAATTAGTTAACTATATATGTGATGTAGTTTGTTGATATATGAGTTGTTTCTATCTACATATTGTAGTTCTCAAAATGTATTATATTTTGAATTTTGAATTTTTTTGAATTGTTTTCTTGAAACAGCAAAAAAACTCTGTGCATATTTTATATACCATACCCTAAACCCAATGGCTTAACTACGAATGTTGGGTCCCCTGTAGGCTTCGACAAAGGGCCCCCTTATGCACAAAATAATTGATGACTAAAAAATAGTCATTCATAGTTTTGCATAATTCTTTTATAAACATATGCAAAAACAGGACGGGAAAATAACTGGTCTATAAAAAGAAATCGAGTTCCGCGGTATAGTAGTTACGCCACTGCCTAAACCCATAACAAAGGTATTCACACACGTTTTAACAATATTTCCGGTTTTGGGAATAACTTGTATATTATGATTAAATCCTAGTAATGAAATCTTAAAAGGATTTTTAGAAATTGTTTATTAATAATGTTTTGCTAATTTGAGTTAATTTATAAGTAATACTAAAAATCGGTAAAGTCGCCTTACCCAGATGTTCCCTCTTATAGAATTTCCTCTATATATGGATAAGACTGTTTATATATGCTTATATTTATCTTATAATAACTTTATACAAATCTTATAAACTAATGTATATAATTTTTTTTAATTATTACCAAACAAATATATCCATTAATAAAATGTTTTTGTATTTTTGTGAATTAATAAATGTTTGTTTTTATAGTAGAATTTTAAATATTCAAACAAATACAAAGCATACTCCCTAAAAATACGGTGGTATTTAAAAACTTCTCTTCAGTATTGCATATAATTCATGTTAAAATAAATCCTAATTCTCTTTTGATCAATAAATATACTTGCTATATTTTCCCAAACATTAAACCATATCTCAACGGTGTTTTGTATAGTTTGCGGCAATTTTAAAACTAAAACGGATATTAATCCTACTGATGACCAATTCTATGTGCTTTTCACATTTCAAAAACTGGTCAATATATTTTCCAAGAATTTTCACTCATAATTATTTAAAGAATTTAAAAAATCTGTGTATTGGTACTTTAAAAACTACTTTTGATATATTACATACAGCCTACCAATAACAAAAAGTTATGCAACACCACTGTTTGCAATCTTATATTCTTGGTACAATATAATTCAAGTCGATGTTAATAATCATCTTTTGAAACGCCGCTCCGATAGAAAAATTAGTCTATTTTAACTAAACGAGGACTATCACAGTTCAGATATCATTTGATTTATGTGCAGCAGCAGAATCAATAATTTAAATTCGCTCCGATATTCTCTTAAGTTTAAGAATTTAAAAAATTATAATTTTTAGGATGGATATAGAAGTAGAGCCTCTTTTTGCGTCTATGGCTTTGTATGACTGTAAAGAACGGAAGAAGGTTTCCGAAACTTTCTATTTCGATTTAAACCCAGAAGGCCTTAAAAGAATGCTAGGTGGTCATGTGGCATACGCCGACTCTAGTACATTGGCAAGAAGTTGTATATTTAATATATCACACCCTTCTCCTGACTTGTTTATTGTGGTTCGATTAGAAAAAGTTTTACAAGGTGATATTAATGAATGTGTAGAGCCTTATTTAAAGGATGAGAAGGTAAGTTGAATTGCTTTGTTGCATTCCTTGTTACAACCATGAGCTAAATAACGAAATAACAGAAATACAAACAATTTTTTGCTTAACTGCTAGGCTATGGCGTCGACTTGATGAGCTGTAAAAAGAGCGAAATCGCAATAATAGTATCTTTGTAATAGCATGATGTAACTTTAAATTTATAAATATCCTTATTGTTGCTCTTAACGAAAGCCAGGAGTCAGACAACAATGTCATCCAACGCCGGTTGTGGTATTAGCTTTAAGAGTTCATCATTGCAAGTTATTTATAGAAATATTGCAATGGAATGTTGAGTGTATGTTTACATTATTATGTTTTGTCACGTAAACTTACCTATATAATTCTACATATTTCTAGTAACTGCTTTCCCACATATTAAAAGTGTCTTTATCTTTGTATTTCTAATTATTACGAATTATAACGAATATATATTTATATAAGTATTTCTGTTCCTCCAGAATCGGGATAAACTGAAGTTCATAGCAGTCTCGGTATGTGAAAGGCTGGGAAAATATCGCCAAGCATTGGCTTGGACCGCTATAAACCTAGTAAATGTTATCAACGGAGGTAATTCTTTGGAACGGGAATTTGATCGAGATTCTGCAGGATCAGGATCAAATACCAATAGTTTAGGTAGGTGAAGAACAGTGTAACTACTTAACAAATTAATCAGTATTACATACTTAATCAATTTAGCCTACAAGATAATAGCAAGCAGCCTATTAGAAAAAATTATAACTACTTTAAATTTTAACAAATTTTGGTATAATAATTGCCCTCATAGTTAGGATTATTTACTTTCATATCAGAATGCATTAAGATATTGACTGGCCCTATGTACCATGTGACAACAAAATTGCTAATACCAGCTTGTCATTTTGTTTTGATTGGGTGAACTTGATTTGAAATTTGAGAACTTTGTATGGTTGACCTGTACAAACAGTTTGGTGACTGGAACATTTTCCCAGTCGCATCCGGTTTACTGGAAAGCACTATCAAAATTGTGATCTTAAACATCATGTATATTTTTCAAAATTGGATTCCACAGTGAATTCTAAAAGAAAAGCATTCTTTTAGTCTCGCCCTGATGATTACGACATATTTAATCTCCATTTTGTCGAAACTGTCAAAGGTAAGGTCGCTTACAGGGTATATATTAAAAGTAACAAAATTGAGAGTACCTACTTTCATTTAAACCGGATGCTGTATTTTCCACTTATCAGATCTTCATCTGAGCCAGTCTTACAAATATCTTTCAAATTAATAGTTACTAGTTAAAAATATAATACTAAAAGTTGTAGTATACATGCCAAGTAATTGTTCTTGTTAGCCATCTACGGCACGCGTGCCATAGGTTCGCAACACCTAGTCTAAGGCATAAAACTTAAGTAGGGAAATTTTATATTTTTCTTGTCTCACTCGATTTACACTTTCCGTGCATCATCGTTCTTAAAGAATCCGAGTGTGCTGTAAAAAATATAACAAGTTGTCATTTCACATAGCTAAATCACACAGATTATTCTTTTGAAACTGATTGAAAAAAAATTGTATCTGAATCAATTTTTGATAGGAATTTTACCGAAAAATTGTATCTTACAAAATGTTCATGTTTTTTTTTCTTTTTAAATAATGTAAGGACCTAGCCGATGCACGCATAGGATTAGTGATCCTTATGAAACGTACTTTACAGAATGTTAATATTCCAAATGGTACGAATTCGTAAAAAAAACGTCAAATAAATAAAGTTACAAGTCAAGTAACCCTGTGAAAAACTATATTTTAGGTAAATCCAAAAAATGGTACACATTAAGAATAAGATTTCCAGTTCCAGAAATACCACAAAATATGAATAATTACACAAGTATACAAAACTACATGAAAAAGATTAGACACCATATATATATATATATATATATATATATATATATATATATATATATATATATATATATATATATATATATAATAAATATATATATATAATATATATATATATATATATATATATATATATATATATTATATATATATATATATATATATATATATATATATATATATATATATATATATATATATATATATATATATATATATATATATATATATGTATATATATGTATATATAGACAGAAAACGTTACCAAACTTAATTGTCCCTTTAGCTGCAAAGTGTTGAGTCTAAAAATGCCATACTCTGAAAAATTGTAATTGGACTCTAGTCGGGCAGCAAATACGCTACGCCTATAATTGGGATGGTGGTATCTTTCTAAAAATAGTAAAGATTGTCTTGTTCCAAAAATGAGACCGATTCTAGCAAAATATTTCACTCTTAATTTGTGTAGAAA
This sequence comes from Kuschelorhynchus macadamiae, assembly GCA_030620095.1. NCBI lineage: Eukaryota > Metazoa > Arthropoda > Insecta > Coleoptera > Curculionidae > Kuschelorhynchus > Kuschelorhynchus macadamiae. The sequence continues at coordinate 93,404 of JAUTXW010005262.1, read as the reverse complement.
AACAAGAAGCGCCTCTTGCTTTGGAACTCAAGGGTTTGCAGGCGACAAAGAAGTATTATATGAAAGACCTTGATATGCAAAATTCAATTTATATAAGAAGTATTTTGTAAATTTATTCTATACTATTTCAATTCTTGATATAACGCTGATGTGATGTTTTCCATATTGTAGAAAAGTATTTTAAAACGCTCCTAACCAATGAGTTATACACCCAGTTGCTTTGGTATCAGTCATATGCTTTGTATGTCCTTTTATAAATCCCAGTAATCTATAACGCGTAAGTACAATATTATCAATTTGCACATTAAAAATTAAATTGTCATGAAAATGAATGCCCAAGTCAGTGACAGAAGTAACAGCTTCAAGATTTACGTTATCTATGAGGATATGGGATTAAAACGTAATTATAAAGAGTAAAAAGAGAACTGGGCCAATATAGCAACCCTGCGGAACATCCGACTGTACAACTTCCCTGAAAACTAACAAACATACAAGTTGACCTGCTGACGATGATTCAATAAATATGATTTGATCCACTCAAGATAGTTTTCAGAAAAACCAATTTGCTGCGATTTCTATAATAGAAGCTGATAGGAAACACTGCCAAGGGCCTTAGACATAACAGTGTAAATAACATCAATCTGGTGGCCAGCTTCAATATGTCAAATTTCCAGAAAGAAATCTAGACTAAAGACTATCTGAAAAATTATACGTAGAGGCTGAGACAATCACTAACAGCATCTTCCCAATAGAATGGTGTCTTCTTTATTTTATGTTTATTTCTACCTCGGTAAAACAATATGTTGATAGAAATTTTCCTAAAGAACTTATGGAACCAATCTTGCTAAAGTCTTAATTTGTGGTGGTGGAAATGGCAGGATTGAAAATGAGTAGCAAAAGCATTTGATATGTTATTTGAGCCAGTAATTCACTGCCGTAACACACTAGGCAAACTTGAGTCTCTTAAGTTACATACACATGTCCAAATGTATTTAATATTTTCTGGGATAAGCAATTGGGTTGTGTGACATATGTAAGATAACACATATCAATTCGAATGATAGCTATCCTGTCATTCGAATTGATATGTGTCAAATAGTCAACATCTTCGGTCCTTTTATATTTTTTGCATAGGCGATTTTTTTCTCAATAAGTTTTATTAACGGAGGGTCAAAAACATTTTGGGTATTTACAGTCAATTAAGATTTTGTTAGGGATATAATTATTGAAACCCTGAAATAAAATTTCATAGAAACGCTCAACCTTTTATGTCGGATTTAGATGATAAGAAAGACCTGCTTATAAAAAACATTTAAATTGTGGAAATTTGCTTGATGAAACTGATAAAAACTTAACTTGATTGTATTTTTTTCATAAATTCAGTTTCATTTATGGTACTAAAAAAATTCAAACCAAAAAATGCTGGCCAAAATGTAGTAGTGTTCAAAAATTATTCCTTTATTATTATTAGCTCTTATGATTTACATATTTTCTTAGCTGAGCTAACTTAAGTCACTATAATATTCAAAATTCTATAGGTAATGTTACTGAAATTGACATATTTCATAAGTTTACTTTTTTTAACCAATTTTAAAAAAGGGAAAGGTTGTCATTACGACCCTATGTATCTTTTTTTTATATATGTACACCGATTACTTCAGAATGTTCTGATCAATTTGGATGACATTTTCAGAAAGTATTCAGTGTAGTGCCGGAGTCGGCAAGTATATTAAAAAATAATGTAAAATGCCTGAATGAATCTGTTTTGAGTCTATCTATACCTAGGAGTTTCCGTGACAAATTTGAATTGCTTTAACATATTGCTTTAAAATTTATTTTATGAAGTGTAATTACCCTTCGGTACATATGGCCCTAGGAGCGCGGATCTATTTTTTCGTCACGTTTTTACGGTTATTATAAATCTTAATGAATGTTAAAACTATCAATTATCTTTATAAATATATACAATATAAGAGAAAATATTTCTTAAATGATTGTAAGTTTTTTTAGATCGAAAATCATCCAGTAGTGGCTTAGAACAGTTACGTCGTAAAGCAACTGATATGGGAACCCTAACACGCAGAGGGTCTTTAGAAAGAAAAGATAAATGTAGGTCTTGGTCGCCCGACCACCTAGCCACAAACTTAGACACATTTAGACCAATAACTTTGACAGTAACAACTTTTTTTAAACAGGAAGGGGAAAAATTGCGAGATGAAGACCTTTATAAATGTTTGCAAGAACTTAAAAGATCTACCTTGGTGCTTAAGAAATTAAAATGCATTCCAGCAACATTTAAACTTGAAATATCACCTTGCCCAATAGAATATAAAAATTCGTTAACGACAGAATTGGCGAGATTGCATCCATACCCGGATGAAAAAGGAAGACCTACAAAAGAATTACTAGAATTTCCAGTTAAAGAAATTCTAGTACCGCATTATATTTACAGAAATCTTCTGTTCGTTAGCCCAAAGGAGTTAAATTTCTCGAACAGGGCTGGTTCAGCTAGAAACTTAGCTGTTAAAATTCAGCTAATGGCTGGTGAAAATGAAAATCACAGCTTAAATAACATATTCGGAAAGTCTAGTTGCCCTGAAATGGCTAATGAAGTTTTTTCAGCAGTTACATATCATTGTAAGACTCCTGTGTTTTATGATGAAGTTAAAATTAAATTACCTGCTTCTTTAGCCGATAAACACCATCTTTTGTTTACATTTTACCACATATCCTGTCAGAAGAAAGCGGAGCAAAACGTAGTTGAAACTCCTGTTGGTTACACGGTAAGTTCTGATTTGTTCTCTAGGGTCCTGCCTCCAGCACTTTTTACTGTCAATTATAGATATGACTTTTCAGGAATTAAAATGTAGATAATTGCTTAAATCATGTATGTTTTTCTTCGAAGAAACAGACGATTTCCTTATTAGGCTCTCGTTTTAAAAAAAGTATTATTATTTTGATTTTTAGAATCTCCTTTCCTGAATATTTTTTGTGTTTCTTGTTGCTATGAAAATATTTGTAGAAGTGGCGTAAATTTGTTTCTAAATACACATTATTTTTCATAAAAATTATTATAAAAGTTCTCTTAATTCTTTTTTTAAGAAAGATTTTAGAGAAAGGGCTAACTTGTAAACATGTTTTTTATTTTTAGTGGTTACCCTTGTTGAGAGATGGACGCCTGGTTTCTGGGGAATTTTGTCTTCCGGTCATGTTAGAGCCACCTCCTAGGAATTATAGCTATATTCCTCCAGATGTTTTTTTGCCTGGCATGAAATGGTTGGACAGTCACAAGGGGGTTTATACTGTTATCATAGATACAGCTTCGTCAGTACATACCCACGACCCGCCTATCGAAAGGTTCTTTGCAGCTTATGATTACATTCACACTGGCATTATTCCTACTCGATTAGGAGAAGTTGGATCTGAGAAAGAGTTGACGTGAGTATCGGATTATTCACAGTATAACCATCATTAAAATAAATACATAAGAAATAATAAATATTGACATCCAAGATAGAGGTAACAGTAATTTGGAATAAATAGTTTAGTTGACCGTCTCAATTTATGATGTACTTTTTATTTTCTCTTAGCACTTCAATGTTAGGACTAGCAGGTGCACGGCCAGAAACAATTGTGAAACATTTACCTCATATATTTGATAATATCATTGAACTTCTTGTTCAGCCACCGCGCATTTCAGGTTATATGATCAACGTTGGTTCTACTTGCTTTGAGACAATGTGCCTTCTTTTGGAAAACATTTCGGTAAGAATTATTATGATTGCATAATAGAATTTTTACATTAACTTAAGTCGATCAAGAAGCTACTAATTGTTTCACTATTCTGGATATCTACGTCGGCCTATGTATACTATACACAGGCTGAAAAGGAAATGACTGGAAATATTTTAGCACGTCAAAGTACGGGTTATTTTAAGCAAAGATGTTTGTGTAACACTCGTCGCTAGAGGCACCCGGATTTTTCGTATATTTGGCTTCCTGACTTTTGTCACTATTATTTATTATGACTTTAATGACTATGTATAGGTTTGTTAAAAAAAGTTAAAAAGCTCTGGCTTCTTGTTTTAATGCAGATTAAAGTTTTTACATTGCCTCAAAAAAATAAGACAACCAAAACGCAATCCGATTTTTAAAACACAACTCTACATAACAAGTTATAAGTTTTGTTTAAAAAAAAAGGCAAAAAAAAAGAAGTCATGACAGTCAGGGAAAACATGCATAAAATCTGTAATAAAAAAATGTCCACGAAAATAAAAATTAATTTTAAACTAACTTAAAAATAGTTCGATCCATCCCTACTACAAAATCGGAAAAATTGTCCTCAAAAACTTTTTTTTAGTAATACATTAATTTTCACTTATAATATCACAAGAGTTTAGGTTATTTTCGGAAAGAGGTCACGAATATTTTGAAAATTATCCCGTGTCGAAGACGGTTCATTATGATTTGGAAGCATTCTTGGTTTAAAATTATAGAGAGAAAAACGTATATGTAATCGGCGATTCGAAGGATTAAATGAATACACAATGTATCCGGACCTCTACAAAGAGAGTTCCTGGGGTGAGAGGGATCGTGATCTCGTTAGAAAAAGTTCAAAAGCTGTAAACCTAAAGATTCCTATGATCTTTTCAGATTTTATTTTGCTTGTCTGCAAGCTTCCACAAGGGAATAAGCGTAATGAGTCTGGGAACGTTCGAAAGCAATTGAATATATATACATATGACAGTCGGTCGTAAATACCAGGAAGTATTTAAGGAGAATTCATCGCATCAGTCTTTGTTTTGTATTAAATACATTTAAAATTTGATTTTTCTGGATTGCTGAGGGATTCGCCCAATTGAGCTTTTCCTATAATGTACTGACAAGTTGTCTCGTAGCAATGCCGATAACATCAAAAAAAAAAAAAATGTCTATATATTTTTGGTGATTTTTCAAGAATTATGCGATGCAGCACTATTGTTTTTAACGGCAAGTTTTGCTCTGCAATTTTTTTTGTGTTGGATTTTTTTTCAGAGAGACCTGGGAAGTCAGGAAATTTGATATTTAAGTTTTCGTGGGATTCCTGTATAACCAGGAGTAAAAACTTAAATATTTCTGAGAAAAATAAAGGTAAACATGAACTTATTTCGTTGTAATAAAAAGTATTAAATGGCCCTTCTTTCAGAACATAGAGTCTGGCAACACTCAAAAGAATGCACCTGTCGCTAAGTTGTTTGTGCTTACTTGATATTAATGTAGTTATGGCTTCAAAGATGTGTGACAGTGATATTAGTGTATGTTTGAAAATTTATACAACACTTGAATATGCTTATTTACGGTAAATTGCCCATTTAGCTGAAACAATTTATCGATAATGTTGTCCAAATAAAAGAATACCAAATTGTAATCCATTTATGTCAGTATCACTGCGTACGTGAAACAGTAAACCTAATTCCAACGAACAAATTTCAGTGAAATTTTGGTGTCGTATGACGATGGAGATTTTCAACACTTGTATTGGTTTCTTACATGGCACGGAAGCTTTCACGGTTTCGATCAATTAAGTAATCATGGTTCTTGCGATTAGATCGCGTCGCATTGAAATTACTTAATCTCGTGGAGTAAAGGTCTCTGAAGATGCCTCGTGCAATCGAAGGCGAAACGTCGGATAGTAATCTCATTGTGACACGATCTAATCCCAAGAAAAAAAATAGATTCAAACACGATAAAATAATTATAATTCAGGGTTTTTATTTTAGAATAAGTAGCGTTCAAAATAACAAATAGAGCAGCACTCAGAGAGTATAATTTCGATGTGCCATCCTTTCAAAATCTGAAGTCCTTAAGTATTGACCCAATGTTATTTAGGATTTTTTTTATCAATATTACCTGTACTTTTAATTGTTAAAATATTTGCACGCCGAATACATTGAGAAAGTAAAGGTTGGAAAAAATTAGTTTAAAATCCAAGCAATGATTTTAAAAAATTCACAGTTGAAAATTTATTTTGAGTATACAAGTTATCACGGATAAATGTTTTGATTAGAAAATCCTGTATAATGTAAAATTTTCGATTCCGCCTTTCATTGTAGATACATTTTGTGACATTTACTCTGCACCTTTCAAAAAAATCACCATTTTAAAAGGTTATGCAATTGAAACGGTATAACTTAGATAATCAAGTTAGTTTTTCCTGTCTCTTTTGCATTTTAAAATATATTTCGAAAACAGTTAAAATTAGAGTAATATTGTAGTAAGTGTACAAAATTTGCCTAGAGTTCAACACAGTATCAAAAAATCTGACATTATACAGGATTTTGTGTTTAAGAAATTGCTTCAGAGACCTTAAACCCCCTCACGACTCACTCTGCATATATACAATTAACACAACAAAATACGCAACTAAAAATAAAAATTGACTGGACCAATTGTTTTACATAAAAGAAAAAGTTGATTGGAGTTTATTCTAATCTTTACATTCTCATTATTATTTATGAAAACGAAAATTAAAGGCAATTTGGTTAGTGTTTGGTCCCATTCATTTTCAAAACTATAATAACAGCATTTTTGATATTTTGATAAAAAACTTTAATTATGAATCTTTTCTTTTTACTTTTGAAAATGAACCAGCATAACCAAATTGCCTGCAGATTTAGTTTTTTTTAATATAAACAAATATAATATATAATATAAAACTTTATAATATTCTCTTCAAATAAATAGATTTCGTTACCTTTAATCTAAACAAAAAAAAACAATATTTTAGAACGTTCAAGAATTATCTTCAGACCAACATGGCAGAAACTCTCTTTTGGCCACATATATTCAATACCAGTGTAATTTGCCACATCCTGCTTCAAGTGGATTTCGCAGTTCTCCATTATGGGAAGGCGGATCGATATTAGTTAGAAGTAATTCAAATCCAGATTTGGAAGTATCGCATTATCAACCTAGAGGTTTGGACAGAGCTGCTAGCATGAGAGTACCTACCAATGAATCTGTAAGCCCTACTATAAGTTCATGCCCAAGAGTTGTGCACCAAGAACTGGCATACCAGTGGACTGTTACAAGCGGGCGTAATAAAGATTTAGCTATGCAAAATGCCTGGTTTTTATTTGAATTAATTATAAAAAGCATGGTAGAACACCTTGCCCACACCAGAAGTCTAGATGCTCCAAGAAAAATAAGATTTCCAGATCAGTTTTTAGATGATATTTCATCTTTGGTGCAGTATGTTACATCAGAAATTATTTCGCACGCCACAGGAGAAACTCGAAAAGCACACAAATTAAATGCTGCTTTGGCATTTTTTTTCTTTGATCTTTTATCAATAGCTGATAGAGGGTGGGTATTCCATTTATTACGATCATACAGCAAAGATATTCAAAACAAAATTTCGTCCAATCCTGAAGGAAGTATTTTAATTGAGTTAAAATTAGAGTTTGCTAGAATCATTTGCAGCCACGAACACTATGTGGCATTGAATCTTCCATTTTCTTCACCATTTATGTCTTCAGGAGCCAGCGTGTCACCTAGCCCAAGTGTAACAAGTTCCACAAGTCAAAATTCTTTTTTGTCGGGAGCTCCGCCGAGCCAGGAAAGAGTTAATACGTTTGCCGAACTATCACCCGAATACAAGCAACATCACTACCTGGCTGGAATGGTTCTGAGTGATTTGGCTACAGTTCTTTTGGAAACCCAGTAAGTAAAGCTGTGTTCTCAGTAAGTAAGTAAGTAAGGTAATGGATTTTGTTCCTTTTCTTCCCTCGCGAGGGAAAGTATTGTAATCGTGAAAAAAATACCGTCGGTCTGAACTATTTATCCGATTGACTTCAAATTTTGGTCAAAAATCAAGATTCATAAGGGCGATAGAATGGTAACATTTTGGAAAAAATCCAATATGACGCACCGAGGCCGCACAAAATGTAACAAAAAATCATTATTAAGACATTACTTATCAGAAAGGAATAGGAAAACAGTAAAGAACAATTTATTTTTTACAGTCTATATAAATAAGATTATAAAAAATAAATAATAGTGACAATAATAAATTAAAAACTAAAAAAGATAACATAAATTACAATTTATAGGATTTGTATAAATTTAATTTAAAATAATTATAAACGTATGTTATATGTACGTGAAATTCTGTACTAGGGAAGTTGTGGGTAAACGCCAATTTACCGATTTTTAAATCTTACATCCGTGCCTTAACTTTTATATCCATTGTAGATTTTTGTCTTAGTGTATTTAATAGTCATGTCATGTTTATATACCTATTTTAAGGTTACCAAAATAAAAAAACAAATACATATTTGAATTTAAAAAAAAATCGAATTGTCTTCATTTTTTAGTAAGACAACAAAAGATGTCTGATTTCATTCTACAGAGGACACATATTTAAGACTGTCGTCTGTCACAGCTGGCAAGTAAGGAGAACATATGCCTACATTGGTAGTAACTCTTATTGTACTAAACTTTCTGAGTTACTACCCAACAATCCTGATGTTGGCTTCATTATCCTTTAAATTTCTCCACTTACCTACCTTCTAGCAAACTAACTACTGAATCCACTGTTACCATTCTATTTGAAATAGTGTGCAGCAAGAATAGATTCTTGCTTCCTATAATTCTTTTTTGTATTCTCCTTTCGAAATATTTTTACAAATCACCGACATACCTTAGAAGATTTCTATCTTCATACCGCTAAGAATTCGAATAAGTATATTTTATGAACATTTCAAATTATGTTGAAAACTGTGTAACTTTCAAGCTATGCTAAAAAATATAGCCTCGACCACCGCAGGACTACAAAGATTTCCTTACTCTTGTAACTCACAACTGATCCAACAAATTCAATGATGGTTAATTTGATACATTTAAAGCCCTCGATCAAATGGCGAATGACGCACTTATTACTAATCCTTTTGTAATGGTCTTAGTCTGAAAATATGTACATAGAATTTAATATATTTGTAAATATTTTTAGGATAGACGGTCACTCGTCTCTTCCCACAACATCACCGAATGGGAATTGGGACCTATAGGATTCAGTGTTGTCAACTACCCTATACTTTCTATACGTTGTTGATCTGCTTCTCTGACTAATCCTACATAGCCTTACGCAGACGTTTCATTCAAATGAATGTCAATTCACCAGAAATTTCTACTATGCTTTTTTTAAGTTTGCCTTCAAACTTTTTTTGAGCGTTTATTTTAGGGTTATTTCATTTTCTTTAAATATGCCATCAACTGCTATTACTTTTTTCAGATTTGGTAATAGCACTACCATTTTTACGATATGTGACAAAATGTGTCCATGCTGATATTCACATACACGTCAAATATTAAAGCAAGCAAGTCACTAAACAGAACACCGAATGGTATAAAAGTCGTGATACTAATAACCCACACTATTTAAGTTCTTAGGTTTTCAAAATTAAGCTACATGTCCATGATCAATCTAAATATGTTAAAGTTAAAAAACCAATATTATAAATTCAAATTAACCTTTATTTTAATTTAACAACCCATATCTAAGTGCTTAATAATACAATATTATTTTTTCAGCCAACCATCCCTTCACAATAAAGCAGTTGATACTATTAAGTGCCTCCTTTCCTGGCATGATAGCGACCCTCGTTACGTTTCCTTTGAAGCTAGACATCGAGTAGCGGCGTTATATTTTCCTCTTTTATCTATTGCCATGGATGTGTTGCCTTCTTTGCATTCATTCTCCACAGATAAAAATGATAGATTTGTCCAGGACGATCACGGACCTAGTAATATAAATCCCAATGTTGCCATGGTTATAGCAGGAAAATTACCACCTTCAGCATGTGATTCTTTTCAACCGGTAAGTATGCGTTATAAGAAATTTGTGTATGTCCCCTCCAATAATTAGAAGGAGATAATCTTATCCAGGGATCGTAGTGCCGATTACAACATCGGAGATACTTTTTCGCTTGGTATTTACACAACGGTATTTTAGGCGGAGGTCTATATAGAAAAGTTTATTTAGCTATTTCGCGGTATAAAAATAGAAATATAGATATACATTTAATAATAAAATATGTATGAAAATTTACCTATCAATACCTGATACTACCTATGGCAGTAGATTTAATTTAAATTAATTAGGTTAATTAACTCATATAATATTTTGTAAAAAGAAACTTAATTTATTTATGCAAATATTTCAAAAAGGGCTTGTTAAGAACAATGTGCATCAAACTCAAGTGGGTACATTTGTAGTCAGTGAGTGAGCATGAGTTAACTAAACGCAGAAACGTGACAACAGCTGCACCAAACCTATGCTTAGGTTAGGACTTAACGAGTATTTAAGATGCTAATTAATGGTTAATCACATAAGAGCTTTTCAACAGTAGTTGGCTTATTGCTGTAGACTTATTCTATAAAGGCCTATTGATTTTTATTGATAGTAGTAAAGTTTTATATATTATAAATTTTATTTATACTATTGGATGAATGCGTTAAACATTGATCTTAATAATTTTGTAGATTTAAGTTTTTTATAGCAAGTTTATTGCCAGAAATGACGACTGGAAACTCGTGAGATAAATTGTGGCCAGCATTTGGGCGTTTCGTTTGTTTGAAGACTATACATCTTATTTTAAATTTCACTTGATATTTTAATATTTTTTCAGTTACAAAATCGAAAACTTGGTATAAGCGCTGAAACGACTCGTAATTTGCTAACTTGCGTTCTTTGGACTCTCAAAAATGTGGAGCGGGAATCGTTATCGCAGTGGATGGGCGAACTGACATCATCCAGGTTAGCTACATTACTACATCTCCTCCACGCATGTACTAGTTGCTTCGAATATCGTCCTAGGCGCAAAGCACCACCGTTATCCGGTTACGCACACGCACAAATTACGCAAGATATGCGATCTAAACTGGAAGACGTTATACTCGGGCAAGGATCAGCTAGAGAAATGATGCAACGCAGAAAAGGTAAACTATTTGTATGTTCATGGCTAACAATTTCCCATTTTGTTATTATAAACTTGTTCATACATGTTATTTTTATTTCTTCCTCTAATCAATATGTTTAAGATATTTTCTATCACATCCAAAATATATCTATAATGCCCAAAATAGGAACAGAAATCGTACCATTTTCGTTTCTATTGCAATCCGATGGTCTCGAGTCAAAAATATGCTAATTGGTTTTTTAAGTGGAACTCGTCTTACATTATACAGGGTTTTAATAAATACGTATTCAAATTTTAGAGGCGTATAGGTTCTACCAACACAATTTGGGGGAAGTTTCCCGTTATTTTAACTCTAAAATGTCAATAATTACTTAAGTAATATTAAATTTTGCTATCATTTTGTTTTACACTGTTTTTATTCTCATACATATTTAGGTGGAACACCTCAAGCTTCCACTGAAAAGTTAAGATGGCGAAAAGAACAAATGTCGTACAGAATCAGCACCGAAATGCAAGAACGCCCCAGAGATGATACTTCTCATGATGCTCATTTGGAAGGTCACTTTGCCACTGAAGCGTCTTTTATTATTTTGGATACGCTAGAGAGAAGCGTTTCTACGATCGCACAGTTGGATTCTCAACAGCATCTGGTGGGATTAGCTTTGTCAGTTTTATTACATGCATTAGGCAAAAATCAAAGCACAACTGTGTTGCCTCACATGTTTGCTTCACAGCGTAGTTTAGTCTTTAAGGTAAGGAATATATTAACATATTTATTAAAATAAATTTACAAGTTCCAGAATTTTAATTTAATTAATGCAACTAAAAAAAACCTATTTTTAAGCTGTTTGTTACTTCGATATTAACTATTTCTTCACTCTTTTAACAATTTGGGATTAAATAATCTATTTTTGTTACTAGTTTTCTTTAGGTTCAATCATTGGAGGGTCAGAGCTCAGGAAATTAAGATTTGCTAGGCCTTCTGAAAGTTTATAGATAATGCAAAGAGTAGATAAAATTTAAGTTTTTTTTGTCTGTATCTTCCAAAATCTAGCAGATAGACCAATTATGCAAATCCGAAAATGAAAATGAGGATATTCTGTACAAAATTGGTCCTGAGTGACAAACAAAAATCTAAACGCAACAAATAATCTGAACACATTTAAAAATTGGCCCTGATGATGAAAAGCCAAAATTGAAAAAATTTTGCTAGAACCAAATTTACAAAAACTCGACCAAAAATTACTATTTTTTAATATCTAAAAAATAAATTTGAAAGGGGAATTTCTTGGCTACAATATATGTGATAATCAATGGCATCAACTCGACCAAAAATTACTATTTTTTAATGTCAAAAAAATAAATTTAAAAGGGGAATTCCGTGGCTGCAATATATATGATAATCAATGAAATAATAGATAAAGGACTGAGCTTGGCGATGCTTCATAGACTCCATCGCAGTGCGAGAGACATGGAGCTAATTACGGTAGAAATGTATTAAGTTGCGTTGGCGTCAAGGTAAAACATTGCCCACATGTGAAAGGGCCATATAGCGTATTATACATAGTGTTAGAAAATAAGGGCGACAAACTTCAAAGGGGTGATTCTGCATGAAAAAATAATGACAGTTTGCTTATAAAAATATGTCCGCAAATAATTCGTTTTCCGAAATACGGGGTGTTAAAGTTTTTTTTTTAAATCTGACGATTTATTTATTGCTCTAAAACCGGTCGAAATATGCCGATAAAATTTGGCGCGCATACGGGTAATGATCTCAATTTAAAAAAAAATTGTACACCACTGAGACATTTCAAATTAAAAATGATTTTTGAATTCCTCGTTCAATTTGTAACAAAAAATCTCTCTTGCCTTTTTTTCGTATGGGCGCGGTGTTTATACAAAAAAATAAAACATCTTAACGCGTATTTTTCATTTCTTTAATACATCAAGAATTTCTAATACAATAATATTAAAACAGAACAATAACAGAAAATAACACTAATAAAATTTTGAATAGGCTTGAAGCTACAACAAATGTTGAAAATGACCTCCCTTAGACGTGACACAAGATTCAACTCTTCTCCTCATTGATTGTCGTATTCTCGCAAATATTCCTGGTGTATTTCTTATTGTCTTACAGCTGGCTATTATTCGATTCCTCAGGTCATCAACATTTTCGACGGGAGTGGAATAAACCAATGACTTAAGAAAACCCCAAATGCAAAAATCTAGATGATTTAAATCCGCCTATCGAGCAGGCCTATTTTACGTATACACTTCCTATCCAACGATTTGGATATACTGTATCTAAGTGATTTCGTACATTAGTGCTAAAATTGACTGGTGCACCATCATGCATAAACCATCAGTGTCTCAGCTGTAGAGGAATTTCTTCAAAAAGAACATTTAATTCTTCCTGTAGGTAGTCGTTGTGGGAGGAAATATGTACCGATTAAATGATCAACATTTACCCCAAGCCATACATTTATTAAAAAATTGGTAGAATTATTATAGGAGTGCCCGAAGCCAAAATCATCTTTGAAATGACAAGAATTAGTATATTCATACTCGATTATATTAGTAGTGTATGCTAACACGCTATGGTCCCGTGATACTTAAATGGTCAAGTGGCCCATGGTGAAAGAACTGGTGCTGGTCCGTAATATAGATAAGAAACATAGTCAAATGTCTAATATTGATTTTTAAGTTTGGCTTCAGATAGGGGCTGAGTAGCACCCTAGGCATTCTCAGCTTGGCTTCTCACATAATGCAATCCTTTGAAAAACAGCAATATAGCACAGTAACTTTCTGTGACCTTGGTAAGGTATAATTATTTTTCTTATCTATATTAATGATCTCCCACAACACATCAATCGGCCGCCTATACCTTCGATTGTGTCACACACAGCAATCGCATAGAAAAGCTATAATTTTCATGAAAATCCAACTGCTCAAAACCTACCTGGAAAACACTACTTAAGTTGTTACAGCTGGGGGTGTTTTAGTTTTTAAACTACAACGAAGTGCTGTAAGGGTGGTTCCAGATCTGTATTATAGGGAGGTCTGTAGGGCTACCTTCGGAGCTCTTAAGATTTTGACCTTTCCATCGGTCTTCATACTTGAAAATTTGCTTTACCTTAGAAATAATGAAAACAAGTATATTTCTCATTATGAGCTGCAGCAATTACATATCGTAGACTAAAGGGATGCTCTTAAAGTGTGGTATATCTAGTATATAAGTTTTAACTTATTTTATTTCTTAATGTTTTAAAGTTTGGCATACAGTTTTATTCTTTTCTAATTCTAATATGTAATAAAATTATTATAATTAATTATTTAATCTTCTGTAAGTAATTCAGAAATTCAGATATTAATTTAAATTGTATACAAATAACAAAAACCGCCCCACTGACGAGCTCTGTCCTAACAAATTTAATGGTTGACTTAGTATTTTTTATGTTTAATATCATACAAACAAGCCTTTTCGGTCTGAAAATACGAATCTTTGTGATTTCAAAGACTTTTGGCTCCGGGTGTTAGCTGTAAGTAATTTTTTTTTTAGTTTCACAGTTCTCTATTTGATGAAGAAAGTTCCCACTGTGCAGATTTGTGCCTTCTTTTACTCAAACACTGCGGTTCCCAAATAGCCTCTGTCAGATCTCAAGCTGCTGCTTCGTTATACCTACTCATGAGGCAAACTTTCCAAATTGGCAATGTAAGTTAGATACACATTCAGAAGCAATCTTAATCTTAGAGAGAACTGGTCTTTACTGATTGGTAATTTTTTTTAACAATTATAAAATTCCACTAGCTACATAGTGATACATCACTATGCTAACATTGGTAACTTTATTTTATTTCCAAAGACTTGTTTCTTTATAAGCAGAGAATAATCTCAGTAAAACTTTTTTATTAAGTATTTATTTTTACATAAAGAAGTTATTCTTTATTAAAAAATTTGTTCATCCAAAAATAATAGTGTGAAAAACTCGTCATATTAATTATTAAACAAAAAATTGCTATAAACGTGAAGCGATTCGTTATCGAGGTACCAGGTGTCAATTATTTTTTTAGTTTTAGACTTCTGTATATTTTCTAAATGGTAAAAGCTACTTATTTATGACTTAACCTAACAGATATTTAAATTCAAGCCTCTTTTCTTGACATCAGATACATGTTCCAGACTATACTTTATTAAAATATATTTAGATGATAGACAATATTGACAAATTACCTATGCTACTAATTCTAAGGTACTTTAAGGAATGCCTAAAATATAAAATGTTCCAATTTATTACTCTTCTTAAAGTATCTTACTGTTTCACTTTATCATTTGATTCATAACAAAACATAAATTATTATATATATATATATATATATATATATATATATATATATATATATATATATATATGCATTTTATTATTGTTGCTTTTTCTTCGAATTCATTACATACTTTCTGTTTTTTTTTCTTTGTCGTTAGGTAAAAGGTTAAAGAGTAATATTGTTTATGCCTAAAATGTTTCAATAAAACATGTTTTCCAAATTTATATTTATTTTAATCAGGTTTTTTTATTCTTTAGAATTTTGCGAGAGTTAAAATGCAAGTGACAATGTCGTTAAGCAGTTTAGTAGGTACCTCAGCGTCTTTTAGCGACGACTCTCTCAGGCGATCGTTAAAAACAATCTTGGAATATGGAGAAAGGGATACAGAATTGCAAGAAACTACTTTTCCTGAGCAAGTAAGAGATTTGGTATTTAATCTGCATATGATATTGTCAGACACTGTTAAAATGAAGGAATTTCAAGAGGATCCAGAAATGTTGCTCGATCTCATGTATAGGATTGCCAAAGGTTATCAAAATTCTCCCGATTTGCGATTGACTTGGTTAGCAAATATGGCCCAAAAACATATGGAGAGAGGTTCGTCATATTTAGGTCTACTTACCTGTTTAGTACCTTTTTTAAATACTTTATTGGTTTTAAGTGATATTTTTTTGCAGTAATAGATGTGCTCAAAGTTAATAACTTCGATTCAATTGTGTTTTTAGGAAACCACACAGAAGCTGGTATGTGCCTAGTACATTCGGCTGCATTAGTAGCTGAATATTTGGCAATGTTAGAGTCATTACCATATTTACCTGCTGGCGCAGCTGCTTTAGAAAAAGTGAGTTTAGGATGTGGTTTATTTTGTTATAATGTTTACTAATTTTCCAGCATCGTTGTGGAATTTGTGTCTTCTAGAATTTCACATATTTTAAAGTTTAATGTTTCTGTACCTAATTGAATATTAGTAGTTTAGTAGTGAGCAAAGAACGAACCCACTTAATCAAGTTAAGTAAAGTTATTAAAACAGTTAATTTAGGGAAACGTTAAAATAATTAGACACTATGGGATTTAAAGCACTCCATTTTAACTGCATTTAGGGTATCCCAGAAAAGGTAGACAATGTAAAGCCCATCCAAGTTCAAGATGGAGTGCTTGTAAACAAAAGTGGTTGTGCGAGCAATACACCTTTAAATAAAGGTAACCGATTATGACCACAAGTGTTTAGCAAACTTTGAAGGGTGTACTACACTCACAATCACTTTACATGCACTCTATCTTAAACTCGGATAGATTTTAGGATTTAAATAGACCCAGCAAAAATGATAGTTTGTTATAATATGTTCTCCGAAATTGCGCACCAACTGAGCTATTCGATTTTAAACCTAAAACGTGGGAATTAATTTTTCCAAAATAATTTTGGTGTGGTTTGTAATAACTTAATTATATTTGAACAATTGATGAACTATCAAGTATTTAGAATAGTTTAAAAAGTTAACAGAATAGGAGGCAGGAATAAATTACCTGTATAAGTTTTAACTGCACATGAGTATTTTGCAGATTTTTTCTTACAAAATTTCAAGCAAAAAATGTACATTGTCAGTTTTTTAAAATTAAAACGTTTTCAAGCAAAATGGTCTTTTATCTTTTATGTAACTTTGCAAGTAAAACCAACTATATTAGATAGAGCGTCGAGGTCTTTCCAGAGTCCAATTAAAATTCTTCATAAACAAATTAATAAGCGAGATAATTGTCAATATTTTATTATTATAATATTTTTGAACCGAAAATTTCTTGAATTTCTGTTCAAAGATAGTTTTTGCCACCTATTTTGCGTGGTAATATTTTTAGAGTCATATTCAAAAGTACTCATTGAGTCTTACCTACCATTAATAAATTATATTTTAAGGTAAGCGAGTTTGATCCATTTATTATAGTGTATGACTGCTACATGGTCATTTTCTCGAAACTGCTTTAATTTTTAAAAATTGGTTAAGAGTACCATTAACTAAAAGTTATGTTGTAGTTGACGTTTTGGGTCTTTGCAAGCGCATTGTTTTTTTTAACATCCTTTATTTGCTAGCGATAATTACGACATCACAAAGCAATGTCATAAAATAGATTATAAGCTATTTGATTAAAAAATACTAATACGGAAATTTAAAAATACCTACACTTACCAAAGTAAAAAATCAAAACGAATTATGAACAGACAGTACAAAATTTAGAACAAATCAGTAAAACTGACTTCTAACTAGGTGATAAAAAACACTTATTTAAAAGATATGAAACCGTTTCCTTTCTATACATTTCTAGGTTTTCAATGTTCTGAATTTAGTCAGGTAACAAATGGTATATACCGTGGCCCCTTTTCGTAAAAGCTTGAATTATGGAGTGGAATACTTCATTTAGTCGGGCCTCAAGAAATCATTAATATCTCGGAAGAATAATGGTTACAGTTTTGTTAAAAAAAATATAGATACTTTTTATGAGCAATACCAGTGATAAAAGAAATGAAGCAGCTGTTAAAACATTATGCTTTAAAAAGTAAATGCATTACGCTCTTTTGCGCTTTAAAAACCTCCAAGGCAGTGGCAGAAGCCCCAAAGTATAGAATGTCATAATTTATATTTGATTGCATGGAAGAAATATTATAATTTCTGATGATACGGTCCGTTAAGACATCTTTAAGCCTGTGAATGAGAGCGCAACTGGTATTTAGTTTTGATATGACTGTTTTGCAGTGATGATTCCAACTCAGTAAAAGGTCCAAATATACACCTAAAAATTTAACGTACTCAGATAAACGAACAGATTTTGAATCAGTTTGAACTAACAAAAATTTGTTCGGAGTAGTTTTGCTAAAACAGAGAAGTCCTGTTTTATTGATTTTGAGTTTTAAGTGACTGCCAGTGAGCAGGAACCCCATAGTTCCTCCAGAGTGGAATACATCAGTCACCGAGAAAAACTTCCGCATAGTCCATTGACATATAGCGAAAACAATAATGAACCTGAGATAGAGCCTTGAGGTACACCTTGTTTTATTTCTTGTGACATGGAGAATTAACATTTTCCATTATGATTTATACAGACCACCTGTTGTCTCCTAGATAGATAAGACTGTAGCATAGATAAACACTTCCGCGTATACCACAGGAATCCAGCTTTCTAATCAATATTTGATGGTCAATAGTCTCGAATGCTTTTCATAAGTCGGAAAACAAACCAGTTATCTTTCGACCTTGGGTCAATGATTTAACAACGTGATTTACTACATGTCATATGGCCAACTCTGTTGATTTGTGCGGTACAAATCCTGATGATTAACTAGAATGCTGTTTTGGACTAAGAAGCATAGGCTCTTTCAAAGTAATCCCCCTGCAACCAATGCTCCGTTACGCCAAAAATTTTAGGTGATGTTTCTGAAAGCATTACTTCCATATCGAGCACTTTGGAATTCATACTATGAACATTAAGATGAAGTAATGTGATTTCATTTTTATGCAATACCAGCTGGCCAAAAACTAGAATCATACACTTTTTCGTTTATTTCGAAGCTTACACCAACCATAAATCTTTTCTTCTTTGTCTTTTGTTCTTGTGGCATACATAGTTTGACTTCGCCATCATTACTATCAGTACCAGTATTTTTAACAATATAGGTTTTTTACTGTTTGCTCTAAAACACTTTAATCTGCTCTGGATGAAAAATCCAAATTTTCGTATTATTTTTTGTATCATTAGATGATATAAAAAATCTTCATCCCCTGTTTTTGACCCAAAATACAGACTTAAGTTTTTGCGTTTTTGTGTTGCGATCGTTTTATGGTCCATGTCTTCGTCGACGAAGATGTTCAAGAGTTACTTCTTCTATAATTAAACTGGCAAAAAACGATTTTGTATATTATCTATAATTAAACTGGCTCTTGTACGTTTTATTTATGCAGGGAATTCATATTTATGCAACTAAATAGAACGACCAATTTAACAACACCCAGCAACGACCACGCGCGTGATTCGTACGAAATAAACAAAACAACTCTTGCTTTTCTGTCTTGCCGGGCGGCGCGCGGCGTGCAGCCGTAAATCATCTATAAATCGCCGTATTACGCCACGTGCGGCGCTTGACTAATCATTGACTGCCATTTTAAAAATCATTCGCTATGCACCCACAGTTCCTCGCCCGTCGGAAAACGAGACTACCCTGGAGATTTTCGGGCCGTAAAATTTACGATGTTCTTGTTGCCGTTAGAGAAAAAATCTATAGGGATGTTAGAGATTTATTCTCGTATTTGTTTGTTATACAAAAATATTTTAAAAAATACTAATTGTCGGTATTAAGTGTGTTCTGCAGCAGCTCTTATGCACCGGCCGCCACTGGTCGTCTTCGCAATTCAACTGCGGGTCTTCTTTATCTACCACCTTAATAATCGCAGGTTTTTGCAGTTGATGAATCGGCGATCTCTGATTTATTTTGACCTTCCAACGTATCATTGTTGCTAAAATCGTCGGTTTGTCTGTCGCTTTTTTGTATGGATATTATCTCGTGGCTGTTTGTGTTGTGGTTTTTTACAAATGGTTTTGGTTTTGTTTACTTCTTTTTCAGATAAGTTTTCCAATTCATTTTTTAGATTTGTGGCATTTTGTTTCCATAGTAAACAGTTTTCCTCTAATAGTGTACATTTATCTTGAATAAGTAAGTTGTTTCAATACCTAGTGATGTCTTTTCCCACCATTGAAATCTCAATACTAGTGCTATGGTTACAAACTGCTTTTTTTAGTGAAGCGAGTTGTACCATACAAGCAGGATGTAAATGATCTTCACATTTCACGCACTTTACGGCCCAAGCCACTATTTCATTACAATGTTTACATGTAATTTCGCTAATACTTTTAGACCGATTTCCGGATGCGCCCGTCGTCGACGCCATCTTGAGATGTTACAACATCAGCTGTCGAAATATAATTAAGTTACAACAAACGATACTAACTTTTTTTTCACACCCTGGGTTTAACGAATACCTCAATGCACAATTTGTTACAAGAGTGAACATCAAATACTTTTTTCAAATTGATTATTCTAAATATCCACTCCTTTAAAATTGTACTGTTGTCTGACTGTAAGAAAAATAATTTTATGAAAAAATAATTTTTCTTCATTATTTGATGAATATTGACATAAAAATTATCATTTCCGTAATTTGATGCTGTAGTTCTGCAAATAAAATAATAAAAGGATTTTATTAGGTTGTTTTGTAGGTTAGTCCCAATGTTTTGGAAGAGAGTGCAGTATCAGATGATGTTCTAAGTCCCGAGAGGGAAGGAGGTTGTTTAGGATCTCATTTTACCGAGGGAGGATTACTGGGACTTTTAGAGCACGCTGCCAGTAGTTTTCATGTAGCAGCAATGTACGAGCCAATGAATGATATATATCGGGTTTTGATTCCAATTGCCGAAAACAATAGGGATTTTAAAAAGTTGTCAAATATTCACGGGTAAGACAGCCCAACTTTTATTGAGGTTCAATTTTTATTTATAATACTCTGAGAATTTATTTTCCACGTTGGCTAATTATTCCAGGAAGCATTACAAAATGAACCCGGTTTTCCAACGCCAACCTACAGAATAACTGAAACAACTATACTTGCAAAACATAATTTTTAAAGTGAGGAAATTCAAGTATTTATTTTCTGAAAATCTGTTTGGCTTTTAAAACGCATTTTATGAAATTATACAGTTTTAAACTTCCCATAAAAAATGTGCGTTTCAGTCACAAACACTGTCGTCATTGTCAGTTTTGGTTAGACTGTAGTTATTCGAGTATTTAAAAATTTCAATAGATTCTCTCCAAGATCCAAGTGGATGTAGATCGTCCAGTTTCGTCTCTACAGATATCACCACAAGAACAAGATGTTACATATACTCCTTTTATTTGGAATAAAATCCTTCAGTATTGGCATGTGAAGATTGTACATATGCTGGATTTGTGAAGCAATCTTGCAATTTTATTTGTGATTCCAAATATAAATTTAAGAACTATCTATCTATAACTCCTTAATACTTTCCAGCCGCGGAGTGGAATTATTGTGACCCCCTAATAACTTCAGTGCATTATCAATTTCCTCTTAAATCTTAAGTCAGTTTCGCGGTTTATGGTTCTAAATATTTTCAAATTCGATCCGTCGCGATTTGATAGATAACCTGTCAATACCATACATTGCAATAAAATCTTAGTATCGCCAATGTAACTCTTATAATAATGATTATACAAATAATAATAACGTATTTCAAAATTATTACTTTTTTAAATTATTAGTTGCTTTCAAAAGGTTCATCGAACTTTTTGGCTATAACAAAAATATGACTAGATTTATATATCTACTAAACATATGGTGCGTAGAACGCAGAACACAGGACACCGATATCTTTATTGTATCTCACTGTTTCAGGAAATTACATGATGCTTATACTAGAATAGACCAGTTACAAGGCAAACGTATGTTCGGTACATACTTCAGAGTTGGTTTTTATGGTTCTAAATTTGGGGACTTAGATAAGGAAGAATTTGTGTATAAGGAACCAACCCTAACTAAACTTCCAGAAATATTTAGTAGGCTAGAGGTAAGAAAATGTTTTGTTTTTTTTTTATTTTGACGAACATGGTTTGATATTTGATTCCTTATCTCTTCTAGTTGAATAAGAAATATATTATGTAAGTGTCAAATATACATTATGTTGTGTTTTAAGCTCATTAGTTCATATTATATTCTTATTTTGAACAGTAACCTCAGTGCAAAAATATAAAGAATACGAGTGAGACCTCGTCGAAATTCGACGGCAACTACAATTTCAAGTTTACACCTGAAATATTAAAATATAAAATATTAAACTGAAAACTATAAAATAAAAAGTTGCTCCCATATCCCACGTGTAGAATATTTTTAACTAAGCTAACACGATAAATCTAAATTTCGAAAACTGTTAAAATAGAAACAATAATCAAACCGAGAAAATACGAAATTCCTGATTCCCCTCTATACAGGACAATTTTACATCCTGTCAGTGCTTTCGACCTATCTAGTGATGTTGCGTGACGTTACAAAATCTTTACTCTCGTCTCGTCTCGACACTCGAAACAAGAACGAAGGGGTCTCGACTTACTAAAAGAGACCCCTGAGCTTATAGATATAAATACATACGCCTAAAACGTTACATTGCAAAAATTGAACAAATTTTAGATTGTGTCTAAAACATCATTTTTAGAAAACAAAATTAAATGTTTTAAATGTTTTAATGATTTTAAATTTAGATTTTGGTTTTGTGCTTTTAAATATATTTTACTAATAATAATAATAATAATAATATTAATAATAATAATAATAGAAATAATAATACCAATTTTTTAACTACATGATGTACAAGCGCACAATAAATAATTATCATGTAATTTAATGTTCTTGTGTGTAGAATGTTTTTTATATGTATTTTTAGGTTTTAAGATAATTTAAAGAATTAAATTCTAACACGTGGTTGATTGGAAGAGAGGCAGTAAAGTTAGTATGCAAATCACCGGCAGTTCAGGGAGATTTGGGTTCGATTTATATTTAGGGGCGCCAAAAGCTCTGTACTTGTTGACTGTGAACTGCCCTAGTTGATATGGGTACCACTCCTCAATACCACTGCACGAAAATCAATTAAGTTAATTAAGTAAAAGCAAAAATAAAACTAACCATATTCAACATATAACAAATGATAATTTGTCACAATACATCTGTTTTACATACATATCTAACAATTATTCATATTGAAATACATATAAATTTTTCGTGTCCACGACTATTTTTGTCCAGATATGGAATTCGTACATATGAACTTCAAATTTTGGTCAAAAATAAAGGGTCACATGGAGAAGAAAACCTGGTAAGATTTTGGTAAAAATCCAATATGGCGAAACAAAATAGCGGCCGAGTGAAATGTTAAAAAAATTATATATCCATTTTACCTCAAATTTTGTACAAAAATCAAGTGTTACATAGAAATGAACTGGTGACAATTTCGTACAAACCCAAGATGCAAAACACTATAGCGGTCTATTGAGATATTTAAAAAGTCAGCCTGAAAACAGTACTTATTAGATTGATTTTAGATTGTGCGCATGCATTAAGTAGTAAAATTGTAGTACGAATTCAAGATTGCGATACAAACTGGCAGCCATATGTAGATTATAATTTTATTAGCAACATGTTGCCAAACTCAGTATGTGTATTTATCGAGAGCTATCAAGGTAATGTTTGCTATAGATAATTGTATTTAGTAGACAATTTATTGATAGAAGTGTATTATTACTTTTTTATATATATACAGACATGAACACTTGACTGGAGTAAATTCTACAATATGAAAAGTATTCATAATTTGGAAAACTGATTTACCCATCAAATTGATTTCTTCGGCTACGTATCTTTTGGTAATACACAACACCCCCTATATGGCCTTTTTAGATCAGTGGCCTATTTAAAAAAAAACTTTTTGTCTTAAGTCCTACACGAAGATGTAATTGTTTAAGATAAAATGACAGCCCTCTATCAACCAAACGGTTAAAGATAGAACCAAATAACTTTCTTAGCTTCACATATATATATATATATATATATATATATATATATATATATATATATATATATATATATATATATATATATATATATATATATATATATATATATATATATATATATATATATATATATATATATATATATATATATATATATATATATATATATATATATATATATATATATATATATATATATATATATATATATATATATATATATATATATATATATATATATATATATATATATATATATATATATATATATATATATATATATATATATATATATATATATATATATATATATATATATATATATATATATATTTGCATTTCAGATATTGCCAAAACTACTATTCATGATTTTCAGTACATTTATATGTGTATAAGATTTTTGAATTGTAACATACAAATACGGAGAGCCTTATACAGGGTGTCCCGAAAGGTCCTACCAATAATTTAGGAATACATAGATTTGATTAAAATATCGCGATTTAGCCATACTCAGCCTTAGTCCAAAAGTTAATATTAAGAAAGATACAGGGTGATTAAGTTAAAATTTAATTTTCGATTTTTTAAAATAACATCCCTGGTTTTTGAAATATTAAAGTGAAAATTGGTGATAACGGATTTTTTATAGCCAGTAATAATAATACGCCTTCAATTTTGATGTAACTTGTAGAGGGCGCTACGAGCGCTACTTTTCGCTCTTAAAAATGTAACTCTTTTATATACAAAATTATAGATCTTTGTACAGAAAAACGAGGTTCTACTGTCTTTTCGCCCAAAAAAAGCTATACTTTATAAATCTACCTAAAGTTCACCATTTACGAGATATTTGCTGTTTTATTACTTAATAATGCAGCCGCATTCATAATTTAGCATATTACAAGTTTTATCACTTTTATAAATTTTAATAAATCGTTCAGAAATAAAGCGAATATGTTTCTTTGCGACAGATGCGTTAATTCCAATTGATTCTTCTTTACTTTATAAAAATGATAAAACTCGAATATTCTAAATGGTGAGTACACGGGGCTGTTTCAAGTAATAAAACAGCAAATATCTCGAAAATGGTAAAATTTAGGTAGATTTATAAGGTATAGCTTTTTTGTGAAGAAAAGATAAGAGAAAATATTTTTTCTATATAAAACTTCCTAATTTTCTATTAAAAAAAGTTAGAACATTTTTAAATACAAAAAGTAGCGCTCTCTACAAGTTATATCAAAATTGAATGCGTATTATTATTACTGGCTATAAAAAATCGAAAACAAAATTTTAACTAAAGCAAGTATGGCTAAATCGCGAATTTTTAATCAAATCTATATATTCCTAAATTATTGGTAGGACCTTTTGGCACACCCTGTATATCAAATTAAGCATCCTGATGACATGAACACTTGACTGGAGTAAATTCTACAATATGAAAAGTATTCATAATTTGGAATCAAATTGATTTCTTCGGGTACGTATCTTTTGGTAATACACAACATCCCCTATATGGCCCTTTTTAGATCAGCGGACTATTTAAAAAAAAAAACTTTTTGTCTCAAGTCCTATACGAAAATGTAATTGTTTAAGAGAAAATGACAGCCCTCTATCAACCAAGCGGTTAAAGATAGGACCAAATAACTTTCTTAGCTTCACTTTTTAAAATATATTAGATGACATCAAGTTCGGCACAAAATTCGACAATTCCGCTCAAACCCGAAGTTGACACCAATGCAATGTTGAATTTTAATATTTTTAGCTAAACCCGAAGATGATGTTAACTAAGGCCGATATAATGCTCTAATTAGAGATGCCATTTTTTCAAAAACAGTTGAATTTCGGTATAGAGAATATAACGTAATGTGTGTTTAGAATATTCCGCTGATTTCAAAAACAAAATAAAATTAGGATTGTGTGAAAAAGTGTATGACACAGATAAGGTAAAATGTATGATACAAATGTCATGATTAAATTGGTAAAACAGTTTTTCCAGAATATAGTATTGGATTTATGGAATTTATTCCAGTTAAATGTTCCAGTCTGTTAACTGGAGATCACCAATTCTAAATTGCTTTAGACATATGTAATGTAATGCGAAATAATGAAAAAATTAGATTCCTGGTACAAAGTTTAGGAAAGGTAAATAGGTTTAGTTGTTTTCTTTTCCAGTTTCTAAAAAACCTTATTGTTTTAGAATTTCTATGCAGAACGTTTTGGTGCTGAAAATGTAATCATTATTAAAGACTCTAACGCAGTGGATTTAAATTCCTTGGATCCGGATAAAGCATACATCCAAATTACATACGTCGAGCCTTATTTTGAGCAGTTTGAACTGAGATATCGGCAAACACATTTTGACCGAAATTTTAATATAAGTAAGTAATTTGCATTTAGCAGACTTTCACTGACTCGTTTTGTGTCCTGCTTCCTTTTCTAGTATGGTTCATAACTTCTAGTTGTAGTTTTTATGGAACTAATAATAAAATTATTTTTTATAAAAATTAAGGGTTATGTTTTTTTATTGTCATATGGCGTTAGTCCTGTCGGCCATAAACTGTATAATGTTAGATTGAGTAAATCAGCACTTATCACTCTACGTTTTCTTTGACATAACCCGATTTTAAAAGTTCATAATTCTTGAAATAATTAATCGAAATAAAAATGTTAATTAGGTAATCACTCACAGCTCTGGAAAGCCATACAGGCCTTCTAATGTTGATTACAAACTCAACAAAATTTAAACTAATCCCCTTTTAAGAAAAACTGGTATTTGATTAAACCATTATGCTTATTGCATACCTTACATAATTGTTTCAAGACGTTTAAATTTTTTGATCTACCGAGTTTTGCGAAAAAGTTATTTATGAAAAACTTAAACGAGTAGTTTTTGTAGTTGTGAATGTTTCTTTATAGGTGTAAAGCCAAAGGTTAATCTAGCACATTTTAATAAAAAAAACTCTTAAAATGTTACAGATTCGCTATTATTTTGATAATTTTGGAAATATTGTACAATCAACATTGAAACCGATTGGAAAGTTATTTTAGATAATTTATTGGACGTTTAATAATTTATAATATAAATAGTTATTTTATATATATATATATATATATATATATATATATATATATATATATATATATATATATATATATATATATATATATATATATATATATATATATATATATATATATATATATATATATATATATATATATATATATATATATATATATATATATATATATATATATATATATATATATATATATATATATATATATATATATATATATATATATATATATATATATATATATATATATATATATATATATATATATATATATATATATATATATATATATATATATATATATATATATATATATATATATATATATATATATATATATATATATATATATATATATATATATATATATATATATATATATATATATATATATATATATATATATATATATATATATATATAGGAATTTGCATTTCAGATATTGCCAAAACTACTATTCATGATTTTCAGTACATTTATATGTACTTTATAAGATTTTTGAATTGTAAGATACAAATACGGAGAGCCTTATACAGGGTGTCCCGAAAGGTCCTATCAATAATTTAGAAATACATAGATTTGATTAAAATATCGCGATTTAGCCATACTTGCCTTAGTCCAAAAGTTAATATTAAGAAATATACAGGATGATTAAGTTAAAATTTAATTTTCGATTTTTTAAAATAACATCCCTGGTTTTTGAGATATTAAAGTGAAAATTGGTGATAACGGATTTTTTATAGCCAGTAATAATAATACGTCTTCAATTTTAATGTAACTTGTAGAGGGCGCTACGAGCGCTATTTTTCGCTCTTAAAAATATAACTCTCTTATGTACAAAATTATAGATCTTTGTACAGAAAAACTAGGTTCTACTGTCTTTTCTCCCAAAAAAGCTATACTTTATAAATCAACCTAAAGTTCACCATTTACGAGATATTTGCTGTTTTATTACTTAATGATGCAGCCGTATTCATAATTTAGCATATTACAAGTTTTATCACTTTTATAAATTTTAATAAAAAAATGTTAAAACTCGAATATCCTAAATGGTGAGTACACGGGGCTGTTTCAAGTAATAAAACAGCAAATATCTCGAAAACGGTAAAATTTAGGTAGATTTATAAGGTATAGCTTTTTTTGTGAAGAAAAGAGAAAATATTTTTTCTATATAAAACTTTCTAATTTTATATTAAAAAAAGTTAGAACGTTTTTAAATACAAAAAGTAACGCTCTCTACAAGTTACGTCAAAATTGAAGGCGTATTGTTATTACTGCCTATAAAAAATCCGTTATCACCAATTTTCACTTTAATATCTCAAAAACCAGGGATATTATTTTAAAAAATCGAAAACAAAATTTTAACTTAATCACCCTGTATCTTTCTTAATATTAACTTTTGAACTAAAGCAAGTATGGCTAAATCGCGAATTTTTAATCAAATCTATATAATCCTAAATTATTGGACCTTTTGGCACACCCTGTATATCAAATTAAGCACCCTGATGTATATAATGTAATTAAACAAGACTGTTATAATTATTTTGATATCATTGATTATCCAAGTAATAAATAAATAAATATAGTTAACAAAAAGGTTCTCGCAATGATGAAAGATGAAAACAATAGACGAATTATGACACATTTCGTTGGCCTACGTTCTAAAATGTATGTAACTAAATTGCAATATATACTCTAAGAATTTAAAATGGAGAAGATAAAATTGGAATATGAATTTAAAAGACAGGAAGAAATTATAAAATATTTTAAAAACTTGGGTGTAACCAAAAAATTTAAGATAGTCAAAAAATCTGTTATAAAAAATAAAATAACATTTGATAATTTTGTAGAATGTCTAAATTCTTTTAGTGAGAAAACATTAACATCTCTTAACACATTACCTTGAGGCCATTGTTCCATAATGGAAGAATGGAGTAAATGTATACCGGGTGTCCGGGAAAATGTGGGAGATCTCTCTGACTCAGATAGAACATTAAAAAATAAGATGACAAGTTCCCATAAATTTTTTTCCTAGCGGCCCTCCCTAGGGAGATACGGCCCCCTAAAGAACCCCACTGGAAATCGGTTTTTCTAGAATAACTTTTAAACGACTCAATATAATTTAACGAAAATTTAATATGATAGACAGTAGTAAGGACCTCTCAAAATACTCCCTTAAAACATAATTAGCTTGTTTAGTTTACCAGGGACGGACTAGATTGTACATTTTAACGCTCAAATTTTTAACACCCTGTATGATAAGGAGTTAAAAAAAATAAATTTGGATACCTTGAACATTAAGCTAAAGAAAAGGTACTCTTGTTCATTGTCGATAAAATGAACCGTTTTCGAGAAAAAAAATAATAAAAGTATTAATGTTTTATTATTGTTTATTTATCAGTATTAAAGAATGCACTTTTTTACAAACGTTACTATGGTACGAAATAAATAATCTCGCATTGACGTGTGCATTTGAAATCTTCTTGACACGTTGATCTTTTTGTACCTACTTCGATATTAATTTATTAAATTTTGAATACCTTGGTAAATTTAATTCGATAATGGGATACACATTTAGTGAGTATGCAGATATGCATCTTATGTACGGACTTGCAAATGGACGGTGCAATTGGAGGAAGATATTTTGGATACTGTAGCTGATACTCCCTCAATAAGCACTCGAATATTAGCCGCGCAGCTTCATGTGTCAAAAAGTACAGTTGCTGAAGTACTTAAAGAACAGTTGTTATACCCTTATCATCTGCAAAAAGTGCATCAACTACTTCCTGAAGATTTTCCTCGAAGAATCCAGTTCGCAAACTGGTTGTTAGATCAACAACGAACAAACCCAAACTTCATTAGCATTATTCTTTTTACCGATGAAGCAGGATTTACCAAAGATGGTATTGTAAATTTACATAACTCGCATGTATGGGCTGATGAAAACCCTCATGCCACTGTCGTTCATCATCATCAACATCAGTTTCAATCCATTAATGTTTGGGCAGGAATAAAATTTTTTCATTGGACCATGCGTATTACCGGCACGATTGAATGGTGAACTTTATTTAGAGTTCCTTCAGAACGCTTTTGTAGATTCAATAGAGCATTTGCCACTTGAAACCCGCCAAAGGATGCATTTTATGCATGATAAATAACGTCTATGGAAACCGTTGGATAGACAGAGGAGGTCCCATTGCCTGGCCTCCACGGTCTCCCGACCTAACGCCAATGGATTTCTACCTGTGGGGTCATCTCAAAACCTTGGTGTATTCCTCTCCGGTTGCTACTAGGGAGGAACTTTTACAGAGAATCACGTTTCATTGCGATATGATAAGGAACAATGCTGGGTTGTTGTGGCGAGTACAGCAGTCCTCTATTCGTCGTGCCCGCGAGTGCATCACAAATCACGGAGCACATGTTGAACCCACTTATGAAGTTTTTAATTGACTTTTTTCTATTTAGCGTATTAGGTTGTTCAGGATCAAAACATATTTAATACTCCCAAAGTTGTATTCTTTTATTATTTTTTTTTCTCGAAAACGGTATTTTATCGACAATGAACAAGAGCACCTTTTCTTTAGCTTAATGTTCAAGGTATCCAAATTTATTTTTTTTAACTCCTTATCATACAGGGTGTTAAAAATTTGAGCGTTAAAATGTACATCTCTCCCTAAAATAAACAAGCTAATTATGTTTTAAGGGAAGCATTTTGAGAGGTCCTTACTACTGTTTATCATATTAAATTTTCGTTAAATTATATTGAGTCGTTTAAAAGTTATTCTAGAAAAACCGATTTCCAGTGGGGTCCTTTAGGGGGCCGTATAGGGCCGCTAGGAAAAAAATGGGGAACTTGTCATCTTATTTTTTAATGTTCTATCTGAGTAAGATGTATATATTGTATATTGTATATTGTTTTTAATTAATTTTATATTGCCTTTAGTTTGTAATTATTAGTTGCTAGAATTATGTTTGTATAATATCTATACTTTGTGACTTTTTTAGTATGTTTTTTAAAGGATTGTAATTATTACTACCAAATAGAATGGTAAATCAATAATACTGTTATATATATATATATATATATATATATATATATATATATATATATATACATATACATATATCTTCAAACTATTTTAAAGATGGTGTATAATTATGAATAGAAGCCAAAACGGATAAAAAGAACTATATAATGTATGATTAAAAGGGCAAAAATAATGAAATATTAAATTCATATCCCTTATTAATTATTAAATTTATTAAACATAGGGACATATAAGTAATCTAGAAGAGAAATTTATTAGTCGAAATTTATTTAAGGCGCCATCCTTTAGTATACAAATCAAATTAGCACAATATTAAGATAAAAATGAGAATCAAATTAATAAAGACACATTCTTTAATTGTACAATTTAAGTTGCTGCTTTGCTTCTCCTATGTGGGGTCTGATACTGGTTAGTCCTTTAGATCGGTTCAGAACTTCATTACCATCTTTAGGTAGTCATCTGTAGGCTTAACCAAATTCTTTCAATTGCTAGTGCCAGTACTTAGGTTAAATGAAAACAAATCACAACGTAGGAATTGGACCAAAATAATATTAATTACGAATGGAAGAAATTGTCAAGTTGGCATTATATAAAAAAAAACAGCAACCGAAGTCAAATTTTGATTAACTTATTTGTAAATAAATTGAATGTAAAAAAGGGGTATCCCTTATTAATTTTAGAATGTTTACATAACCATGAATTTCAAATAAATAATTTAGGGATGTAATAAACTATTAATCATAAAATTATGAACATTTTCTTCTACATTTTTAGTTCATGTAAAACTTATTGAAGGATAGATATATTATCATGGACTTGAACTAATAGATAATCAAATTAGCAAAATGTAATCAAACTGCACTGTTAAATAATTAGTAATTGAACCAAATTTTACTGTAACTGATTGAAAGATTATACACATCAATAATATTTGTAAATTCATAATTATGCTGAGATTTATTTATCAAAAATGCCTTAATAGAAATAAGATATTTTATATTGCTACAATAATCTTAATAAATTGTATACAAAAAATATTGTCGGTAAAAATTATGCAAATAAATAAAACAGCTAAGTTTTTGTTTTTTCGTTTTTTTAGTTAAAACAGCTTAGATTTGAATGAAATTTCAATTAATTCTTTTTTAATTTAATTATTAAATTGATATTCGGTACACATAGTAATTATAAATCTTTAAAAATTTTTAATAGTATATTAACAGATAATAAGGTTATTCCTATTGTCTTCACTAGCCACTTTAGGTATTCTAAATTTAATATACAACAATCCCTTCAAAAAAATATACTGAAAAACAATCCTTCAGTTTATCAGTTATGATAGCATTCAGACATATAATATGTCTGTAATTTATGTAATTACAGTCAAATATGTAACATTCTGAAATAAGGCAAATTTTTAAAGAGATATGTTAAGAACTTGCAGTTCATCAGCCAAGATATTCTTAAATACTAGATATAAAGAATAAAACTACAATATTCCACGAATGTTTGGCTTATAAAATAAATAGAGTTTTGACTTTGGCTCCGAATCTAACTGGCTGGATGAGTGTTCTCTTTTTAAAAAATTACAAAAATGTTTAAATATGCCAAAACTAATACTGGTCATGAAATATGTCCTATTAGAAAATTAATTTTATTTTCCAATAAATTCAATTTAAAATTTTTGTATACAGGAAACTAGGAAATTCACTATATTTTCCACAAATTCAATTCTAAGACATAAATTAGCCCACTTTATATAAAAATACATTCACAAATATTCATAATATCTCAGTCAGCCTTAAATATTTGGAAAATACCTAAAACCTAGGTAAGCTCACATTCCACGAGACGATGTTTAACCAGTTAAGTGAGAAAGAAAATCATTGTATGAATTTCGTAGGATGAATAATAAAGTAAGATTTTGTAATTCTAAAAAAAATATTGTTTATTTTATAAATGGTTATTGTTAGACGATTAATCTATATATTTAAAACACTTAGCCAGATTTTTCAGCAAGTTCGCGAGAAAGTTGTACTGCACCAATTTACATGATTTTTTTTAAATGATCGTCTGCTTACCGAGCCCTTTCAACACTATTTTTTGTAATGTTTTATTTCGTATTTTTTTCTATAAAACCAATGATTTTCCTCAATAACATTTCTGGACGATGCGGTGAATGTGCCCGATATTCTTATAATTCCATTGGAAACTGATCGCGCTAACTAACGCAAAAGGCAGAAGAAGGTCTGCCAGGCCAGCTAGTTTCTGTTTAACATATTCGTAAAATTTCATAAGAGAATATTCCAGACACGTGGTTAAATATGAGAGGTTACTGTAAGACTACAAAGAAAAAAATTATTTTATTAAAAAGAAAAAAAAATTCAATTAGATGGGTTGGTATAGTGTGTTTATAAGTTCTATGACATTGGTTGAACCAACTGGCCAGCTTAGCTAGATTTAATAATTTGTTATGCCATGCTTCAATATCAAAGTATAGCTGAAAATATCCTACAATATTAAAAGAATGGTCAATATTTTCGTCGATTATAGTTTCATCAAAAGAAAAAAGAAAGGAAAGAGACTCACCTCTTACCAAAACCAAAAAGCCCTTTTTCTTTCCAGTATTAAATCTACTCGGTTTGCACTCCCCACTTTTTAGTTTCCTAGTCGATAACCACGCTTAGAGAACCTCTGTATTAATCGAATATAATAGTACCACATCTGTATAGAAATCGCTCATTTTAAATTGATTTTTATATTTAACTGCCGGAAGCGTTAGTATGTGGATATCGTATGCTTAGAATTCTATTTTGTGCAATAAACAGAACACTGTATTATCATTGAGTGAAGTGGATAATACCCCTGACCATGATTTCTATTAATGTGTTATTTGCTACAATAATTATAAGATGGCACTATAGATCATAGAATCTTGAATACAATTCAGTTATAACAAAATACGTATTTATTTTGTTATAACATGTGGTAATAAAACGGGGGGTAGCACAGAGATTGTTTAAAAATAAACATATTAACAGATTTTTTTCGAGATGTACAAGTTGTATGAGAAAAAATATCGGTTTAAATCAAATTTTAACGGTACAAATACAGAAAAACTGATTTTTTTAAAATTTGGCACTCTACCTTTTTGGGAACTAACTGCAGGTATTTATGTCTCCGGCAAAACTTGTTCCAAATTTTAATTTCTACGGTTTTTGTTCTTACACTTTTTTCCTCCGAGATTATTACCATTTTTTTTTATGGCAGCAATTCCGAAACAGGTGGGGATACGCCAACTTGGAATTTTACCCTTCCGACCGTTATAAACAACGGTTTAAAAATTCAGCCTATCCGCATTTTTTTCTTAATTTCAAACGGATAGATTGTACTGTATAGAAATAGAATTCAAAATGGCTGCCGAATAGACTCTAAGCTGTTGCGGAAAAAATGATTAGTTTAATTGTATGGGCACATTTCAGTTTTTGTTTTAATTTTTAAAATAATTGTTCTTTATATTCTTTTTAATTAGAGAGAAACAATATTTTTTTATTACAGGGAGTAACAATGAATGTATATAGTATGTAATAAAAAAGAATCGTTCTATGTTGTTATTCTTAATTAAAACTTTTCAGAGAATCTTTGAAAATAAATTCAAAATGACAATGATTTTTTCATTAAATTGTATTTTCTAGTAATTTTTGAAAAGTCACGAGGTAACTGCTTAAGCAAAACAAAAATATTATTTAAGAGAATGTCGAAGTGAAATGAAATTCTTCAGCTATTGCACTTAAACTATATGAAAGCAGTGTGCTAAATACGAAATATGGCGTTTAACCGTCAACATTGAACAAAATACATAGTTATGTTAAACTGTGTCTAAATATTATAATCATACTTAACATATCTTTTTATAGAAAAATTTGTGTTCGCAACGCCATTTACTATGACAGGGAAAGCTCACGGAGAACTAAAAGAACAGTACAAAAGGAAAACTATTTTAACAACAGCAGTTCACTTTCCTTATGTTAAA
This sequence comes from Kuschelorhynchus macadamiae, assembly GCA_030620095.1. Lineage (NCBI taxonomy): Eukaryota > Metazoa > Arthropoda > Insecta > Coleoptera > Curculionidae > Kuschelorhynchus > Kuschelorhynchus macadamiae. The sequence goes on along the minus strand of JAUTXW010005262.1, from coordinate 58,350 downwards.
ACTAGAATACAGGTTGTAGCACGATGCACTATAACGTTAACACCAATCGAAGTGAGTATGTTATTATGATAGAACATATCTATTTTTACTAGATATTTTTGATAGGTTTAAATAAGTATGCGATATTTTTACTTTATTATATATATATATATATATATATATATATATATATATATATATATATATATATATATATATATATATATATATATATATATTATCACAAAGCTCTTTTGGTGTTTGGCTTTTTTTTCGTGAGTAATTTTATCTTTTTATAATAAAAGAAACTGTCTATTGTTCAATATGTAGTATCCGTTTAATATTTTTAGGTTAATGGAATGCTAGACAATAAAAATCAGCCGTATTAGGTTTAGGAAAAATAAGTAAAAATAATCCTAACATAAAAAATTGCAATATTATTCTCCCGCCTGGGAATTGTTCCTCTCTGGATTGTTACCTTTTTAAAAAAACTGTGAAAATTATGATGTATGATGCTGTAGTGAATTTTGTTTGCGGATAATAGAAATGTTTAAAATGCAGATTCTCAAAATCCAAATTTATTTGATGACAAATTTTCATCGATTCTTCAAATTACGTTAAAAATTTTACTTTAAAAGTGGTATAAAATTCTTTCTCTGTCAAAATTCGACTAGAAATAAGTGTTGTCGTTAGAGGTTCTTTTTCCATTAATTAGTTTGATACAGTGAATTTTATTAGTCAAATTTTAAGAGAACAATATAAATAGTCCATAGATTTTGAAGTAATCATATGATATATTTCGAAAAAATCGAGATTTTAGAGCAAAAGTTAACCGATTGAGTTAAAATTGTGCATACTTATGTTTCTTGAGATGCGAGAGCGAATTTAACATTAATTTTATGCTAACAGCGAGGGGGCGGTAGTTTTACGCCTTTGGTAGGACAAATATAGGATTTTTTTTGGGATACCACTTTTTTTTTATTTCATTATAAAGCATATTTTTCTATATAAATAAACATTCCTAATATTAAATCTTTTATATAATAGTAAATAGTTAAGGATCTTTACCTAGTTAATTTATCCTATGTATTCATTATTATTTTTATATCCTAGTTTTTCAGTTTTTCTAGTCTTTTCAAAATGATTAAACAATTTTTATCATGGAACGAAATGGTCAAACACTATGCATACATCTCTAAACTGGATCAAAAATTAATATGGACTGTACAAGCTAAAGCATTGATAGTTAATTATGGCAAATATAATTTGTAGGTTGCTATAGAAGATATTCAGAAAAAGACAGCAGAATTAGCCGCAGCCACTCAACAAGAGCCACCCGACCCCAAAATATTACAAATGGTTTTACAAGGTTGCATTGGCACAACTGTAAATCAGGGGCCTTTAGAAATGGCTTTAACCTTTTTGCCTAGTGACGGAAAGGCTCTTACTAGGCATCAGAATAAGCTTAGATTATGTTTTAAAGATTTCTCAAAGAAGTAAGGAATTGGAAAGATATTCATTTTATTAATATTATATGACGTCATAATATATTTGTAATTTTATCTTGATCTGATTATCTTAACTGTATTATTTTCAAATTTTTTTGTAATTCCAGATGTAGTGACGCCTTAAAAAAGAATAAAAATCTTATAGGGCCAGATCAAAGAGATTACCAAAGAGAACTGGATAGAAACTATAAAAGATTTGTAGAAAAATTGCAACCTCTAGTAAATCCACAATCCATTACCATCGTCAACACAAGGTAGATGTATATGAATGTATTATTTTGAATATATATATATAATATATATATATATATATATATATATATATATATATATATATATATATATATATATATATATATATATATATATATATATATATATATATATATATATATATATATATATATATATATAATAAATATTTATATATATATATATATATATTTTAATCATCAAGCTATCATCATTAAGATCTCATACCATTAAATATTATATGTAGTATCCAAAAATCAGTGGAATAGATAAAAGTATATTTTATATCCTATCATGCTACAAATGTAGTGGTATCATCTATTAAATTACTTTTCCTATTAATAATAGAACACTCTGTATAAGTAAAATTTAATTGTTATTATTTAACTGTATTAGAAGAAAAATGGAAAATACTAAAAAAATGTTGAAAGTCGGTATAGGGAAGGAACCTTAACGGAGTTTGAAGCGATTTAAATATAAATTCTCCTGGTGTGAATATATATCATTTGAAATAACAACGTTACTAACTATTGAATTTGGGAATAGTATACCACCAAGTTTATACACGCCGTTTAATGTTAAATGACCGGAAATCTTAATACTTAAGGATTAAACTCTATTAAACATGCAGTTTATAATTCAGTTTCTGTGTTGATTATTTTGTTTAAAAAAATCCATATATCAAAAAAAAAATTATTTCGAACAACCTTATAAATTGAGGTTAGGTAAGCCTTAATGAATTTAACCTAACTTCTAATATAGAATTAAAATTGGCAATCAAATGTAGTTTATTCTATATAAAAAACGCAATTTTTATAAAACACATTGAGCGTATAAGCTGTGCCACCCTATATATAGTTATTTTCTGGACAAAAATTCAAATAAGAATTCAGGAGATTGTGTGAAAAAATTCTGATTTTTAAGTAATATTTTGCAAAACATGTTACAAAATTCTTCGGTCAATATTTAAAACTTTCCAAATATAGTATTTAAAGGTTTTGTATGTACTCGTATTATAGCTTATTATTTTTGGAGTCCTAGTATCGCAATTTATTTTTTTGTTTATTCCATTGTTTATCATTGGTTAATCTGATGAGATATATTTGGCACCCAATAAAACATGGGTATACAGAAAATAAAAAATTATTTAAATTCACAAACCTAGCGTTTAAATTATAAATTGTTAATCATTCCCAGTTTTTTCTTCACTTTTAAGAGGAGGAATTTTGACGTTTCAGAGTCTTATATATAGGTAAACTAATACCCTTTTGCAAATTTAAAAACACTGTCATAGCAAATATAAAATGTTCCTCAAACTAATAATACTGTACAATACTTTTAAGGACACCAAGATATTGCACTAAATAAATATATCTTTCATTACACTACTACTGAATAAGTAAAAAGAACTATTAACTAGTATTTGTTTTAATTTTTTTGTGGAATATATTCAACTTTAGAATCTTAAATTATCTAGCAAAGCATTGTAAAATCTTAGCCCATCCTGACATCTCCTTAAGCGCCATTAAATTACCTTTGTCCTATGGTGTTGTGGCTATAAACTTGTTCATGGGTCTCGAATTTGTTTCTTTTCACAAATTAAAAGATTTTAGATTTTCTAGAATGTACAGAGATGGTACAGTGAGCACTCCCAAAGATGGGGAAGCCCATCTGCAGTCATCGCCTCTATGAGCCCCCGAGACCTGTTACTTGATCAAGCTCTCATAAGAGATGTGCGGGTGGAATAAGGCAAAGTAAGCCGTTTTTTTTTATTTGATCCCGTTTCAGCTTTGAATATTGAGTTCCAAAAAAATCGCCTGCTGGACGGTATCAACACATACATCTCGATCACACATCGGGAAAACCATTATTTGTATTATAGACATAACAACAGGGAGACTCAACATCTTGAGCTCTTTCATTCATAAAATCGTGTATGTTTTGATGCAATGGTTAAATTAAGTAAACATGTACTGCAAGTATGTGTGACAAATAAAAAAATATCTATCCTTCTTGTCGGACCTAATTTTAGGCAACATACCAATTCTATTTTTTTACATTATGTGTAAAAATGTATACCTCAGCTCGTTTATTTTTGTTTACTTTGTTCTGGCTGCAAAAACTTACCTACCTCTCGGCATTTTAAAATAATTTTTATAGGAAACGTATATTTTTTTATGTCAAATATGTATAAAGAGGTATGTACACCTGTATTTTTTGTATCTACATACACCGGTTTAACCTCGGAATTTATAAATATGTAGCTTAGGTGAAAAAGTGCAGATATATTATTTTACATTCTAATGAACGATAAAATAGAAATTACAAGTCATATTATCTCGTACCGCTTATATCAGTTAATAAAGAGAAACAACAACATTTCGGCTTACCTATGAAAAGAGACGTGAAGGGTTAAATAGTCCAAATTTTTGCACACTTCGCACTTACGCACCATAATGCACAAGAATTCGCACAAAAATTAACATACAAAAAAAAACCGACAACACTTTGATTTACCAGTTTATGTAAATTCGTGTGCTCTGTAATTGGCAAAAATGCAACGTGTTGTCATTTTTGTCATTGTATGGAAACAAAAAACGGCTTTTTTTGATAACTATTGGTTGATAATAGGTATAATATTACAGAGTATATGATTAGAGTATCAGAACCACCTTAAAATTTCATTTTAATATTATTTGCAAGTATAAAGTATGAGTTTGTTCTATGTAAGATAGTTGACAATACCCTTTCGAATAAACCAAATCGAGATAATACAATAGACCAAACAAGCAATCAATTTTGATAATGCATGGACTGCGTTCTAATCAAAACCGTAGTTGCCGGATCATGAATAAGTTTCCGATCCCGTGACTGCAGAATTTTTATAGTCCCATATCCCTTTTATTATATCTATGATTTATAGCGCTTGACTATGCAGTAGAGTCGTGTGCAAAGAGGGTGTAGTGCACCGTATCCGCCCTTATGGGCAGATCGTAGATGTATCTTATTGTTAATAAGATTACACCCAAAATTGAACCCTGAGAGGCGCCAATGACAACCCTCCTCTCGGCCGAAGTCACTCTTCCATACCTCCCAAATATCTGTTGTACAGATATGACGTGGTGAGATTAATGCCATTTGCACTAAAATTGTATTCACAAAGCTTTTGCAAAAAATTGCCATGCTCTACGCAGTCACAAACCTTGTTTAAGTCACAAAAGGAACAATGTTTGTTTGCGTAAAGCCTCGAAAATTATGTATATTTTTTACCCGAGTGAAAACTATTGCCTCTTTTAATATGTCTAGAAATAATTTTGTAAGTCAATTGTTAATTAGCGTTGTTAGATGTATCGGTATATCTTTAATAACTTTAATTAATTTTTATATTTAAACCAATAATATCTGAGCTGTTATTATTTTTTAATTATTTATTACATTTTAAACATCACTGTTTGCAACCTCCGAGAAAGGAACATTGTCACTTAGTCTCACCATTAACTGTAGGTAATGTATTGGATTGAAATTGTTAGTGCGGGGCTTAAAATGCTGCTCGTGTTGTGTGTGCTATATCGATTTATGATATTTCAAGTAGTTTTACTTGGGTTACTTGAGTTGTCCATTAAATTGTCGTTTGTTTTAATTTTAGCTTCTGTAATTTCTAATAATAATGTGTAGGCCTACCTGGAAAGTTTTTCTATTTATGTTTTTGAGCGGGAACAATAAATATGTTTAAAATTTGTAAAACTTTATGGTAGGTAAGGTCGTAAAAACTATCTCAGCAATAAATATTATGCAAAATAATTAAAGTATACTGTCTACCAAACTAAGCTTTGGTTTCTAAACATTACAATATTCAATATTAACTATTAATTAATTATTCTAACTTGGCCGTTGCGATTTTGAAATCCTTCAGGTACTCGATTATAAATCCTTTGGAATAGACTGGTTATCTAACTTCGGTTTAAATATTCTTTCTCCTCGTAAGAGGGAAATATTGTAATGTTAAGAAATCGTCCTGCAAGATTTTTTCAGATTTTTACGTTTTAGGCCTAGGACTCCGAAAAACCATGTTTCCCCATTTTCGTCAGTCTGTCCTGTACGTGTCGTAGCTCAAAAACTACTTATATGATTTCAAATTTTGTTCAAAAATCAAAGGTCATAAGGGGATAAAATAGTTATATTTCGGTAAAAATCCAATATGGCGGAACAAAATGGCGCCGTCACAAAATGGAAAAAAATTATTAATGAACTACTTATCGAATGGGCTTCGAAATTTGAGCAAAAATAAAGTGTGATATAGGGATAAACGGTTAAAATTTTTATGAAAGTCCAGTGTGGCGTAACAAAATGGTTGCTTAATGAAATGTTAAAAAATTCAGTACCAAAAACTACCTATCCCATTGGCTTGAAATTTTGCACAAAAATGAAGTGTTAAAGAGGGATAGACTAGTAAATTTTCAGTGCGAATCTTCTATGGTAAAACAAAATGTCGGCCTAATAAAATGTTTAAATATTCGGTATTCCTTTCCTGGAACAGAACCTTCATTGTATGGAGGGAAATAATAAAGAATATAATTTATTTTTTGTAGGCTACGTAAATAATGTTATGAAAAATAAATAATAATAAAAATCAATTGAAATTACTAAAATGTAGTGGTTTGTATAAAGTTATTACGAAATAATTGTATGCATATATACACTGTTTAATGTAAGTAATAGAATCTGTACGAGGGAAGTTATGGGTTGAATAGCATTTCAGTCTTTAAAGAAGATTTTAAATAAGTCTTCGTCTCTTGTGCTAATGTACTCTTCGTTCTATCAAGGAACAGAAGAATTATGGGGTTTAAAATATAACCTAGAAGCATTAGGGATGAATGCTTTGGCAGCTTAGTGCATGGACGAGACAAATGTATCCAAGTTTAGATCGTGGTTGTAATAATCAAAAGAAAGAAATGCTAGGTAGGAGATTTGGATGGGAGGTGAGATAGATGAAAGGGTCTAGGAACGAGGAGTCTTTGGTAAAGGAAAAATATTAGTGAAGAATAAGAGAAAATATATTTCAGAATTAAAACACTTTTTACCTGCACCCTCTCTAAACTGAGCTAACTTATAAACTATTTGGTAGCTGAGCTCAGAAAATGCAAGGATGGTAAGCAGCTATTTTTAAGTGGTTTTTAACGGTATTAAAAGGCTCAAAATGTGTAGAAAGGAAATGTATAAAATATATGATGGTGTTTTAAAACAGTTTATTTTTCCCACCACTCTTTTGGATTCTTCTTACAAATTGCTTTCATTAATGCAGATAACATATTAATAATTTATTAATCTTTTTAGTCCAAATAAATATTCTGAGACTTCAGTGCTGAGATGGTAGATGGAAGAAAATGAAAAATGCAATATATAGATTAGTTTATATTTAAATAGAGAGGAAGCCTTATTTATTTACGTTTTATATGTCTTTTATACGAATCAAAAAATGTACATATGGAAACATATGTACGAAAAAAAATTGTAACAAAACAAAACTTTAGTAACATTTTTTCTATGGAGCAGAAGAGGACCAACACAAACAACAATTTTTGTCTGAAACACTGAGTAGATAGGCATATAACTAACATTGCATGTCACGATTCTATTTATTAATTTCGCTAATGCACTCAGCGGTAATTTTCGTAATATTATTAATACGAGATTAAATAAATTAGTTATATTGTTAGTTGGATGCATAACCGATCCTTAAGAGGCTTGTTAGGATACTCCTCAAAAATGTATTGAACAATAACTATTCATTTTATTACTTTTTATAGAGTAATTTTCTCGATCACTATAGTCTTGTATAGTAATACAAGTTTTCTGACTGCCTATGTTTAGTTATAATCTAATATGTATAAGATTATATGTAGATATTTTTTAATAAAAAGCCACTATAAGCAGATTTTTGGCAAGTTTTACTATTTATATCCTGGCTAATGTTCTACCCCAAGAGCCGCCTTTGTTGGTGTAGGAGCTCTGTGGCCTAACTGCTAAAGCGTCCGATCGAATTCGATGAAGAACTGGCTTAGATTATCGATAGCAAAATTAATCTGTCATGTGAGGTCAAAACAACTGAGGATAGGCTGAATTTTTAATATGTTGTTTAATGGGGTCGAAAGGGTAAAATCCCATGTTGACCTATCTATGCCTGTAGACATCTGCAAGTACTTTCTATACATACCACTTTTTGCTATTTTTGTGAATTCACGAATAATTCTGTGACTTTTTATGACTTTGTTTTATTATAAACAATATTAATGAAACTCCTATTTGGTAGATAGGCATTGAGAATTTAAAAAACAAATTATATGTGCCAGTAGGCATTTAAAAAAATAAGTTATAATATTCCAAAGCACTTGCTAAGATCAGTACAGCTATATGGTTCATGCCATTGTATTGTATGATAAACTCAATTAAAACTTCGTAAAATAGTGCTATTAAAAACGTTTAATAAATAATGTCCGCAATTTTTTTGAGATACAAGGTGTTGAAGTTATATAGGGCATTTGCGGACATATGTTTATACTTTTTTCCTTAAAATAATTCAAGGAATCACTTTTTGTAGAGTTTTGTGCAATTCTGACTCCAACTAAAACTGGACCAGAGGTGGCAAATGCTTGCTAAGGGGTATTTTTGGTGTATTTTGATTTGCCCTAAACCATGAAACTAGTAGTTTTTTAAAAGTCAGTGGCGTATCGTTTTTTATTAAGAAAATCAGGGATGGTTACCCATACCTACGCCCATGGGTTGAATACTGTTAAAATAATGATGAGAATAATGATCTTTAAACACCTATGTGCCAAAACTTAATGCAATAGCTCTTACTGTTTCGGAGTTACCTAAAAAATCAAACATTTTTTAAACTTGGATCACCCAAATATAAGGCATTTGCGGACACATATTTATACATGTTTTTTTCTTAAAATGATCCAAGGAATCACACTCTTTAATATTCACACGACGTTTAAGAAAGCCCTGTATGCTTGAAAAAAGAAACAAGTGATTTAAAGAACAAAGTCGAATTTTGGCAAACGTGAGCTATTGAAAATTTTCAAAAAAATAGAAAACAGAAAAAACAACACTAACTTGTTCCTTATTTTGAGAAGTTTACAGGTAAAAACTAATTATCACATGTAGCCCCAAATTTCCCCTTTCAAATTCATTTTTCAACATAAAAAAAATATATTTTTTTCGCTTTGTTATAAATTTGGTTTTCGGACGGGGCGTGTTACATTTTTCAAATTTTACTTTTAACAGATGTCAGTGTTAACTATAGTTTCTGATCAAATTATCTCAGAACCTATCGTATTTAGGCAAAAAAAGGCAGTAAGCCATTTTTGTTCGTAATATACTCGCCCGATTTTTTTTTATTTTTACGTAATTGCAATTCCTTAATATTTTGGCAGATATGGAGAATGTTTGCAAATGTACCGTTTTTTTTTTGAACTTACAAATAGTTTAACAATGTAAACTTTGACTAGTTCAAAAAGTCGCTACTAATTTTGCTGAATTTTGATTTGACCACTCTCTAGTAAATGACCTGTACTAATATCTTACTTTTTTAGTCGCTTGGCAGTTGGCAGCCACAACATATTAAATTTTAGAGAAGTTGCCCCAGTTAATAAACCGAAAAGGAAAGACATAACTTTCTTTTTAATCTAGACCGTTTGCAGATTTTTTTATTGTTAAACTCTGCAGCCGGCCGCTTGCCGAGTCTTGGTTGAAATGTATTACGTGTCAAATAAATCGGTTTTGTTTGTTTTCCGGTATGACTAGTTGGATTTGTGGTACGACATCTGTCACGCGGGTGGATTGAGTTCAATTCTTAGCGGTGGGTGTTTTTTTTTAATTGTTGGCACAAAAAAGTGGATTACGTTTAGGTTAGCACTGATTAGGTTCTTTTTTTTTTTTTAATGCTGTAAAAAAGCGTATTACCTTAAAAAGTGTATCTATTATTAAAACAACGATTGTCACACATGACCACTGAATTATACGGACGTATTATTCAGTGCACAGGACCTTGAAACCCAAACGGCTCACGCCGATCATGATACTTTAGAATGTGCGCCTATTTCAAATCTGATTTCTGATGTTTTGAGGTGTGACTTCGTGGATTTAATGACAGTTTATGGATGTAATGATTCTTTTATCGACGAACCTGAGCTAACCTAACGCTAATGAGATAGATCCACCTCGTTAAAAAGTAATTGTTTTAATATAGACTCGGAATTTTGTGTCGCGCTAGTACGCGATTTCTTGACGGCAAACCTAATTAATTAATAACCTATCCTAATTCACATTTTTATTAATTAAAAGTATTATTTAAAAAAATACAAAGAAAAATTCATCCGCTTCGCACTCGAACACATATGCGTTGCATCCAAAGTCGAGAATCCTACCACTGAGCCACAAAGCTTCTACTGAACATTCTATAAAACTTGTTTATACTCCGCCCAAATAAACGCACATTAAATAATTTGTGTTGTGATTGGCGGGGGCCGTATAGGATACAAGGTTTTCTACCTTTTATGTTGTATGTTTTTATATGTGTATTTATATATCTAGGCATCCATAAAAAAAATAAGTAGATCATATAACAATATTTATATTCGAAATGGGAATTTAAGAGTAGTCAGATATATTTTTTATTTTTCATATTTCGATACACACGTATCAATATTAAGGCATAGTCATAAAGTGTGGATGTCGCTACAACGAAGTCACAAGAATCAGAAAATGCCTATAGCTTCAATCATTGGCGTATTTAAAAATTGCTTATGGTTTTTTTTAACTTTCCTTCCAAAAGGTACATGAAATTGTTACATTTGTGTTAAAATATCCGAGATTCAAAAAAAGTCCTCGATTTTTGTTTTATACGGTTTATAAGGTTCTTTTTTGTGAACGTTTACGTTATACTTATTTCATTTTAGTTAAAGTAAAACTTGTTCTGGGGGAGGGGTCAACCCCCAACTCCCTCCCTTAAATACACAACTGAGCTGCATAATGCATAAATGAACAACAAAATAAAGTTCTAGCTAGGGGTCTATAAATATTAGATATCAATCGTATCTTTTTTTGAAATTAGTTATTTTAAAACTTGTTTTTATTTTTTTACTTATTTTTTTTAACTTAACGTGCAATTTATACGTAACCGTGTTCTCGTTTTAAACATAATTACTATGTTTAAAATAAACCAATTTATTACAAACTCAATTAACTAACTGAATTTAAACAACAAATATCACAATTACAGTCTATAGAGTTTCAAATTGAATTGATATCAGTATTGCCAGAACTTTTTCATTGAAAATTAAAAATCAGTAATAGAAAAATATAAAAGGCCATGACTTTACTAACATATCTTTTTTCCTACTGAAGCATTTCTTACATCGTAAGTAAATTCTTGAAATTTTCTCTAGTGCATGTAGAGATGTAAAAACCGAGCAAGAGTAATACATAGGAATAGATTTGGTGAAAAGGTACCAAAATAATAGATGTGGGTTAAATTGTAATAATTTAGCAACACTGCCTCATATCACCGATAGGTCTACGAGACCAACTAAGAGGCAGCCGAACACGCGTTAAAATTAAATAAGTTTGAAAAAAGTAAAGTAAAACTACCTAACAGTATAGGTTTAAAAAAAAAATCATTGTTTTAATATAGACTTAGAATCAAATTTGTTGGCACGCGGTCGGTGCGCTCTTTTTACAACTTATCCGAATTTTAATTATTATAAGTTTTGTTTAAAAAAAAATTATAAAAAAAGTTATCCTTCTAAACGGGGATTCAGACGCATATGCACCGCATCCAAAGCCTTCTTACGAGTATCTTACGCCGAGCTAGGAAGCCCATGGTGAACATTAAACAAGACTTTTTTATACTTCGCCCAGATGAACGACGAACCAATAGGAAGCCAAATGGTGACAGAACTTATTATGCTATTTTTCCACTCGCTGTGCTGTCGTCAGGAGCCGTTCTACTCATGGTATATTTTATGCAACCCGACGTCTTGGTTCTTCGTCACTTCTGTCTTATTTGGTGGGTTAAATGGAAATAAAAGTGCAAGATTTTATAAAACTTTATTTTTTAAGTTAATTACTATTAAATAATATACAGATTATTACATTTCTGTATGGTTTTGCTTTATTTAAATTAAGACTTTTAGCAAAGAAATTAATGAATCGAACGTTAAAATGACTTAGCCCTGATGTCGGAAACTTCAAGCAGCGTACGATTCTTCTCAAGATACCTTTAGCCGTCGCGGAGAGGCTTCTGAGGGAGGATTTACATTAAAATTAAATTTCTCTATATCAAATAGAGAAGTAAGTCGAAAGGAGAATTTTCCATAGAGAAAGTTAAATTTTATATAACGTCTGAACATTAGATTGTACTATTGCAGAATGAAATTCATCTTAATGGAATATCTTACGCGAAATTGTTTTTAATAGAAATATCGTCACAAGCAGAGAAATTCAAAATAACGTGAAGTTTTCTTTTTACTTAAAAAGCTAACAATTCATTCGCACAAAAGAAGAAAATGTAGATTTTTTTATATATATGTATATGAAAGAAAAAAAATACATTGATGATATTGACATTTAAAAAGTATCTTATATTAACCTGAACATAAAACAAATATTGAGCTAGTGGAAGAAGTTACAATTTTACTAAAGGCCTGGAAAAAGTACCAGAAGCTGTTTTAAGTTTTGCAACACCATTAGACCCAGAACTGAGTGCAGTGATGCTGCCCAAAGGCCACTTACAGAATTAAGATCTGCTGTTTAGTAAATTCGATATATTTATTCATGAACTTTCAAAAATTCATCCCTTTTACTATCAGTTTCACCACCTCTTACTTTAAATAAATTAACTATATTTTCATCCTGATCTGTGCGTTTTAGTCAAGTCAATCAAATGTTGAATTTCGTTCAGACATACATTTCTCTGGTATTTAAATTTTTTAAGCTTTTTGGCATCGGCCGCTGCACAAAAAAAATCAATTAAAGAAAGACAAATGTATCAAAGAAAAAATCTGTAAAATCTATTAAACTTATTTGTTAATCTGTTGTTATGTTTATGTTATGTGTTAATCCTATTGTTAGTGGTAAGTGGCAGATATACATATCACTGACCCATTGACTCCAACGAAAAGTACGAGATTCCCAAAAAAATGCTGATGCGGTGCGATATGCTTAGGTTAAAATAAAATCGAAATGACCTGTTTTTAAAACCCGATTTCGGTTATCCTAATGTGGGAGTTATAAAGACCTGCAAATGGTGAGAGTCGAAGATTTCGAAAGCTGGAGCTTACTTTATTGGCAATTCCCATTATTTTCCTTTTCCTGCCTAGTCAAAAGCGTAGGTCGACCTGCTTCGCTGCCATATATTAAAATCGTGTCGTAGCTGCAGCTTCTGCAGATGGTTCCCCTAGAGATTTAGTGAAAGAGTGCACGCTTCGACGGTTTAGCGCCGTCCCCGTTAAATTTGTCGGTAGCTCATTTTAAAGCGTATGCGGAGATTTAGTCAACTTTTTTTTACAATTTAAGTTTAATTTCTGACTTTTCAAATTTATCCGGTAATATTTTTTTAATCATTTATTATGATTACTTTTTTTTAAATTAATTTATTTAAAGCTCTGATAGGTTTTCGGCCTTTTTTAGAACGTAAATATCCGACGGGAGCTGGGTTTCTTCGCCAGAAACAAGTCTGAGGGGATTTTTAACTTAGATTAATAAAACATTTTAGAAGCCGTAATGCTTTACAGCAACACGCATATTAAACACAGAATTCTCTCACTCGTTCTCTTTTAACTGAAACAATGGCAAGTATTTACTTATGTTTATCATCGTCGATTTTGATGATTTTTTGCCCACAAATCCGAAATCAAATGTTTATGTTGCAATGCAGTTAATATTTTAGTTTAAATTCGACAAATTTTTTCAAACAGTTTTTAAAATAGTTCATTATGGATATTTTGTTAAATAGGTGGATCGGTACCCGTTCAGGAGACGGTCGGGCGCCGGAGCGCGAAATCACTTGGTAGACCGATACTGGGTTAGCATCAGGTTAGGCGCCGGAGCGCGATAGCGCGGAGGCATTATCTTTGAAGCCGTATTACTAACATATAGCTTTAACGGTGAAGCCTTCTTGCTCCGGTGGCTAATCGGTGCTATCCTGTTACAGATCCACCTAGTGCGGCCGCGTTCTGGATTCCGGCGCTGTGAAATTTTAATTTTGTGTATTTTTTCGAATAACAGTGTTTGTCAGCATAAAACACAAAATCAAAAAAAATTCACTATTAAAAATATCGATCAACAAATACAACTTAATCCATGCGATTTTTGAGTAATATAACGTTATAAATTGGAAAATGTGTATAAATTTGATATGTTTATTGTGTATTCAAACGTTTTCTAATAAAAATTACTGAATGAAACAGAATTTGATGGCGAATATCTAAGAAAGGAAACACCGCAGAAAAAATTGTAACTTGGGATCCGTTACCACCAGCCGGAGATCTACTGGTGTACAAATAAGGGTATTTTTTTATTTAGACTTACCACCACCTATTTTGATGATTTTTAGTACACCAGAAGATTTTTCTACCGCTGATATCGAATGCTATCTTTGATTTGGATTTTTTTTTTAATTTCGTGTTGGCGACCAATGTCATTTGAAAAAATATTCAAAATTAAAATTTCACAAATTTTATCAACCTAGCAAAATAATCTAGTGCGGTTGTACTTGTGGAATCGGTACCGGGTTAAGGCCGATTCTCACCTAAGCGGCAGCGAGCGAAGCGAAGCATCGCTGCGCGTCGCAAGGCGTAGCGTCATTTCATATGTGCTGTTCACATCTAAGCGCTATTTGGCAGCGGCATAAACAAAACAGTAGAATTTGACTTGAGTTGAAACTTGACCCCCTTTTCCATTTAACCTTTTTTTCAAAATGGTGCCCAGCTATCACTTTGACATTTCATTCCAGGTTTTTGGCTACAGGGTCTATACTACCAGTTGCTGTCATTTAAGTTCAGAATGGGACACTCTACCATAAGAAATATTATTACTCATACTAGTAAAGTACTCTGGAAAACTTTAAAAGGCGGCGTCATACCACAATTGACAACGGAACTACTTCAGAGCTGTGCAAAAAAATTTGAAGACCTCTGGAATTATCCTAATTGCGTAGCTGCGATTGATGGGAAGCATATTACCATACAGGCACCTCCGTAAAAAGGATCGTTATATTTTAATTACAAAAAAACAATTTCTATAGTGCTATTAGCAGTGGTGGATGCAGAATACAGGTTTGTTGCTGTGGATGTTGGTGCTTATAGGACGAACAGCGATGGTGGAATATTAAATAGATCTAATATGGGAAAATGTTTAAAAAAGAAAACGTTTCGAATGCCTGATGATCGCCTTTATTAAATTTACGACAGTGTGACAATATTGTCAACATGAATCTTTACAGAAATCTTAAAATAATTTTAATTTAATTATGCATACCTTTATTTTACTGTATAACATTTTAGTTTCTGTATGATTGGTTTTCTTGAGACATAAGTGCAATAGGAACTTACCACTTTCGTTAATTTTCTTTCCAATTTCTGACCATATGTTCTCCCGTCTAATTTGATTGCTGTAATTTCTATTCGCAATGATGCCGTACAGTTCTTGGTACTCGCAAACAAGTAAGATCAATCTATCAATTTTATCCCCGTCCATACTTCTGCACTCTTCAGTTCAAGTCGTCGCTTGCTTTTGACTAGTTTTGACGCGTTGTGATTCTCACTTGTCCGTACACCGGCGGAAGTGTGCGTTTCGAAGCAGCAATGCCGCGAGCCAACGCTCCCGGTCAGGTGAAAAACTGTATTAAATTGTGAAATTTGATGGTGTATATCACGGAAATGAAAAGTCACCAAAAAAATGTGAGCTCGGATTCGTTCTCAGCGGCCAAAAATCTATCGTTGTACCAAAAATCATCACAATCGGCGATGATAAATGTAAGTAAAGAATTACCGGAACGATAATGGAAAATTCGCATTTGGTGGACCGACCAAAAATCATCACAATCGGTTGGCTATCGATGATAAATGTAATGGTTTGAACGGTTTTTAAATTTTGAATATTTCTTGACCGATGAACGATAAATTAAAAGAAATATGATAGTAAATTTGTTTGTATAATACATTCTATATATTGTGTTAAAAAAAAAGATTTAAAAAATCTGTTATTGCTCTGGTGTATTATTATATTGTATAATTATTACTCATATGTTTACATTACATGCCGCCATCTCGTTTGTTATGTCAACTGATCAATTAAGTAGCGAAAATAAAATACGATTGGCGTAAACACGCTATCAAAGTAGCGCTAGGCAAATCATCGCGAAGAATAAAATCATTCCGAAGAAAAAATGAGAAAACAATAATCAAAGAGCGATAATAACCTCAATTAGTAATTCATTTTTGTAGTAAAAATAAGAAACGATTAGTTATTTAAACTGTTAATGAGAATAAATAAAACGCAAATACGTTGTCTTGTTTAAGAAATATGATTTGGAGACAAATTAAATAAGTTTACGCTATCATCATGACTGAAGAAAGATTAGTAACAGAGGTTCCTAGCAGCCTTAAACAATTAGCTAGACTAGTAGTAAGAGGATTTTATACCATTGAAGATGCACTTATCGTGGACATGTTAGTTAGAAATCCATGTATGAAGGAAGATGATATTTGTGAGCTACTTAAATTTGAAAGGAAAATGCTAAGAGCAAGGATTGCAACACTTAAAAATGATAAGTTCATACAAGTTAGGCTTCGAATGGAAACTGGTGCCGATGGTAAAGCACAAAAGGTGAATTATTATTTTATCAATTATAAAAGTTTTGTAAACGTCGTTAAATATAAATTAGATCTAATGAGAAAAAGACTGGAGACTGAGGAACGAGATGCAACAAGTAGAGCTAGTTTTAAATGTTTAGCATGTCTGAAAACCTTTACTGATTTAGAGGCAGATCAACTATTTGATTTTATGACTGGAGAATTTAGGTGTACTTACTGTAGAGAAGTTGTGGAAGAGGATTCTTCTGCTTTACCAAAAAAGGATTCTAGGTTAATGTTAGCAAAATTTAATGAACAATTAGACTCTCTGTATGTCTTGTTACGTGAAGTAGAAGGCATTAAATTAGCACCAGAGGTATTGGAACCAGAACCAGTTGATATTAGTACAATTCGAGGTTTAGATAAGAAGCCAATGCTGCAAGCACAAGAATGGTCTGGAGAAGCTACGAGAAATTCTGGATTTGCAGTTGAAGAGGCTAGAGTTGATATTACCATAGGGGAAGAATCTAATACCTCAGCAGCCAATCATAAAGAAGCGCCAATTTGGATGACTGAATCAACTGTGATTTCAAAAATTGCTCAAGAAGAATCCAAGAGTAGTGACGTAGATGTAAATGAAGAATCTAACAGTCAAACAACTAAAAATGATGATATTATGAGCGTGTTGTTAGCTCATGAAAAGAGACCTACCAATCAAACTTCGAGCGCAGTTAAAGGTCTTGGCAATGAATCAGATTCAGATTCGGATGAATTGAGTGAAGTGCAAAATCACATAGACGAAGTCCAAACAATGGACAGTGAAGATGAGGATGACAGTAGTGTTCCAACAGTCAGTGTTGGTAATAAAACTTATGTGATCACTGACATTAATGACAGTATTATAAGTGAAATGACTCAAGCTGAGAAAGAAATATATGTTCAAGTATTCCAAGATTATTATTCTCACATGAATTATTAAAAACTATTATATCTAGGAGTACAAATTATATTTATATAGAATTCTGTAAGTATTATAAATAGGTATATTTTGTATAAATAAATAATTTTTAATCTGTTTATGGCCAACTGAGCCAAATCCTTTTTAATAAAAAATAAGGGATATAAGTATGTATATACTACTAGAAGTAGATAGGTAGTAAATATTTTTTGATTTATAAACTCTTCACTCCTAACTAGGCACCAGATGTTGCCGCAATTATGAGTCAGCCTAATTTAATATGACCAATTAGCCAATTTAAAATGAATATGTGGGGTGGGGGTGAGGAGGAGTAGGTTATAAAGTACTACTTCGAATGCAAAACTCCACAATTTTGTTTTAAATGTTTTTTGTGTCCTTTTGTTTGACCATTAAACTGATTTTTTTTTATAATATTTATATTTTTTTATAATACACTAATTATTTTCAGAATAAATTGTTTTGGATTTTCAGTATGCAAGTGTCATTTGCAACAGTTGGCAAACTTGGATTTGAGTGAGTTGGTATGTTGCATGAAAATTAAGTACTACAAAAAAATATGTGCATGTGCTGGTATAGAACGAGTTGGAACTGAAATTTTGTTATTCTGTACATATTAATTATTTTTTTCTGATTCACTTTGGTTTTTTGAACAGGTGGGTTGTCTTTCTTGAATACTAGCAGGTTTGTTTTTTCTCGATACTCAACTTCCTTTACCCATTTTGGGTTTTTATTGGTTGTGGAATTTGTCTTAAGAAGGCATTTTTTAGGGACACTTTTTTTAAATTTTTTATTTATCAACAATACGTATAATTGGCAAAGCCCAAATAGTGTTACAAAGTGGCATAATTATCGCTTTGTTCTATTTTAACTAATACAATACTATAAATAAGTTATTTACTAAATACTGTGTTTTTGTTGACACCAATTTTTTATTGGTATCATTGGTTTTGTAGAAGTAGGACCTTTTTACGGATTAGCTTTTATTTTAAAAATTACAACCTCTGCTAAAGGGTATATTCTTGTCAGCTTTTTGACAGATTTGTATTGCTTTGGTTGACTACTTTTTCTATGTAGTTTTGATTTCTTGTGTATCTTTTGTGCTTTCTTTAGGTCTCCTTACGCTCAAATTTTCTATTGTATCATCGACTTGCCCATATGTGTTGTTTTTTCTGTAAAGGCTATGGAAATACCAATTTGTCAAGGAGGAAAGGTATGGTATTCGATTCCTGAACTAAGTTTTTATTTAGGTGTAGGCTTGGCATTAAAAAAGGCCTTAAGGCAGCATGTTACAGGAATTAGAAATATCATCCATTGTAGCTATTAGAAGATTCTGTTAATAATGATTTGAATTTGAGATAAAAAAAGCACAAGACACAAAAATAAAAAAACATTCAGATATGTTGTTTTTGGGTCATAACATATTTGGGACACACTCTTTACTCCAAAAAATATCCATGAAGGTATAAAACATGGCTAGTAACTTTTATATTTAACTTTTTTTGATATATCATATACCTACTTTGAATTGCATATTTCCAAAAGATCTTCCCAAAATTCAAAAAAAATTTGATCTGAATATTTTAGGTTCAGAATCCTTCTGAACCAAAAATATTATTACAATGTAATTATAACAGAACTTGGTTGTTTCATTTTCATAATTTTACCAATACATCATTGCTTTATATTTAAGAAATCAAAATGAGTTTTCTAGTTTTGTGAATAATCACAGGAATAATAACCAGCTAAAAAAATTCATAATTTGCAGATTGAAAATGTGTGTATAAAAGAGAATATTGTAATTTATTTTTTTATTTGTTTGGTGGAAATAAACACTTTCTCCTGAAATGTTTGTTTTATTTTAAAATTTTGCACTTAGCTTAAACAAAGTACTTAAATTTGTTTTCTGGAGCTAAACCATTTTATTGTAAGTATTATTGTTCCACTTTTTAGAAATTCCAAACCAAGACACTTAAGAAAGACTGAACAAACTATTAAAGATCTGATAATAAAAAGTCCTCTTCCTGAAGCCTCCTTCAGGAGCCCTGAAGAATTAGTGATTCTGAGACAGTTAGAAAAGACTGAACCGACTAACAACTGTTGACTAAGAAAAAGATCCTCCCCTTCAACCTCTTACTGAGTGCTCTGCCCCAGAATTGCAGATTTAACCTGCTATTCCATGATAACCTGGCCAAACTGGGAGCGGTGACAATCCTAATAAGTATAAATAAAATATTAATTTTTAACAAAACTTATTAATAAAAAAACGGATTATAAATAAATTATTGTTGGTAGGCACTCAGTATATAATTCCCTTACAACCATATACAATAATACAAACAATGTTCTTACAACTTCTAGTCATTTCCTCTGGCCCTTCTATAAAGCGCGCCGGCAAGTCCCAAAGTTCTAGATTCTAGACAGAGAGGAAGGCGGTCACCAGCACCATCCAAAGGCAATAACCCTGCAAACTCTTTTGACGCCGTGACACGATATATAAAAAGTGTTGTGTATACCACTTCTCAATACATCAACCTAAAATGGATGGAGCTCGATCTCAAATTCCTTACAAAATCCGTTGTGCCCTCCTAATATCCGTTTCACATACTTCTGACGATCGAAACCCCATTCAGGCGTATGACTTTTTTTTAACAAAACTTATAACTCTTAAAAATCCTGATTTGTTGTAAAAAAAGCAAACAAAATTCTAAGATTATTTTTTAAACCTGTTCTGTTAAGTAGGTCTGTCCCGTTACCGTTAGATTCGTCGATAAAACAATCATTAAAGCCATAAACAGGGTCTTACCTAATTATATTTTAACTGTTGGCAAGTTGTCAGTTTTGCGCCCCTAGCCCAACGCGCGCCGCACGCAAATTTTTTTCGGGATGCCACGCCCAAAATTACTTTTTTATTTATTTTTTGTCTTTTAAATAGTAAAAATTACAAGATAATATATATAAAGTAATAATTTTCAGACCATTGGCTCCCTATTTACGTAGTTATGCCAAAGTGTTTCTAAATCAAAACCAAAAAGGCATTTTTTTACTTTGCATCCGCAAACTCAGTCAGAAATATTTAAACCAATTTTGAAAATATTACCGGTTTTTTAAGCGACATATGCAAACAAGCCGCCACTGCCCTAGCTGATACAAAAAATGTACTTACAAAAGAAAACAAGATCGTTTTGTAATTTAGCCATTGAATAACTATATATTTATAATTATGTCACAAGTAAAAGAACAATACATACTGAAACACTAAAATATATTAATTGTAGTTTAAGTAAAAAGAAAAAATAATTCTGAAATTAATAATAATTAAGAAATATTAAATATTTGTATTTCCATAACAAAAATCAAATTAGTAAACTCTTAGGTAATTTTATGTTAGGACTTACATAATAATTAAAAATCATAAAAATAATTCTAAATACTTCACAAATGCACCTTTCCTGCTTTCTGGATTTCAAAAACCTATATATATTTATCGACTCTGTTATAGATCTTTCAATCGAAATTATAGCATTGTAACCCTGTAGCAAAATTTTGATACTCAGATACTAAATCAAATTTATGTAAATTTTTAAATATTTCGAATGGAGACTGGCAATGAAAATCGAATAGCTCTTGTGTCTGATATTTAAAGCTGTGAGCTTCTTGCATAAATTCTGCCACATCAAAATCAAAGGGATATTTGATGCATAAATCTTTAATACATTTTTCTGCATCAGAAAAAATCATCTTTGGTCCCTCCAGAAAACTGAAGTCAGTTGAGACCTCGTATAAGGTTTTGTATCGATCACTTAATTCGGTAATTATAGGATCCATCACTTGAAATACTAGTTGTTTTTGTTTTATATCTGGTTCTAAACAAGTGTCATATCCAAGTTCACCAGGCAATCTTTTAACTTTTCGTTTTCGAACCAATTTGTACTCTGTGGGAATACCACAGTTTTGGCAAATATCTCTAGCTTCTTTCTCAGCATTTTCAAAACAGTCATTTCTGTTAGCTTTAATTTCTTCTAATAGGCCTTTAATGTGCTTGCACGCTGTATCAACATTTAAGTTCTTTTTTTGAAGTAAGAGATTAACTGTATTAATTTTTTTCAATGTAGAGGACCAAAAAAACTAACAGAATTACAAATTCTAATTTTTGAAACATTTTAAGAAAGTTAGAAGCTCCACTTCATCGGAATAAATCGAAACATCTGTCATTTCCTCTAGAAGACCTACAACTTTTTGAAACTGTGTAATAAGTGCGTTTAGAGCCAGTGCCTTGGATGACCATCTTGTGTCACTAAACCCTTTTAAAGTGATATTTAAAGTATTCTTTAGTTTATCCCACCTTGCCGTAGAATGAACAAAAAAAATTAAACAAATATTGAATGGTTCGGAAGAAAGTAATGATTTCAGAATTAACTGATGCACTGTGGAGTGCTACTAAATTTAAACTATATGCCGAACAAGAAACAAATCTTAATGTGGGATTCTTCTGCACTATTCTTGCTTGAACATCCTGATATTGACCGGCCATGTTAGCATCATTGTCATAAGCCTGCCCTCTAATATTTTTAACCTCAAGAGCCAACTTTTCTAGCTCGTTTTCAAGCAGATTTGCTAACGCAAAACCTGTTTTTTCTTTGACCTCTATAAACCCTAATAATCGTTTTTTAATTGAGCACTTGCTCTCGATCTTCTCTGTGTATCTAATAACTAATGATAGTAGTTCAATGTGGGATACATCAGGAGTGGTATCCAAAATAACCATATAATATTTAGCATCTTTTATTCTGGATACAATTTCGTTTTAAACAGTACTTCCAACTATGGAGAGGAGTTCGTTCTGTATGAGCGGAGAAAAGAATTTTGCCGAGCGTTTTTCAGATTCTATATGTTGCTTAATTATCATAATGGCTTATTAACTCTAAAGTTTGCGCACTCTAAGGTGGTGTGATTGGTGGATGCCCAGGGCGGTTTAAGGTCTTAACTGATACCCATTAAAATTTGACAACTATCATTTTAAAATTACAAAATAAAAGTTGTTCCGCATATTCCAAGACCAATAAATTTACAAATCACTTCTTTGCGAGCTCTGCAAATATGTCTTAGCAGCATAGAATAGATAGACACATAATCGATGCCTAACCAACACAGCACGATGAACCAAAAATTTCAAAACTAATAAAATATCAAACCGACAAAATTCTTAATAATCTCCTTTCAACAGGATAATTTTACATCGTGTCAAAATTACCGACCGACCCCTTAAAAGCAAAATCATATCGGTAACAGTGAAACGACTGAAGAACCCAAACAATGAATGAAGCCCAAACCCGTCAAAATTTCGTCGAGTCTTCGAGTAGTGAATCGAGAGTAAGAAATGCAACACAGGGTCTTGTATTCTGAGTTCATCTTATTCGTAAGAGTTAATTTCCAATATACCTTTGAGATATGTGAAGGACAGCAGCGATTTATTCAATCTTTGTTTTTCCATGTGAAAATTATATTAAATACAAAGAGGGATCAGTGATAGGAATGGAAATTTGTTTCGATATATCAATAGGTACCTACCTGTTTTGTAGTAAACTCTAAAAATCAACATTTTATTTCTTGCATTAAGAGTATACAGGCTACAAAAAGGGTCTTCCCAACTAATTACTTTAAATTCAGAGAAATTCTACTAAAACCTAACTATTTCATTTGCTTGAAAAATCTGTTATAATTTATATTTCCAGACATTTCGGCCAAATTTCAGCCTTTCGCAATGGAATAGTAATATTATATATATATATATATATATATATATATATATATATATATATATATATATATATATATATATATATATATATATATATATATATATATATATATATATATATATATATATATATATACTACGTACACTGTTTTTTCTGAAACAAAAGTTATTTATGAAATCCCCATTTAATTTAGGGCAAATTTGGTTCCTAGACTTACCTTCGTACAACGGACTGTTTTCGCGTAAAAAAATGCATCTACTGCAATCCTAATGCAATTTTGCCATAGTAATTTTATGTAAAATCCGATTCTGTTTATTTTTTATGAAAGATACTTATTCGAAAGTTGGCAGGCATAATGCTGTAACTAGCACCTATAAAAAGAAAATTATAATTTGGAATAATCTACTCAGTGCTTCTTTTTTCAGGGTCATGTCCCCTTTTATCTCACAAACTTTTTTTTGCGACGACAATTATTTCCCGTTATCATTCACGAGCCTTTTTAGATGTTTTTCTTTTTATTTAATTCAAAAAAAAAAGCTAAAAAGGAGCTCATGAATGCTAGTGGTAATCTTATTTGACCAACATTTTAGGTCAATCGGGTAGTTTTTTAGCTATGCCGCGAACAGACAGAGAGACCGACGGAATTGAGAAAACATCGGCATCTAGGGACCCTGAAACGTAAAGATCTGAAAAAATCTCGGATGGTGATTTTTTCACGATTACAATACTTCCGTTTTACGAGGGAAGTAAAAACCGCTCTTCAACATGCTGAAACGTAAAGATCTGAAAAAATCTCGGGCTCGTATTCTCTAACAAAGAAAATAATGGGTTTAATATTTATAGATCTTTTATTCCTCATTTATTATATGAGCAAATTTTGTTTATCCTACAGAAGATATTTTATCTAACTGCTATTTTCTTATAGCTGTATGTACGAGATAAACTTTTATAACAAATAAAACAATTTCAATAATTATAAAAATTTTATTATGTACATCTTACAAAACTAATATATAAACTAAATAGAAATTCACTGAAATAGTTTAAATTGTTCTTTAAATATTGTTAATGTGACACCAATTTATCTAGCACTTACACTACGAAACTGGCTTCAACGAAAACGAAAGTTTAGGCCTGGAATTGTTCTTCCCTAATATTTTCTTCTGTTCTTCTTTTGACCTTTTTTCTTGCTCTTTCTCTAGTCGGCGACGCTCCTCATCTATTTTTCGTTGTTCCTCTACCATTGCTAAGCGTTCTTCCGCCTAAAAACATATATGTAACATAATGAAATTTTCATATAGACTTGTTTAAGACTGACGAGGAGTTTACATAGAATATAGATAAGGCAATGCGACGTCCCAATTTCATACATGGCTGCACGTCTATATTTAAACAAAATAAAATATGAATTATTCCTTCTTAATATATCGGCGACATATTGGTTATCTACTACCGGTTTGAGAGAACCCCCAGAGGAGAATATATTTAAAGATACAGTTAAATACATTTTAAGTGTAAAATTTTGTAATTTTAAATATTTTGTTAAGCATTAATTTCATTAAATTAAGTAACTTTTACATAAAAATTACAGTTTTTAAAACAAACATAAAGAGATGTAGGTAGATATGTATGAATTTTAGTTGGTCATGTGTTATTTATTATGCTATTTTATAAGGAATGTAAGGTACTTTATATTTCGAACAATGGATTTAAAAAAAAACATTTTCCAAACTAGAAAACTATTATTACTTGAAGATGGAGGATCGACATAGATTTCATTTGTTTATTGAAAGCAAAATGAGAGGAAAACAATTACTTAAAAAGTGTATCTCCTTTAATGATGTATGTTGGGGAAACACAGGTCAGCATTAGCTGTCTAGCTGCAAAACTCAGAGATTTTCCATTATGTTCACTTTTTTCATTTTTTCATTCGCATAATATCCCAATTAGGGCATAAATTACTGGCAAAGGTAAAAACTTTATATATGCATATACAGGATGATATTTTGACACCCTCCTACAGTGTGCATGCCTTGGGTTGCACAGTTCCCTAAACGATAACAAAATTAAACCGGAGTTGGAACGATTTGTGTACGAAATTTAGAATCAATATCATTGCTTTTATTTATTATTATTCTTATTACATGATACAAATTTTTGTATTTTGTGGGGCAGAAATCAAGTCAAAAACAAAAAAAAGATACATTAGGCTGTAAGTGTATTAATTTAGCGCTTAAACTGTACAGTATATGATCTTTAAATAAATTTCATATATATTTATTATATGATAGAGGTAACAATTTTTAATAACTTAAAATAGTTTTAAATAAAATCTCAATAAACCCTATACACACTACACAGATAACTGAAATTCTAAATGCTTAATAACATCAACACATTAATAAGCCCAAGCAGAAAATTCAATATTCAGCTGATATACAATTGTCGATGCGCCGGTCAGTCTGTAGAGTTCTTGCTTTCAGACTAGTATCGATATTACCGTTCCTAAACCAGTTCACCAACAATTACAAAACTGTTGGAACGCACTTTCCCTCTTGCGCAGAAGCGTAACTGGACCACTGACTTTTTTTCGACTTGTTGGAATGAACCTATTAGTTAAGATTTGTTTCAGTAACCGCTTCTTTAAAATCTGATAAAATATTCTGAATAGTAGTAGTGGATAAAATATTCTGACACAACATCGCTTTTGTCAGCATCCCAAAATCTGAATATTGCATTGCTGATTTTGGTAATTTTTATTAAAGCTTTCGTGAAGACTAATAACAATAACAGAGCAATACCAAAAATTATAAAATAATATATTTTTTATTTCTGTTATTTTATGCTATTAACAATCTGGCTATCGAGAAATATCTTTAGAAAAAGAAGTTGTACTGTTTATGGCATCTCATAATGAACTAGTATCATTATGCACTGCATATTCGAAAAAATTATAGATTGTATAAGTAATAATTTTATTTATAACAAAAATTGAAAGTAATTTCCAGGTTGAGGTTCCTGATAAAACTGCTATCAGTATGTTACGTGAGTAAAAAAAACCTCCACGCTATAAATTTAAATAATACAGGAATCTTGCAAAACTCTCTGACATTCTCATAATCACCCAAAGTCTGGGTTTTCCAGGTATTTCCAGATTCCTGGACACTGATTAGAAAATAAAACCGGTGCGCGTCTATGTCATCCCTACATTATATACACATGCAAAAAACTTTGTTGACAGGAATTTTCGAATTTTTGCGGTTGTACAAAATATTTGCAAGTTTGGGCAAGATATACCTTAAACAAGATAGAAAATAATACATATTAATGAAACAAATTGTGATAATTTTATTACAATTTATTACAGTTTTTTTATTTGGGAGACATATTTTAAAATTTTATAGTAGTGATATTTGTAGATCACATAAAATGAATCTTATGGCTCAGCATGGAAAATACAAATATTATATATTACATATGTATTATGGTAAGAAATTCGTTTTATCTCCCCCTCCCCCTTGCACAAAATCTAATTTTCTAGACAAGTGGATTACGAATAACTTTTTTTTTAGACATCAGTTAGTTTTGAACTTTGTTGTCCTCTGGCAATGGTTCTGCGGACGCCCATGGGCTTAATACATAATTACGTCCTTTTAGGAATGCACTACCATGACAAAGTAAGATTAATATTTATAATTTAACACTTACCAACTTCTTTTGAGCTTCTTCAATCTTCCTCTGGTTTTCTTCAAGAATTTTCTGCACCTCCTCATGTTTTTTCCGCTCTTCCTCCTATAAAACAGGGTATAGAATTAAAATATGTTATAAACATTTCAAAGACGGTCCCACCTTTTATACAGTGCTACTTGCTCCATTTTTAATAACATCTCTATTATATAAATATTTATTACATCATATAATTATTTTGAGTGCTCAAGAATTATATGTATTATGTATTTTTAAAGAAATAAAGAATATGAAAAATGGACCAATATTAGCATTCAAATCTTACAAAAAACAATTAATAGTTGCATTTCATAAAAGGCACAGGTAAAAAATAATAAATGTACCTCATCACTCTTAAAAATAATTGACACTTTCAAATAAAAATGCAACTTATATAGGAACATTTGGAGTTAACAAAAATCACAATAAAGGGCAAGTGAAAATTTTTACTTCACTAATACTTCATTCAAATTTAAAATGTGTTTATTGTGTAAAGATGAAATATAATATATACAAATATAATTAGACAAAAGGACTCGGCACACTAAATACTGGTATTAATAACCAAAAAGATCTTACTATCTGAACACCATTGAATTCAAAGTATAATAAGAAAAAGAATTATATTTTCTTTTGCCTTCAAACTTCAAATTGCCCTTTCTTGATTAGAAGTACTCTAGTAAAATTTATTTTTATTTATTAACCAGGAACTAAAAAATTAATCTATTATAATTTTATACTGACTGTTTTTTTTTCATTATATTTAACACATGATCAAAAAATAAAGGCTGCAAAAAATCCATCTATATTAAAAAAATATATCTTATGGGTTTTCGGTGAAACATCAAATTGCATGAAATTTTAGTATGCTGTAGATCTCGACCTCTGTATTATGAATATTTAAGGGCAGAATCCAATCCTATGACTAGTCTCAGAGATCCAGGTGTTTGAGAAATATCTTTAAATGAATAAATTTCAGTCTATCCTAATTTTTGTGTATATTTTTTGATAGTCCTTATAAAATAATCATAGTGGTTTCTTACAATATTACAATAAAAAAACATTGTACAAGGTGAGTGTTTATATCTAGACAAAACTAAATATCAATAAATCAAAAAGTTGAACCAAATAGTAACTAACAAAGTAATTACCTTTTTTGTGGTATATCTTTATTTACTATTTATTGTGGTAGTTTTATTTTATTAAAAGAAATTCATAATAACTACAAATTGAAAAAAAAATTGTATACAAATGTCATGTTTCTAAAGGAGGTCCTTGACTTATGTTATGACCTAAAGTTCATATAAACATGTGTCCGAAAATGTTCCGTTTTCGAGATACAGGGTGTTCGAACATTTTTAAAAAATTGCCGTTTTATTAATATTTTTAAAAAAGTTATGGTATCTTGCTCCATTTTCGACGAAAAAAAAATTTTTTTAGCACATCTCTCAACATAAAAATTATCTGGATATTTATTTCGTTTAAAGTAAGAAAACGTTTTTGCACAAAAATTTAGTAGATAGAACTAAAAAAAAGCAAAACTAAATAATATATAAAGATGTCAGTCAATATTGTTAAAACTGACTTCCTCTAACCATTACCGATAGTGTTATGAACACTAAAAATCTGAAATGCCTACGTAAAAAAAATCGATGATATTTATGTCAGGGATCCAAGGCTAACTGCTTAAAAGCTGTAGGAAGCACTTGCAACAAATATTATAGCATAACTTTAAAGATACGTTATTATTTAGCATCAAATCTTGGGTTTTTTCCAGTTTTCTAGCTATTAAATTCTTACTACAGGAACGGGGGACACTCATGTTTTTCTTATTTTTAAAGTAGTAAACATTTTGATAGTTTTTATGTTGTTTTCTTCACATTGTTCAGATATATTCGGTGAAATGGTTTTTTTTTTCAAAGAAGAAGCAAGATACTAAGGAAGGGCAAAAAGCTGCAGTTTTAAATAGTTTATCTAAAAGAAAATAAAGACGTATAAAAAACAGGAGCATACAATGTTTTTTCTATAAATTGCCATTATGTTAGCCTTGCGGGTGCCACTAGAATGGATAATTATAATGTCATTATGTTCAAGTAAGTTTAATCAAAATCTCGAAAACCAAACAACTTAGAACACAACACATTGAATAAGCTAAGAATTGATCTCCTTCAGTATGTAAATGACATTAAGGAACATACTGTTTACAAAATTCAGCCTAAGTTTAAATACAATATTGTATAATGGTTTACATGTATAAAAATGGGGAACCATTTAAGTCCCCTTGTTCATTTAAATTTTTATTATAGTATGTTTATTGATGTTGATGATACCTGTAGAATTTTGAGAGTGTTATTAAAATCATGACACTCTTAAAAAATGAGATGCATCCTTTTAATTAATTTTATTTTTTTATGAATTTCCTTTGTTTTACTTATTCAAAAAAATATGTCAAACCGGCAGAAAATTTGATAAAAGAATATAAAAAAGTTACCTAAAAGGCAAACGATTTTAAATTATGCATCTCAATTATTCAAAGAGGATAATAATTATCATGACAATTTCAAAATTTTACACGTAGAAATCAAATCAATTATCTTGAAAGAATGGAAATGAATAAACAAAAATCGGTACATAGAACATTTTTAGACAAACATGTAGATTTAAATGGTTCTCCAATATTAAATTTGTAAACCATTATAAAGTATTGTCTAACTTGTCTTTAAACCTGTATGAATTTTTTGTATAAATAAGTAAGTGTAACGAATTCTTATTAATTTAAATCTGAAGAAATGTGTACCAAAACAATTGTTATAGTTAGATTTTATGTTTTTTAACTTATATATGCTAAGAATTTCGTTTAATAAAATAAAAATAACAAAAATCAATACTAATCCAAATGGTAAAGTCAAAACGGAACTTAAAAAAATTTGGAAAAATTGACATTTGTGCATTTAAAATAAATCTAAGCAAATTAAAGGCATATTTTTAAAACCTCCTGTATCTGTAAATTAGTCACAGGAATGGGTTCTGCACATGGAGATTTTTAATCAAGAGGTCCACATTTATAACATACTAAAATTTCTTGAAATTTGAAGGTACACCAAAAATCCATGAGATATGTGAGTGATATGTTTAGTAAATGTTTCTTGATATCAACCAAAAATAATGGAATAGAGAACATTTCATATCACGTAATATTTTATATTATGATTCATAACTTGTATAATATATCAAAAATGCCCTGCAATATCTGCCAATTTGAGGAAATTGAACATCTAGTATCTATAAAAAAATTATTTTTATCTAAATTTTGCCAGAATACCCATGTTACAACATGTATATACAAAAGATATAAAGTTCCAATCTCCAAATATTCCTTTCTTATAAAAATCTGTGGCAAGTTTTGAATACTTCACTCACAGCCAGGCTTGGACCGGTCTAACAGTCAAAAAGGGTGTCAGGAGAAATCATCATATCTCCCGCCATTAGACAGGGCACAAATATGTAAAAATAAAAATATGAGAATAAAAAATGTTTGATAATACCTGCTACGATGAGCCGTCCACCGTACGCTGCTCCATGTTCGCTTGCTTTGCATGGTAGGCCGCCGTTTAGCTTAATATTCAGCTAATGGCATATAATTTACAACATAACTTGAGGAAAGTTTATGTAGATGGTCTGATCTACATGCTATCACAATTTTGTATTTTGAATATCTATATATTATTGAGGCAGTTAATCTAAGAAACACCTGTTTAATGGATTGTATTGTTTTGCTACAGATTTTTTACCCAAAGCATATGAAATATGTTAACATACTAAAATATTTAAGACACTTTGCTGCCTGATACTAGTAAATATTTTAAATTTGATATAGTTCTTTACAAGTGTCTAATTATTTTTATAATATAAAATGCTATGTTTATTGCATACAATTCTGAATATACAGTGTTAGTAGAAAGAAGCAGAATGGTCAGCAATTTCAGAATTTTTATCAACAAACCTATATTTATATTTTGTACCAATGGATGGTTCAGCATATTGAATTCAACCAATGTATCGGCAATGTTTCCATATAACGTTTTATTTCCACTATTAGTTTAATTCTAATACCTCAGCATTTTCTTTGATTATTCTGACTGACAAAAATATGTCAGTAATGTTGCAATGTTATATTATAACTTCGTTTAATTTTTAAAAATGGAAAGTTGGAATTAAG
This sequence comes from Kuschelorhynchus macadamiae, assembly GCA_030620095.1. Lineage (NCBI taxonomy): Eukaryota > Metazoa > Arthropoda > Insecta > Coleoptera > Curculionidae > Kuschelorhynchus > Kuschelorhynchus macadamiae. The sequence goes on along the minus strand of JAUTXW010005262.1, from coordinate 27,070 downwards.
TTATTAAGTTAATATCTGTAAGTAAAGATGCTTTTTTGTTTGTCCCCAACTAAACGACATTCTGCGGCCTGACCCTTCAATTTATCTGCATTAGTGGCTAACAGGTAGCTCTAAAGACCAAGTTAAGTTGTTTAAATGAGTGGTACAAAGTGTCCATGTTGAGATTTTATGGTAAGTTTTGAAAGAAATTATGGGTTTTTAAATAATAAATTGCTTCAGCATTATGACTTTAAAAGCTGAAATAACTTTCTTCGAGACAATTTCTTTTTTGGAACCAAAGCATCAATGTAAAAGTACAAAATATCAAAACAAATATGGACAATATTATCCAGAGAGTGAGGTAACAGTAATTAATCCCAATTAAACTGACCAACATAGTCATTCACTAGGGCATAATCAGCCGCCTTAAAGTCGTAGTAGTATTTCTATATTTTTCTATATATAGGCTTTAAGAATGAGGTGCTCTGTGAGGGTGTACTGCTAAGCAAAGTATCAATTGAATGTCAGGAACATATTACCAAAGCTAATTCAGAAATCTCCTTTGGAAACTCTTCTTTATATCCTGTATATATTTCGTATTAGTAATATTCTGAATATAAAAATACTAACTAAATTGAAGTTATCAAGTTGTAGGCCCATTCTTTGTTGACATTCCATTTTTTTTAAATAACTTTTATTTCTCGATTTTTAAGAAAGATGCCTCAATCAATAGCTTTTGTGTCGCATCTTATGGGAAAAAATCAAGGTGCTGCATTTTCAATACCACAAAGTATAATTATAAATACAAAACGAATGTTTTAAATATCCATTCATAATTTATATATTAAAAAAAAATTATTAAAAATTGAAGAAAAAAAAAACAATGTGTTTGTGTGATTTTAAACACTTATGTGGGTTGATCCCTTAAACTAAACTATTGGCCATATGTCCCATAACTTTATTAATTGAATATTAAAGCCGTAGGATAGTTCTTTTTATATTTAACATGCTTGATCAACAGAATTTTTTGTATTCTAGACAATAAAGTACATTTTAATTTGATTTGACTTGAAACATACCCTACTGAGAACGGCTTGGGAGTCCCTTTGCGAGTGTCCCATACAGGGTGTTTTATACAGTCTCCACATTTTTGCAAATTTTTGGTTCATCAGAACTTTCTTGGAAAAAGCTTTCTCTATGATTTCCCGAAATATTCTGGGACTCAATACCCAATATACAGGGTTTTTTAGTTGCATTTTTTTCTATAAACGATCTGCGCAGATTGCGGATCTGTGATACAAATATTCATTGCCACACTTCTAATCAAAAACATTGTCCCAAAAAGCTATAAAACATTGTCCCAAAAAGCTATGTGTATATGGAGGACCAGGAGTCTTAAAGTAGTTTTTTCATATTTGTCTCGTTAGATTATACTATGTCAACTTTAGAAACAATAAAATAAACAAAAAAGGCAACGTTTCGATGTCAATGGCATCTCTAGGCTCTTAATTTTCTAAAATTTTATTTCATTTCTTATTCCAAATATTCTATGATTGAGTACGAAAAATCAACTTCCAGAGTTTTTTTATTTTCTTTTTATTTAGAGTTACCAGATGAAAGTAATATACAGTGTAACGCAAAATGTAATCTATTAAGGCAGGTGTATTTATCTTACCCTAAAAACAGCAAGAGAAAAATCAATACTTGATGGTAATTTTAGCAACTATTGGCAACTGTTTCCATTTAGAGTAAAGGCAACCAGGATATTAACACAAATGCCAATTAATCAATTAGCATAATGTAAAATTAATAAAATAAAAGAATTTAAAATAAAACATTAATTTAAATAACTAATATTTTGTTGGGTCTCCTGCCACACATATTACCTCCATACATCACTTAGGAATGCTATGTGTGGGCTGAGGAGGCTCATTTAAAGTTTCTGGAGGATTATTTCTTAACCTTACCAGCTTTAAATGTGACCATACATGTTAAAAATGTTAAGGTCTGGAGATTTTGCAGGTCAATCCATACAAAAGCGTTCTTATAAAGGTTAAGATGGAAATTTCCATTCCCGTTCCGCATCTTAACGAGTCATTTTTAGTCTTTGGGAACATTTATTTCTGTTTTGTAGGGTTTTCCAAACTAGACAATTTTTTGCACTGGGGTGAATGTGTTTTTAACTTCTTTCTCTGTGCCTATATAAAAATATCTTTCAGCTAATCAGTATATTATTTTTCTATTGACATTGTATATATCTGCGATCTGGTCTTGCCTCACACCAGTATCTAAAAGTCTTATATAGCTTTGTCTATGTTATGACCATAAAAATGAAGTTTAAAGCATTTTTTTTACTTACATAGATCATTTAGTATCTACATAGATCACTATTTAATGTGGAAAATAAAAAATATAAAAAATCATTTTGGCATAAAGGTATATTGTCACCAAAATTATCATGAAAAGTGGTTTATTTCATTGTTTCTATAGTTCAAAAAGTATAATTCAACGAGACAAACACGAAAAATCACAATCACATTAAAGCTGCTACTTATATTTTGTCACAACCTTTACACCATATGCATATTATAGCTTTTAGAAGAATGCTTCTGATTCTAAATTTGATAATGAATATACGTGTGGCAGATCTGCAATCTGCGCAGATAATCGTTAAAATTAATTTTTTTTTTTAATTCCGTATAACAGAAACCGAAAAGCAAATTAAAAATGGCACGAAATTCTTTTTTCTTATTGATTCTCAGAACATTTCGGTCAAGGGAAATCCAAAAGCAGTTTCTTCAGAAATCCCAGAAATCATACGAAGCGCGAACCTTTGTAGTCCGATAACTTAGGGAGCCCTGGTTACCCTGGATACCAGCATAGCATAAGAAATATAATTATGAACAACTGAAAATATCGTTTTAGCACATGAGCAAAAACACAATGACATAAATTAATAAGAAGAAAGATGTTAAGCTCAGCTGAGGAACTAAAAGGTCTGTATGTGCATGCCAAGTAAGTCGTGAATCAATGTAGACAGTTCCTCTGGCAATGTTCTTATGGAAAAGAGCAAACCAGACTTCAACCCTCGACTGCGACTCCAATAACATTTATTTATTTATTTATTCAACAAATACACTGACCCTTACTAGAAGGCTGCTGCCTTAAAGATGGGGGGAGCATATTCCACACCTTAATTATGTTAAAGATCACATTTCTTTGCACAGATGTAAAATTTGGTCTTTCAGTCCTAAGGTTTGTTTTAAATCTTGTATTGTAAGAATGTTGACGCATGTTATCAGAAAAAAGGGGAAAGTTATTAGTTAAAAACTTAACACATTCGAGAATATAGAGGCTGTACAGGGTGAGTATACCAGTTTCCCGGAATACCTCCCTGCAGCTGTCTCGATATCCCATGCCAAATACAATACGTATACATTTTTTTTGTAATAAAAAAATTCGATCTGATTCAACAGAATCACCCCAAAATATTAAACCATAGCTAATATGAGACTGGACATAGGCGTGATATGCTGTTAGAGATGCCTGCCACCCAACATTATTGTGAATAACGCGAAGGGCATAGCTATATCTACTGATTCCTGTTGCCAGCTGTTTAATATGGGGTTTCCAATTTACCCACTGATCCAATTTTACCCCCAAAAAAGAAACTTCTTCTTCTTGTTCAAGTTCTTTGATGTTTGTATTTTTATAAGTTAAAGAAAAATCGGTCTCTGATCTTGAGAAATGCATCATCTGTGATTTAGACACATTGAGGAGAAGGTTGTTTTCCACAAACCAACCCCCCAATGCATTCAAGGACTCAGACATCGTGTCCGTGCATGCTTGCTGATCATTCTCACTGAAAATCAGAGAAGTGTCATCAGCAAAAAGAACTGTACCACAATCAGTAACGCCAACAAGGTCATTTGTATATATGATAAAAAGCAGTGGTCCCAAGATAGATCCCTGCGGAACACCTCGTTTAATGATTGTGACATCAGACACTACCTTTTCCCCTGAGTCGTTGGTTTCAATGACATACTGTTCACGTCCCTGAAGGTATGACACAACCAAGCCCAGCGCCACGCCCCTGATACCATATCGCTCAAGCTTGTTGCACAGAACAGTATGATCGACACTGTCAAATGCTTTGGATAAATCAAGAAATATGGCTGCGGTAAACTTGCCGTCATTAATAGAGTTTAATATTTGCTCCAAAGCTTGATAAATGGCACGAACTGTAGATTTTTTTTTACGAAAACCATTTTGCCTATCTGAGATCGTATGATGCTTATCAAAGAAATCAACCAACCTGCTATAAATCACACTCTCAAACACCTTACTAATGTTAGAGAGAAGCGAGACAGGCCTATAGTTGTCAAACCTGTCTGTATCACCCTTCTTATGGATTGGCTTTATTAGTGCCCTTTTCAGGAAATTCGGAAACACCCCAGTTTGCAACATTAGGTTTATTATATGAGTCAGTGGTGGAGCAATGAAGTGTACAGACCTCTTAAGAATAGCAACAGGAATATCATCATGGCCTACAGATTTTTTATTTTTTAATGTTTTTATAATATTAATGACCTCATATGATGTAACTGGCTCTAAAAATATGCTATGTTGATTTACTTGAATTTTTGAGTAATCAATCACCTCTTTTTCTCTTATGTCTGGACATATATTTATAAAAAAATCATTGATTGAATTTAAGAGGTCCTTTTCGGATTCATATGAGAAGTTCTTAAATAAAGACTCTTTTTTTATGTTTGGCTGAGTAATTTCCTTTACCAGAGACCAGGTTGCCTTAGCTCTATTTTCGAACACTTCGATGCGCTTTTGACTTGCCAACTGTTTAGCCTTTTTAATGACTTTTTTTAGGATACCCGAGTGTCTTTTATAAAAATCGTTGGTTATTTCCCCTGATATTAATTGTTGATACAATTTTCGTTTGTGTTTACTTGATATCTTTATACCCATAGTTATCCATTTTTTTGAGTTTTGTATTTTATTTTTAACTTTTCTATTTGGGCATACCAGATTTAGTTTTTGGGACAAAATGTGGCTGAAAATTGTGTATGCCTGGTTGACATCGGCCACCCCCAGCACATCACCCCAATCCTCATTCTTCATCTCCTGAAAAAGCTGCTCAAGACGTGCCTTCGAAAATGATCTTGTTGTAAAAATATTTTCCCTGGATTCGATTTTTGGTAGATTTACACAAATGCTCTGAGCATAATGGTCAGAAAGAGCAGACACAATTACTGATGCCTTTTTAAATTCCTCAAAGTTAACAAATATATTATCTATACATGAGGCACTTTTTTTAGTTACCCTAGTAGGCTCAAGAATCGTTGGCTTAAAATTAAATGAACAAAAAAGGTCTAAAACTTGACTGGTGTCAGAGCCGTCATTCAAAAAGTTGACATTAAAATCACCACAATATATAGCTTTAAAATCTTTAAATTGATTATATAAAATTTGTAAAACAGAATTTAAAATTTCTAAAAATACATTAAAATCACCAAGACATGTACGATATAGACAAACAATTACAATTTTTCTTTTCCTACTGATTACAGAGCAAAACTCTCCCTGTCCGTCTATGCTACAATCGTTAATCTTCTCCAAACTTTCAAAATCATTTATTTCTTCACTAACCAGTATACATGTTCCTCCATGCTCCATTTCTGAACGTGCATAGGAGGATATTAGTTTGAAATTAGCAATTTTAGTAAACTCAACCTCCTGTGGTTTCAGCCAATGTTCCGTTAAGCACAAAACATCCTGTTTTTCATCCAATGTATTCATAAACAGCTCGATTTCACTTGTTTTATTTCGAAGAGACTGAATATTTGTTGTTTGTTTTTTTGTGTATGTTGTTCTGGTATTATATAACACCTGTATGTGCTGAACACCTCCTCTGCAACAATGGTCTCGAAAAGCTTTGGAATTGCTGATAGCAATAAAATTCCTCGGTAGTTGTGAACATCCGCCTTATCCTCAGATTTAAAAATTGGTTGGAGATTTGATTTTTTCCATATTGATGGAAAGGGGCCAGTGTCAAAAGATCTTTGAAAAAGAACACTGAGAGGTCCTGCAAAAGACTCCGAACAACTTCAGAAGAAGTGGTGGAATTTTATCGAGCCCAGTACCCTTTGAAACATCCAGTTGGTACAGTTTGTTGTTTAATTGTTCTATGGTAAAGTTGTGAGTTGCAAGTATTATGGAAAACTTCACTGGGTCAACATGAGATAAATCAATATTGGTATGATTGGTATAGCATATCTGAAAATGCGAGGCAAATGCATTTGCAATATCTTCAGAGCATTTCAGTTCTTGATTGTTAAATGTTATTCTGCTTGGGAGGCTGGAGTCACTTTTGAGGCTATTAACGAATGAGCAAAAATATTTCACATTTTATGGTATGAGGTGTTCAGTGTTGGTTACATACATTAAGTAACATATCCGTGCGAAACTTCACCTGACGTCGAATACTAGCGTATTCCTCATAATGGCACTGCAAACAGGATTTTTTATATTTTTTGTGGAGTCGGTTTTTGCGTCCGATAAGTTTCCGGGGATCGGCATCGAACCATCTAGGGTATTTCTGACTCCGTACTGTGGTTTTAGGAACAAAATGGTTGATATTGGTGTAAATGGTTTTATAGAAATGTTGGACTGCCAGTTCCAGATCTTTATCATTAGTGAGGAAAGACCAGTCTATCTGTTTGAGAAATCTGTTCAATTCAGGATAGTTATCATTACGAAACTGATATGCTGTCACGTCACTGTTGTTTTTGAGTGTGGAGACATGCAGACAAACATGCTTAAAGCTCAGATCTGCACTGAGAGCAGTGCTGAACATGGTGGTGTCATCCGCGACATAGTGAACCTAGAGGATATGTTGCACTGAAACACTGATGACGGATACTATGTTTTTAGAATAGCAAGGGGCAGAAAAAATATGAGAGAGGAGGGGAAGTTCTACTTGCTGTGAACAAAAAGCATTCTACCAAAATTTTACAAATAAACTTTGATACTGGTTTTAATAATGATAGTATGGAGTACCTAATGGTTATATTAATTAATTTATAATTTGTATCATCTTCTGAAGTTGTGCAGGGCAGTAATCTCAGGCCATTACCCTTTGTCTTTATTAACAGTTTACTCTAAGTTGTTGAATTCTCTAAGAGCTCGTGTTTGCAGATGATTTCAAGGTATTTATTTATTTTTTATTTATTTATTCGGACAATAAAATACACAATTAATAATGCTTAAATCTAAACAAAATAGTTGCCTTACTTGTGTAGAGGGTACCTAGATGAAAGGATCATCTGTATGTACCTCAATATTAAACTCATATAATTAATTGTAAAGAAATTAACTATGTAATTATACATTTGTACAGCCTGGCATATATAAGAACCTAATATATACAATCAGAATTAACTAAAGAACACTAATAAGGCGATTTTTATTATGAAAAATAAACGTCCGAGTTTCTATGATGAAACGTTTCATATTTACAATTTTTTAAATTTCATTAGGAAGCAAATTATAGATCTTAGGTGCTATAACATCAGCAAATCTCTGATTACCATCACATTTTCTATAAGGAACTGATAGCATTTGATTAGTGTTGTTTCTGGTTAAATAACAGTGATCAATATAGTTCTTGTTGGATTTAAAGCAAAATATACAATTGGCCAATAAATACAAAGATCTAACATTTAAGATATATTCATTGTAGAGGAGACTAGTTGAATATAATCTGTTTTTAGAATTGATTACTTTAAGAATGTAATTCTGAATTACAGAGAGTGGACATAGAACATTATCATAAAGCCCCCCCCATACAATTATGCCATACCTTAACAACGACTCCACCAATGATTTATAGATCAATCTTAATATTTTGGCAGTTAATATATTTCGAATAACATAAAATTTATGAATTAAACTTCTCAATTTGTTAGTTAAATTATGAATATGTTTTGACCATTTTAGATGGTTATCTATAGTAACTCTGAGATATTTTGTTGATACGGTTTCTTTTATAGTAAGTCTGTAGTCAGGCAATGAAATTGAGTTATAGTGGGGACGATTTGCTTCGGTTAATGAAAAGGCAATATAGACAGTTTTTGTGTTGTTAAGAGTTAATTTATGTTTATCCAGCCAGTTTTTTACTTTCTTCAGTCCTGTCATAACTTTGGTTTTTACGAACTCCCAAGTATCCCCTCAAAAAGCATAACAGTATCATCCGCATAAGAAATTACAGTTCCAACCTCCAAGTTTAAATTTAATCATGAATTTATGTAAGAAATGAAAAGCAAAGGGCCAAGTACTGTACCTTGAGGCACTCCTATTTCTACGGTTAGCGGATCACTAATGGTATTTCTAATTTTAACCATCTGTTTCCTATCACTTAAATAGCTACCAAAGACATCCAATACTGTACCCCTGACTCCATATTGTTCAAGTGCTTCCAACAGTTGTTTGTGGGGCACAGTATCAAATGCCTTTGCCAGATCCAAGAAAACCGCAATACTTTTTTTTCCAGAGTCAAGTTGTTGTTTTATTAGACTAATAAGCTTATACATGGCATCCGCAGTGCTAACATTCTTCATGAAACCAAATGAGAATATAAGATTGATAATATGAATTAATGGATTTTCGATATACATGTGTACTTTTTTAACCAGTTTTGTTGATATGCCATCAAGTCCGGGAGAACAATTATTTTTTAAGCTGCTAATATGTATTATAATTTCATCATTAGTTACAGGAGTCAGTGACATAGAATTGACTGGGTTAGGATAATTTAACTTTAAGCTAGATGATGGATGAGGTATTTTAGCAGCCATATCTTTACCTATATTTATAAAGTAGTTGTTACAAAAATTTGCCATTTTATTATCATTAAGTGTTTTTTTATCAGAATTAGTTATATTTAAATCATTACTAGCCTTATCTGAAACTCGATCTAAAGCATCATTAATTATCTGATATATTTTTTTTATATTGCTACTATTCTGTATAACTTGATTCCTATAATATGTGTTTTTTGCTGATGTTATGGTTTTATTAAGAATATTATGAAATTTACGGTATTCATTTAGTAAATTAATATTATTTTTATTCCTTAATGCACGAATTTTTAATTTATCTCTGGGTTTAATTGACTTGATAATACCCTAAGTAATTCATGGTTTTATTTTTTTATATTTTTTTATTACCACTTTTTTTGTGGCGGTACATTTGTCACGAAGGGAGACAAATATATCAATAAACTTTTTGTAAGCCATTTCTGAATCATTTAAGCTGATTACATCATTCCAATCAACTTCCTTAATCAAGTTTGAAAATTTTTCTTCATCAAAATTATTTATCAATTTATCTTCAATTTTTATAGGAGTGTTATTTTGGTCAATATGTAGGTTTAAATAAATTGGAAAATGATCGGATACATCAGTGTCTAAAACCATTGTTTTGTAAATTAAATTATTTAATTCCAAATTTTTCTTAATAAATATATGGTGCGAGAGCTGTCTTTCTCGCTATCCACAGTAACTCTAGTAAATGAATTAATATGAGATTCAAAACCAATAAAGGACATAATAGAAAGATACCCATTTAATATTAAATCATTACCATTTACAATGTTAAAATTTATATCTCCCAAAAATACTTCAATATCATGGACCTGTTTAAGATTTGCAAAATATGTTTCAATATCCATTAAAAACCGTTCATCACTGGTGGAGGGTGACCTATAACAAGGCATCACCAAAAAATTTACATTTTGCAGCCTAAAAGTTATATTACTTATTGTTACCTTATTTCGGGGTAAGATGGTATGTGTCATATTATAATTAATATGGTCTCTAATAAACATAAGAACACCATCATTTTGATTAATCACGCTGTTATTAAACACTGTATGAAAACCAGGAATAGTAAAGTTTTTTATTTCATAGATGTTGAGTGTTTCCCCTAGAATTATTATATCCAAGTTGCCAATTTCAAAGGCTTCAAGAAAAACTAAAAATGAATCAAAGTTTTTACGGGCCCTTCTAATATTAACATGTAAGATATTTAGTATATGTTTTTTGAAACTAAAAGTCTTATGTATAGTCTGAAATTCATCTACATTATACCTAACTTCCTTCACACATTCTAGTTTTTTTTGTTCTTGTTCTATGTCCTTAAATAAACCTAATTCTAAGCTACCCATTAACATTAACACTATATGTACCATAGTCTATTTTACTTCTTAATATTTGGAGTTGGTATTTATAAGATGGACAGTTTTCATCATTTGATGCATGGTTAATATCATGTTTTGTTTTGTATATTAAATTTGCAGTTACACAATTCTGACACTTTTTCAATATTTCATGACATGAAAGGCTATCATGGTCTTCCGCACACTTAACACAGGTTCTTTATTTTTACATTCGTTACTTCTGTGGAAAAATCCTTGGCAGTTGTAGCATCTTGGGGCTGATAGGTCTTCAAATACTAAAAATCGTTCCCATCCGATAAAAACCTTACCATACTGCATCATCTTGTAAAACAAAGTTGCACTGCATTCAGCAAAAATTGTTGTCGTTTCTTTATATTTTATAAATTTTTCGTATGTTATTGTAAATTTGTCCTGTTCTCTATCAACTTGTTTTGATTTCTGATAGACTCTTCAATCTCTTTTCCTTTCAGTGGACTCTTGTACCCAACTACTTTTATTCTTGGCAATTTCATTTTAGGCACCTGTATATCATATTTTTCATTCATTTTATTTTCTACTGCGTTTTTTAGTATTTCAGTGTCTTCTCTATTATAACATCTAATCAACAAGTTACCCCCTTTAGCTGTTCGCAAACTCTATTCCGACCTTCAAGTCCACAGGATTTATGTTTTGTTGAATATCTTCCTAAATAATTTTAGGGTCCTGTCTTTCTTTGGGTTTAATTATTAGGGGAGGCATATTGATTATATTTTTATTTCCATTATTATTTGCACCTAAAATTTCTGAATATTTTGGTTTAGAAGTTATATCCATTTGCAATCTCAGTCTCAATTTTTTCCTGTAGCAGCTGAATTATTTGTTGTTGGTCTTTGATAATTTTTTCTTTGCCATTTATACTTTTTTGTAATAAATCAATGATGTCAAAATCACAATTTCTACATCTTCTACATTTAAATTCTATTATGCGTTTTTGCAGTGTTATGCATCTTAATTCAGATGCACTTAGCTCAGTACATTTTTCGCATATCAGATTTTTACATTTATCACATGGAAAACATGGATTTTTATTTTGTTTTGTTGGCTGTTTGATCGACTTACACAATGTGCATTCCATTTTTTATTATATAGCATAATACAATTACCAAAAGTTTGTTCTTTTTTTTAAAAAAAAGATTATTTCGAATATCTAAAGTAGAATTTTTAGAAGTGGCAACAATGGTTGTTCATAAGGTAATAATTAATGGAAATTATTGTAAAATTCGTTTACGTTTTTACTTCATTTTATTAACAGGAACGTCTTCAAATGAGCCACCCTCGCTTTACCACTACTAGAGCTCTTTCACAGTATAATACGAGAGTTTTCGATAATTAAAACTATTTTATTTACGAGTTTCACTTATTTTTTCGTTGGCCTTATTGATAAACATATGATCACCACGTTGCCGAATTCCCTGAATATAATTTAAAGTTGTAACAATAGACAGCTGTGAGCAGATACAAAGTGGACAAATTGGTTTAGCAAAAATAAAATGGGTTTGAATATTAGTAAATGTCAAGCCAACAGTTTTTCATAAGATATATAAACTATAAATATGCAATTAATAAATTAATGAATCTTATGATGTAAATTATTAATAGATTTTTATCTTGTAATATTTGGATTGTATTTTTAAATTGTGTTTGTGTATATATTTAGCTACTATTTTAAGCATTTAATGTTGCAGCCAATAAGTACTTTTACTTGTAATTACCCCATAAAGGTAAATAAATAAATTAATAAAACAGGGGCACAAACCTATGGTGCTCCTATATTTAGTTCGCCCACCGTGGACTGCACACGAATGACTTTCTCAGATTGATACTGGCTACTTAAGTATGATCTAATGAGCCTCATGCTTTCATCACCACAGTGTTTTAGCTTTTCAAAAGAATGTCAAGTGAGACACAATCAAATGTTTACTCAGGTCACAAAATGTAGTATCTGTATAGTTGGATTCCTCAAAAGTTAGGTTTATTAAGGAAATTTAGTTAAGCATGCTCATTATAGTATCATAACCTTTCCTGAACTCAAACTGACAGTATGTAAATAATCCATTTGACTTAAAACAGTGCAAGACTTTTAGGACACTTTTCCGCGACTTTAGAGAAAATCAATAACAAGAAAATAGGCCTGTAATCATTGACATTTCCCTTTTTAAAAATTAGTCAAACAATGGCCCTTTTCATTGCATCTGGAAAAATGATGCCTTGAAAACATTTATTAATTAATTTAGCTAATGGAAACAATATAATATTAGTAATGAATATAATTATACCAACATTAAATCTACCAGGATCTCTGTTTTTGTTTTTAAGGGAATAAAATACAGCACTAACTCTTGAAAACATTTATTAATTAGTTTAGTTCATGGAACCAATGTAATATTAGTAATGGATATAATTATACCTACATTAAATCCATCATGATCTCTTTTTTTGTTTTTAAGGGAATAAAAATGTTTTTAGAATGGTGAGGGGCAGAAAAAATATGAGAGGAGGGGAAGTTCTACTTGCTTCTTTTTACAATTTTTCAATGAAAGCCCTTAATTTCTGTGAACATAAACTAAATATCAATATTAAAAAAAGTTCAGTAATGTCACCTGCATGTAGAAAACAGGCAACTCAATATGATTATTGAACAAATGGTATACCTTTAAAGAGAACTGATTTGCATAAAGACTAAGGTATTTATTTATACTCAAAACTAAATTTCAATAATCCTGTTGATAATGTAGCTGCCAGTGCTGTAAAGATTCTGGGATTCATTATTAGAAGTTGTAAGTGTTTTAATAATATTAATATTATTACATTCATAGCTCTGTATAAGTCACTAGTAGTTTTTAAGCTTCAATATCTTGTGGGATCCTAAGTATGCAAATTGAATTTGTAGGATTTAGAACATGTGCAAAGATAATTTTTATATTAAAAAATGTTTTCCGTTTATCCCTAGAGAGGACTTGATCAAAAAGTGCTGTGTAATATGTTTAATTTTCCAAGCTTGAAGCAGTTGCATAGGGAAATAGGTATTGTATTTATATATAGATTAATTACTTAACTTAACTTGTTGATAATAGAGTTTTTAGAGCAGCTTCCTTTTAGAATAGGTAGAATTAACAGTAGATCTACAAATATATTTTATATTAATATAGCCAGATCTAATCTTTATAAGAAAATTACCACTTATAAGGCTTTATTATTCTATTAACAAATTTTGTGAAACAATTGGCAATGTTGGGATAGATTCAAAAAGCAGGCAAGATTGTTTGTTTGGCAATTATAATAACAGCTCAACTTTTTTTGAAACAATTGGCAATTTTAACATAAGTTGGGATAGATTCAAAAAGCAGGCAAGATTGTTTGTTTGGCAATTATAATAACAGCTCAACTTTTTTTGTGTGAGTTTGTAAGTTTTCTTTTTAATATGTTAGATCCTAACTTTAGTTTATGTAACCATTGACTTTTTGCAAAAGTTGTTGATGGTTTAAATAAATAAATAAATAAACTAATTCACAATAACATTGTCACTTGCCATATTGCCAGCAATCAGTTTATATATGCATATAATTATTTGGCAATAACTTTATACAAAGGCAAATTTACTGATTTTTTTTTACTTTAATTAATAATATAATTTATTTTTCATAACTTTATTTCCATAGTTTATAAAAAACAAAGTATGTCATTCATTATTTTCATCCATAAAAACTTTTACTCCAGAAAATTGAATTCTTCAGAATATTTAAACATTTTATTAGGTCGCTATTTTTTTTCCCATATATGATTTGTTTATTACTAACATAATTGATGAGATTGTAAACAATTATACCCACGGACTTAGACAATTTTTAAGAATAACATATAAATAACCCAATCCTAGCCTAACCTAACTTTATAACAAATAAATTTAATGATATAAGTCGGTTGGATAAGGATGGGGTGTAAAAGGGAGGATAATTTTCTTTAAAGCTTAATTTTATTGACATTGGTAAATTTGATAATTGTTTTCATTATATTGATATTAATGTTAGCTAAAACCATTTGAATGTTTATAGAAGTATTCAGTCCACACTTCCTTAATTCTTCATATATATTTACATTAGGCATAATATTTATAGGACACTCAAAGAAAATGTGGTTTAGATTTTCAACTTGCCCACATTCACAAAATGGATCATCTTTCATTCCTATCTTAAATAAGTGTTCTTTTGTCATACAATGACCTGTCCTCATCCTTATGATTGTAGTTATATGTCTCCTGTCTATGTAGGTCATGTTATGATACCATGGTCTTTTCGGGAAATTTCTCTGAATGCTTCTATACCATCTGCCTTTATCGTTCCAACCAATTGACCAAAATTGTGAAAATTTCTGTCTGATTTTTTGTTTTAATATAGGAAAAATAACGTTTTTATCTATTTTACTATTCATAGGAATATTTAATATTCTGCCCACGTTGGCAAGTTTGTCTGCCTGTTCATTTCCAGGAATTTTGGTATGCCCAGGAATCCAAGATAGAATTAGGTTATTATTATTATTATTTATTGAATCTATGATAAGTCTTTTGGTTAAAATTACAAATACAAAATTAGGACATTGGGAACACTCAAAAACCATACTTCATACTTTTTGGACTAGTAACTTTTCCTTCATGTTTCCTTCTTGACATTATGAAAAACCATCTTTGAAAAAACATATTAATTGATACAAAGAGTTAGGCGCCGTACACATCACTAATAAAGCCTCAACACAAAAGGTGATTAACACAATCAAGAGCAAAGTGGATCACTGGAGGAAGTTTAACATTGGCCCATGCCAAATGACTTCCACCAGTAATGCAGTTCGCTCTTGATTGTGTTGAACACTTTTTATGCTGGGGCTTTAATGATAATACATATAGCGCCTAACCCGGTACCAATTCACCTAGTGCCCCGTGCTCCTGCTGGTACCTATCCATCTTATGAATGTAACAAAATATTGATTAATTTGTATTACAGTAGCTATCAGTTACTGTAATTTGTATCAATTAATATGTTTTTTTGATAGTTTTTCATGATGTCAAGATGGCAACATGCAGGAAAACGTACTAGTCCAAAAAGTATGAAATATGGTTTTTTTGGTGTTCTCCATGTCCTATTTTGTAAAATAAAATACAGCACGAAAATCAAGAAGAGAGTTTTGTATATGTCTTTTATAATTGATTGTAGTCATTTCATAAAGAACTAGTAAATTTTTATAAAAAAGAAGAATAAAAATAGTCGAAATTGGGGTTCAAATGTCTATGAACTTTGAGGATAAATATTTCAAATACGAAATGTGACACAAAAATCTACACATATACTAAAAATCATCAAAATCCGCGATGGTGAAAAAAAAGTAAAAAATTACCAATATTTTTCTGTTGATTTGAGTTTTTTTATTTGTATATCATAAAATTTAATTGTTATAAATCAAACTGGTTAGGTTTGGTTAGGTTCGCTGCAAAAAAAGCGCGCGGTAACGCGCAAATGACATCTTGTAAAAATGCTAACTATAATGTAAGTTTGGCAACATTACTATGGTCATTATAAGAAGTTTTCCCATCAAAATGCAGTGAAAATGTCGAACTGCTTTTTGTTTTTAAATAGAGTTTATTTTTTTCTTTTAAAATAGCTAAAAGAAGGAAAACTTTATATTAAAAGACCCCAATATTCTTATACTAACAATAATATTAAGTTTAAATCTATTTTGAACATATTTTAACTGATTTTTTGTATTTTTAGAATTTCATGTTTCATGGCCTCAAGATGCCAAAAAACATGTTTTCTCAATTCTGTCATTCTATCATTCACTATTTATATAATTAGTCTTTGGTCAAAAATCATATGAGGATGGAATGGTAACACTTTCGTAAAACTCCAATATGGCGGATCAAAATGTTGGCCTCTCAAAATGGTAAAAAAAATCATAATGTTAGGGCTTTAAGAATGATGTGCTTAACCTGGTACAATCCACCTAGTGCATTTGAGCTCCCGTTGGACCGATCCACCTATGTATGTAACAAAAGTGTCTATACTAATTATAAAGCATCATCTAATCAATTTTTTACGTATTTCATAAGTTAAATTTTGTGAAAAATGAAAAAGTAATTCACCCATAAATTTTTGTATGTTGGAATTATTAATAAAAGGTCACTTTTCAAATTTGTAGGTATAAGTCTTTACAAGAAACGAATAATGTATTAAAAAATATTTAACCAACTGCACCCCCAAAAAATAATGCACACTACAATTTTTAATAACTTCGTATAATCAATAACACCAAATATTTTAGTATGTTAACACAAAAAGTTATGAACCAATAATCTCAAAACAACTTTATACCATTTACCTAATATCACATATTAGAGCCTAAAACTGTAATGTTTCTTAGCAAGATAATATTGTTTTTTTTTTATTTATTTTTTTTGTTTTATTTATGTTTCATGTATCAGTAAAATTACTGAAACCTATTTAAAAACAGACAAAAAAAATGCAGAATAAGTATGAATTAAACAATCTTAAAATACAGTACAAGCAAAACCGATAAATGACAGAAGTAGATTTCAACAGGTGAGCCAAGTAAGCAGCAGTGATTGACAAAAAAACTATTTAAACTAAAATTGAACCAAACAAAGACTGAGTATTCACATAAGTTATCTATTTTATGTAACAAAGTATCATACAATATCTGAAATTTTATAATCAAAACAAAAAATAAATCAGTTCAACCAGCGGCGATGATTTTAATCTTACCTCCCTTTTCCGTTCCTCTTCCCTCTGTTTTTCTCTTCTTTTTTCAAGATCTTCCATCATTTGTTTTTCCATTATCTGCTTTGCTTCTTCTACACGTTTGGCAACTTCTTTTTCTATTTCCTCTCGTCTTTTCTCAAGTTCTTCTTCTACTCTTTTTTTGACTAATTCTTCTATCCTTTTTGCAGTTTCTTCTTCTATAAGCTTCTGTTCCGCTTCTCTTTGCCTCCTCAGCCTCTCCATTTCTGCAAGCCTTTCAACTTCATCCATTTTTTTATATTTATGCCTTTTGCTGTTATGTCTGTCATTTTTCTCTAGAGAAATATCACTACTTGATGAGGAAGATACTGAGTCGGTCCGTTTTCTAAAATATTTTTGTATTTAGTTTTTCAACAAACACACCCATAAGAAGTAACAAAAAAGTCAATAATGCAAACAAAACATACACATAAACAGGTATATTTATATTTCCTTTCCCTAATGTAAGATTGTTCGATGTAATATAAGAAATTAAACAACAATCACGTTACTTACAAATAAAATTTTTTTGATATACACTGTTTTTGATCTATGTTGTGATTAGTGTTGCCAGTTTTGGTATGGTAAATTTCAGGGCGGTAGGTTAAAACAATCGGGATTTAGTGTTACAAATCAGGACAACCAATAAGAAATTAGTGAAGTGATTCAAGAGTCAAAACTATAATGTAAATTATCACCATACTAGGGGTATTTTTGTCCCATGTCTCTTATTTGTAGAGAGGCTAATAAACTGCCTAAAGGAATTGATTTGTTAAGTTTAATTTTATCTAAATTTAAAACAAAGAAAAAGCAGGGCTAGGTTATGGAAACTACTGGAGACATGTACCGTTTTCTTTTGGGTATTTTATGCCTTTTTTCCTGTTGTATAGTCAAAGTCAAAGAAAATCTCATATACAAAGCACTTAAAACTAAATTAATGTAAACAATTATTTTACAATCAGTCACTATACATATATAAAAAAAAATACGAATCATAACTAATACAATTATTAAGTAAATGATTCATTAAAAAACTCGTCAACTGTATAGTAGGCCTTCTCAATCAAGAGGTTTTTCACCACCTTTCTAAAAATTTTCCTATTAGGTAAACCTCTTATGTGTAAGGGTAAATGGTTTAAAAAGTTTCTTGCTGTTAAATTATGGATTTCTTTGTCAGTTAATGTTATTTCTTATTCTAACATTTACACAATAAATATTTTTAGAATTTGAACTAACTTTTGAAATTAAATGATTGGGATACTAAGTACAGATAGATACCTAGCCTAGAACAAATACTACAAGATAATGTGATTCAAAAATGACCAGTGCATTAATATATATTTTATTTGTTTTGTAATCTTCTTAAAATACATACTATAAATCTAATCTGCTTTAAACTAAACCTGAATTTATACAGGCAAATAACATAAAATAAAAATGACAAGAGTTAAATTACATGAATTCCCTTAGACCATTTATACAGGCAAATATGATATAACATAACAGCTGGCCTTGAAGATGGCTAAATTCCATCTTTTATTTTTATTTTGCTCCTTCAGTATCATCCGACACCCAAGAGATTGTCATATTGTCAGCGAAAAGAGTGTATTTCCCAGGAGTTTTTTGGTCAGGTAACTCATTGATATATATATATATATATATATATATATATATATATATATATATATATATATATATATATATATATATATATATATATATATATATATATATATATATATATATATATATATATATATATATATATATATATATATATATATATATATATATATATATATATATATATATATATATATATATATATATATATATATATATATATATTATATATATATATATAAATAGTAAAGAAAAAGAATGGGATCAAGTACTGAGCCCTGGAGAACTCCAAAATGTATCACACTTTCCTCTGAGGACACTCCACTAACCCTTACAGCAATACTGGAGTTGCTGGAATACATCGCAGATGCTTTTGAGGGAGGTCGGTATGTAAGCGCTACATGCTGTGACCTTTTGAAGGCATTTGATTGTGTTTCCACGATATTTTGAAGGACAAACTGATGGCTTGTGGAGTTGACGAGGCTGGCTTGCGTACGCTTGGTGGTTATCTGAGAGGTCGCAGACAGATAACAGAGTATGCAAATAAGCACTCTAATGAGACTGAGCTAGGATATGGAGTGCCCCAGGGTTCTGTCCTGGGTCCACTGCTTTTCCTAGTCTACACCAACGACATTAATAATTCTGTCCCGACTTCAAAGGTGTTGCTGTTTGCTGACGACACATCAATTGCTGAGTCAGATGTCTGCATGGAGAGTATGAGTGATCGTATGAGGGCAAGAATTGCAGATTTCAAAGATTGGTTTAGTGCCAACAGGCTGGCTATGAATAATAACAAGACGTATGCTTTTTGGTTTGAGAGAGATTCAGTGTGAGAATGTAGATGAAGTACGGTTTTTGGGTGTATATCTGGACCCCACACTGAGGTTCGATAAACATATTAAGCACACTGCTGGTCGTCTCACCAGAAGCATCTTTTTGTTAAAAAATCTTAAAAAAGTGTTGCCTGGGCACTGCCTCCTTCAGACTTTTCATGGGATTTTTCAATCAGTGGCCTGCTATCCTATCTTGGCCTGGGGTCACTCAACACATGCGCAAAGAAGAGCCATAAGAGCTATTGCTGGTCTAGGTTATAGAGAGGATGTCAGACACATTTTTAAACAACTAGCAATAATGACGATACTCTGTAGATATATTTATGAAAGCCTTCTCTATTGCCACAGAAACATCACTCGGTTCAATCATAACCAAGATTTCCATCATTATCCGACCAGACAGGGTGATCTTCTAAGAATAGATTATCATAGGCTAGATAGGTCACGAATATCTTCCAATTACTTTGGACCAAAGTGCTTTAACATTTTATCCGACTACATTCGCTGGAGTTACCATGGCACATTTTAGCACTGAAGAAAAAATATTATCATTAATACATTGGCTTATTATAAGATTTTTGCTAGATTTAATTTACTGTAAGTTCAGACCAGATAAATCACTATTTATTTTTATTTTTAAGACTAAGATATCTCTTACTTCATTGAAACTAACTTGGGAAAAGCAGAATTTATCTGAAGAAGCAACACTCTTGATATTATCTAGAGGATCCGTATTTAGAATTGGTATGTTATTTGCTATGTTTTGAGCTATTTCACTAAAATATTTGTTAAAGATGTCTGCAGAGATGCCAGTCTCAGAGTTGCTTTTTTTGACGCCTCTCTGACTGTTAACAATATACTACATAGTATGTGTTGGATTACTAGAGGATTGAGTAATATTATTATTTGCTTGATTTCTAACTATGCGAATTTCATTTTTATATTGTTTTTTAAAAAATGTATATACTTTAGATATATCTGCATGTCTATACTGATGACTAAGGTCCTCTAAAAATAACAGGTGTTATGTGCTTGGTCTGATCTTAGATAGTATTGTTTTTTTAGGGAAACATTCCACATATGTGGTCTCCAATATATTCATAAATTTAATAAACTTGCTTTCAACACATACATCATTCATACTTACAAAGCTCCAGTCCGTCATATAGACTCATTCTTAAAACTTACCGCTCTGAGTTATTGGTCTGCAGACAATAATAGTAATGAGTCAACTATCTGGCCTCTCTCGTGAGAATAGCACAGGATCACGACTAAATACAATATTTTTGTAAAATTCTTTATTTGTATAAATGATAAACATTGACCGCAGCAAGTTTTTCAGAGGTATGTAAAAAGTTTTTTTGTTCTATAGTAATATTTTAATGTTCATTTAATTTTAGTGAGCGAGTGATCAAGTCCATATATAATACCTGGTACAGATGCTGTGTATGGCTGTAATATAAAAAAGGCAGGAAGAAAATAAACATTTTATATTCCATCTCTTTCCACAGGCTAAAGATCTTGTTTCCCAGATCATTAAAAAGGAATGGATATTTTGTTACAAAAGGGAAAATAAATTTAAACCTAGCTACCATCTGCTTAGTTCATTTTCATTCAAAATGAATTATTATGAAAAATGTTGAAAATAACAGCTGTTCCCACTTTAGCTGTGTATAAAAAGCACCATTGGGTAAAGCAGGCACTTCAAGCAGCAGCCCCAGGGGAGAAAGACTGACTACAAGAAGTGCACAGGAGGAAGTGAGCAAACTTTTGGAAGTAGTTACTTTACCAGCATTCACTAATATTATTTCGGACAATAATCAGAAATACAAAATCTCTCCAGCCTACCCCAGGGTCTTCCACTTCATCCGCACCTGATCTTGGACCAGAAAACTGTGATTATAAGTAATATAATTTCATTTTACAGACATATGAAAAATTACAAAAACAGCATGTTCTATTAACATCCAACAGTAACATAAAAAGTAGAAAAATTAAAAAGCTTAATGAACAATTAAAATATTTTAAAAACAAATACTATAAATCTACCCCCAAAACATCTGCATTTAAGAAAAATGAAGCTGCTATACTAAGAACTGTCCTTACTCAAAACCAAATTGACTTATTTCCTAAAAAGTAGACAGAGGTCAACTGAACAAGAGAAGAAATTGCAACAGCCTTTATGCTGAGGTACTACAGCAGTGTGCTACTTACAGAAAAGTGCTACTTATTTTTAAGAAATAAGCTGCATTACCCATTACCTTGTCTTTGATCATTAAGAAGGTTGGCTTCACAGCTTAACTTTAATCAAGGGATTTTAAAAGATGTTTTACTTTTGCTGAAACTAGCTGGAGTCTTTTTCTAATTTTAAAAGGACAGTAATTTTGCAGTATGATGAAGTAAAGGTCAAGAAAACCAAAGAGAGTATAATATTGGTCACTACGAAGTGCTAGAACCCTATAACTATATGCAAGTAGTAATGGCTAGAGGACTTTTTCCCAACTGGAAACTACCAGTTTTTATAGGTTTTGTCCAAAAAAAATGAACAAGTCAGTTTTAATGGACCTTATCACTGAGCTGCATAAAATAAAAATTCAATGTAGTGGCCTGTGTAAGCGATTGTGGTGCAAGTAATGTGGGACTATCGAAACACCTCACTTGCTAAAACTATCAGTGACTGGCTACTTGATAAAGGCTTTATGCGCAAGGATAATATATTTGTAAACAAAAATCCCCTTCAAGCACTGGTCTCCTTGATACTGAGATTAATTCTTGTTGGAAAATCCACCAAAAAAAACATCTTGATGTGTTTCAACTGGTCTTTTACAATACAAGCCAGAACAAGACAAAAATATGTCAGAAACTCTAAGGCATTTTATACCATGGTTTGACATTTTTAATAGCTATAAGGGAAATGTACCTATAAAATAAGCTCCTGGCACACAACCAAAAACAACACCTTAATAAGGTTTATGAAAGTGTGTCAACAATGAGAGTAATGGGAAAAAATGCTTTAATGACATTCCAAAAAGGTATGTTGATGTCAATTACTTCATTGCAACTACTTTACAAGGACATGAAAAAAGTATGGATGTAAAATATATATACACACCAAAGTTAAATCAGGACAGTTTAGAAAACTTCTTTTTCAAATAAGAAATACAGAGGGACCAGATGAGCATCCATCACCTCTGATGTGTATGATTTTATTAGGAAAAAATCCTGGTATTTTAGGGTCTGGTTTCAATACTGATGAAGAGAGTACATTGCCCCAAATGTCTTAAAAACTGCAAAAATTTCCAGTGGAGCTGAGCTTTCGTCAGTCCCATCTGATTTATCCACAAGCTTGGATTTTAATCAAAATTCACAAGAAACAACAAATGATGCTTTGGAGTATATTGCTGGTTATCTTGCAAAAAAAATACAAGAATATTCTACCCACTCCTGGCGATTTTACATACACAGTAACACTCATATGTACCTAGGATTCCTTCTTAGATTCAGCAACTTTCATATGGTGATTTCACTGAGCCGTCAGAAGAGTTTTTTAAAAAAGTTAAAACTCGGAATACATATTTTCAACCTCACTATAGAGAGTCGTTTAGAAAAAGGCTGGGTTCTGTTTGTAACCTAACAAACAAATCTTTAAAAAAAGAAACTTTAGAAATCTTAGAGCAAAATATGGAAGAACTCTAAAAAGAAAATCTGCAAAAGATGATGATGCTAACAGAAATCCTGAGAAAAAACACAAATAAATCCTTCTACATAAAAGTTTGAGTCGTTTATTATGGTTTATTGAACTTCAGCCTTAACCTGGCACCAATCCATTCTTGGAAACAAGCAGTCATTACTTACACAACATAGGACATATTTATGTAAATACTTTGTGTGAGAGAACAGGACCGCATGATTACTTATCACATTGTGTGTGACGAGTCATAACTTTGTCACTTTAGTCAAAAATGGAGGACATTTGGCATCCCGATCAAGGGACCCATGAAAATCAGTAAGCGCAAATCAAGGCACCTGGCAGCACTAAATATTATTCTTAATATTTGGAATATATTAGTAACATACCTGTAAAAATATAAACAAAAACAATTTTGAAAATTATCTGTCATTTATATAATTTATCAGCACTCGTGCATCTTGTGTTACAGAAAAATATTAATATTACAGAAAAATATTAATATTACAGAAAAAGTCTACCGACATTGCAGTTGTGTTGTTACTTACATTATGACATAAGTAATAGTAAGTGATTATTTGATGACACCGTGTACTTTAGTGAATAAACCACGGTCAATACTTATTTATGATAAAATTTGGAACATTAATTACCTGCTTTTGACTGGTTTTTCTTTTATTTTTTCTAAACGCTCCGAACTTCTGTCTCTATGGCGTTTATGTGTACTTACACCTCCCTCTGACCTGTCTCTGGATTTACTTCTTTTATGATGTTTGCTTTTGTGGTGTTTTTTTGGAGTCCTGCTTCTTGAACGCGATCGTCCCATGTTTATGCTCAAAATATGATTTAATAAATAAAAACTCTCAACTAACACGAAAAAAACTCAAGATGTCCGTCTCGGTCACAAAAACTTGAAATGTCAAATAGCCATTTGCACATGCGTCATTTTATTTGAATTAAGCACCGCAATACGTTTGACGCTGTACAGCTGTAGGGCTATGGCAGTATGGCATGTAGGCACTTCATTTCGCTGATTGGTAACGCATTCAAGTTGAGCAGTCGGTCGTATCCGTTGTTATTTGATTTGTAACATCAAATGATTCCATATTTACATATAATCGAAACAGAACACGTACAAATTTAACCTTTTGGAGGAAACAATAACCCAAACTCTTAAGAATTTCTATTTGGATTAGTGTTTTGTTATGCATAAGTATCATCAGTACAAAATTTGATAAACATTACGTTACTATTTTTGTACAAAAATTGTTGTTAAGTAAAATATATTTTTTTTATTTTATCCAAATTTGTAAAAAAAGCTGTCTACCGATTCAAAACATACAAGATGAAGTTATGAAGTAAAACTGAATATATATGAAATATGACGGTTGATTTGATATGTATCTAAACAATTTTGATATAATTATATAGTTCAATCCAAAACTTCAAATTGAATTTCCTTATTATTTCACTGAATATTTTATTATTAACTGCACTTACCGATATAGTTCTTTTGTTCTGATTTTAAAAATATATACACGTATATACTTATGTATCTTTAATTTTTTCTGACATACCGGTGTTTGAATGTTACCACATTGGTTGTTAATATGTGTCAGTAGTATCCGTAGGAAAAATAATGGAAACTATAGTATGCCTTTCAAAAGTATACAATGAAAATGAGGGAAATCGTGTTTTGGGTGGGGGTTTTACATCTAGGCAACTCTCTTCTCAGCTGAAAAGATATCTTTGAGCAGGGCTAAAAACGTATCGAATAATATTATTCTAGTGCTAACCTGGTACCAGTGCACCTATTTAACATAACTGTACTATCCGTAGTAATATTGCATCAAAATCTGATATTTTGATAAAATTCCTCTAATTTGAAAGTTTACCGTCTACTTTTCTTTTTAAATGACAATGGTTACCAGAATCAAACACAAAAACAAGAAAAATTCCCAATTACAATAAATGACGATTTAAAGAATTAACAAATACAATTTTAATGAAGTAGTCTATGAGCGCATTTTACCAATTTACCACAAAAATAAATAAATGCTTATTTACGGATAGAACCATTACCAGTATACGATCAATATACTTAATAAAACACTAACAGTAATAATGCGGGTACGAAATATTTCACAATAAAGATAACGGAATAGAATTTACAATTACAGTAAGAGTTACAATTCAGGTGCTTAATTTCAAATAAAAAAAATCTTTAAACTAAAGATTTTACATTTGCTGATTTAAAAAATCTAAATTTAGATAAAAGACGTCAACGTCTACCTTTCCTGTTAACTCATTCATCTCCAGATACATTTTTAAGAGTGAGGAATTATGCCCATATTTTGTGTGGTAATACAATACATTGGATAGGTTGTTATTTCTAGTTGTACGTTGCGGAACGGGGAGAGCTATTTAATGAAGTAGATCAAGCATTTCCACGATGTTTTTAATAAATCTAAACAGAACGCATAGATCTAAGATTATACGCTTATTTTGTAGTGAAAATAAATTTAATGACCCTTTAATATAATACCGGTTAACGGGATCCAAATTCAGACCCTAAACTAATTTACCAAGTTTATTTTGGAACCTTTCTAACTAATTAGTAAAGTCTTTAAGCATACGCTTAGAGAAGATCAACAACTTTATAGCTCAGTTAGCGGTTTGATTGATATGTATATCGGAGCGGAGCGAAGTGTCAAAGACTTTTTCTAGCATCGTAAAAGTAAACTTTCAATGTCATATTGAATTTTAAAAGAATCGTCGAGGTTTCAACTATTTGACAAAATCTAAGATCATGCCTGTGTATAAGACAGTTGCAGTCGTGGATCTGTTATATCACAAAACATAAGGGACCAAAAGGAGTTCTCTGCGGTATACCTGATGACATCACTTTGCAGTTGTTTATTTTTACACATTGTTTACGGTTGAGGAGATACCTATCTAGAAATCCGCCTTGAACCCCAAAACCCATTTTGTCGAGAAGAATATGTTGATCGACCTTGTCAAGAGCCTTGGAAAAATCCATGTAGCCGAGTCCACCTGATCGAAATTCTCCAGGGCCACCAAACCAACAAGTACCCCTTGTACACCATGATTAGTCGCTGTCGTCCGCCATGAAAAAAAAAAGTGATGCATGTGTCTCATTAAGAAGAAAAGTGGGGACATTTGTATGTTACTATTATTTTCAAATGTCTTTAAAATCACTAAATAAAGTTCAAAAGAAATTGAAAAACTGTGAGTACAAATTTGTGAACTTTGATATATAAACCGAAAACAAAACAGAGTCGAAAACAGTGACTTCAGATTTGTAACTAACGCTCCAATTTTTACATGTATACTAAATTTCGGTAACACTGGCGATGGTAGCCGAAAGAGAACAGCTACTCAATGTTTTAATTTATGATTCCGTTACAATTTACCTTTTAAGTTTACTAGCAAAGTGATCTCAGGTATATCGCAGGGAACACTTTTTGCTCCCTTATCTTTAATTGGTTTATAAGTGACATAACAGATCCACTAAGCTACTGTAACTGTTTTATACATACGCATGATTGTTGTTTTTGATACAGTTACTAACGGATAATTTGTTACATAGGTAAGTCGGTAACAACTGGAGCGCAGAGGCGCTCGTAAACCGTTAATTGGTTAACACAGTTTGGTAGGTACCCCTCACATGACAGCGTCTTTAGTTTTTTCAAAGGTTATTTGTATATAGAATGTTTCTTTAGACAGATCTAGTGTGACAACAAGAATCGGATTGATAAAAAGTAAATACCTACTAACTAATGAAAAAAATTTCGAAGCGCAACAAAAGAGCTTTCGTATTAGGCGAGCCCATTATTAGTGTATTGTGATA